>CM053785.1:211105155-211705155 GCA_028749045.1 Cupressus sempervirens | reverse complement strand
TCCTACTTCCAGCAAAAACATGACAAAGAATCATCCTCTAGAGTAGATAATTGGGAGCAAGGATAAAGGTGTGATGATAAGGAATAGAGTGAATTGGAAATTATGTCTAATTTCTCTTGGTAGAACCTAAAACATGTGTCACCCTTTTACAAACGAAAATGCTAACATAAAAAAAAAGTGTTAAATTTCAACAATGTAAAAGTCATATTTTTGTTTTGAATTTTAAGTTGGTGTAAACTGATGAAATGTGTATAAAAGGATAAAGTTTATGTATGTTATTTTTTAAAAATTTAAAAGAATAAAAATAGTATGTTTTTATAATTTTCAATGACCTTTCTTTACAGTGTTAAAAATTGAGCAAATTAGAGGTTATAGTTCCCACCATAGAAATAACTACAAATAAATGTATTTTCATCTAAATTTGAAGTACGTTCTTGATGACGTATGTAGCTAGAACTATCAAAAATAAATTTTCAAAAATATAGTATATTTTGTTTGTTATTGCTATTTAAAGTTGAACTTTTCATAATTTAACGGTTTTTCATTCCCACCATCTTTTCCCTAGTAAATCTATCTTAACCATCACAAATGTCATATATTATTGAAGAGGAATCTTAGCTCTAAAACAATTCATCATTTTAAATTTTTTCATTATCGTCTACTAATTTTTATATTTTTCTGAATGTGCATCATCTTCAATGTTGAAATACCTACTTGCATTGGTTTGCAATTATTGTAATCGATATTGTGTCACCTATTAAAATAAAATTATATTGGCATAGTTCTAACTACAAGTTCTATATATAGTGGTATTTGAAAATTTTTTGAAACCCTAATTCTGATGATGAAATTGGCCTATGAAGTGTTAAGCTCATTAGAATTACAAAAATCATGAAAGAAAGTGCCACATCAGATGACACATAGAAAGTTTTGGCTAGATCCAATCTGACCGTACCCGATCTGGTTGGATCCGTACCACCCAAAAGTTGTCTGCTCATAGTCACATGTGCAAGCACCTTTGAACAACAAAATAGGATTTTTATTTGAAATGTAAATTTTTTAATTTTTTAATTGTTATATTTAATTCTATAAAATATTTTTTTTAATTTTAACAGTACAGTTTTGATTTTAAATTGTTATATTTAATTCAATAAACTAGGTTTTTTATTTTAAAGGTAAAGTTTAATTTTTTTAATTATTATATTTAATTCATAATTGCATTTGTAATAGTAATAAGGTCAAGTTTTACATGAAATTTTATTGAAGAAATATTTAGAAATTAGATTTTTAAAAGTTATTTTTTTATTGAAATTGAATAATTAAATTTATTGTTTATTTAAAATTTATTAATTAATTTGATTTTAAAAAATTATTAGAATGAATTTAGGTATTTTAAAATATTATGAAAACTATTAAAATTATTAAATAGTTAAATTATTTAATTTATTTAATATATTTAATAAATTGTTTAATCTAAATTTAGCAATGCTTTAATACAACTACTTGTCTGAAGATTTTGCTGTGTTATAGACAATCGAATATAATAAGGTTCTAAAGTTGAAAGTTTTGGTCTAAATTGTCTATGATCTACTAGTATTTATGTAATTGAATTTGGAAGTCTTTTGTATGTAGACAATATCAAGCTCTCTATTTAGATTTTTATACAATGGGGAATAAAGAAAAAAATCACAAAGATATGATTGAGTCAAAGATGACTAGAAGAAAGGATGCACAAAACGTAATATAGAGCCACCAATTGAAGATCCATTAATTGAAGTTGAAGAAGATCATGTTGAAGTTCCAAAAAGTCATAGGACATTTTGAAAATATGGTCTATGTTTGGAAAATTTGGTGGAGATGGACGAAGACTCTCTTTTAAGAGAAATTGAACCATCTGAACATGTGATGCTTGAAAGTATAATTAAGCTACATCTAAAAAATATGTGGGAGGAATTTTTTGAAAACAAACCTCTGATTGGTAAAGCACAATTATTTTTTAGATTATTTAGGAAAGAGAATTGAGTCCTATCCTAGAGTTGTTAGGTGTGAGCAATAAGAAAAGCTCAGAAGATAATGTGCCAACAAAAATAGTTTAGAATTTGAGAGATGCGTTAAATGCTATTGATAAAAGAATTCGAGTGGTTGATTTAAGTGTTGCATGGAGAGCATTGATGACAATGATTATGTAAAAGGACTTGTCACAAAAAAACCAAATTTGAGCATTTGAAATGCTCAATCTATCTAGAAGAACTGTTCAAAGATACATAAAAAGGAGAAATCTGGTTGATGAGAACATTGAAAAGAATTGGGCTAATATTTGTCAACTTTCTTGAAAGGATAGAATTTTTGAAGATGTTAGAACATAGGTTGTTGAATATTGGACCAGCCACTCACATGTTTCTTCCAATAGAAGAGACACTATATAGATAAAAGATGAAGAGAAAAGTATGAAAATAGCAAATCCAAAACACTTTGTAGACACAACACAAGGTGAATTATTTGAAGCTTTCAAAAAATAATTTTCAAATGTGAAAATTTTCCAAAGAATGTTTGAGAGGCTGTACCCATGTTTTGTATGAATAAATAAGGTATATGAAATTTTTTGTTGTTGAAATCATGTTGAGTTTCATCTTTATTTGCAATATTTTAGAAAATCTATGGCAACACTTAAGCCAAATGTGATAATTCCTAGAAGTACAACACAATTTGTCAAGTCTTTGTTATGTAATAATGTTGAAGAGTCAAATAAATTCAATGTACAATGCATAAAAAATGCATGTACAAGTTGTGGAGAGTTGCAAAAGTTTCCACATGAAATGGACAATATTACATCAATGTTTCAACACCAGTTGTATGGAATAGATTTGAGTATGAGATGTATCGAACAAGGAATGCAGAAGAATTAAAAATAAATAAAAAATTGAAGGAGAGCAATTTCCATATGGTTAGTTTATGGATAAATTCAAAACTATTATTTATCCACACATCTAGCATTGTCATTGTGCAAGATGGCAAGCCAAACAGTTTCGAGATTAATTTTTTTTTTTCCACGAGGATGTATTCTATCAATTTGTAGCCTTCTCTGAAAACTACACTTTTTCCCCTCAATCTGAAATTCAAGTAAAATATTATCACTCAGATCAAATTGTAATTTTTGTACAATTTTCCTATAGGCATGTACAATTTGAGGTGGATGGGGTAGAAAGTATCGATCCAGATGAACACATTATCATCAAGGAGGTCTATTTTTATCTTAGTGATGATAGGGTTCATGATAGGAGCTATGTAGCTCATTATTTTGGAATGTTCTTTGATTATCTCGCAAATCATGGGATAAATGCTTTAGAACATTGGATTTGGTCTGATGGTTGTGCTAGTACGTGTATTTGAAATTTAAACTTTAAAAATTCATGCACATATTTAATTAACTCAACAATTAATTATATATAGATTTGATTACTCAAATTTATTTTATTTTTTTCCTAAGGCAATTTAAGTTTGCAAAAGCATTCAATTGGCTTGCAACACAACATGTGAGACAAAATGTTAAGTTGCTTTGGAACTTCTTTAAAAGTGGTCATGGAAAAGGAGAGCATGATGGAGAAGGAGCATGTTTAAACTATGCACTTCGCCAACATGAACTTTCAGGTATAATATTGTTATGTGCTAATCAAATTTGACGTATATGACCATCTGCTAGATAGTTCTTTTATATTTTGTTAAAATTGATATAATTTTCTTTCCTATATAGGTGCAAATATCATTTTTCTCTTCATGATACAACACATAATAAACATTTTTTTAGGAAGTGAAAGGTAAGATTTCCATTTTTCTTTAACATGATTACTTTAATATTTTGATTATTAACATAGATACTAACCAATTTAATGTGTTACAGATATTGATCGATCAAATCCTTACAATAGTCAACCCATTGTTCAAATTAGAAGATTGCATCAATTGATGACTACTGGACAACACAAACCTCTAGTAATTCAAGTAAGAGAAAAATCATGTTTTTGTGATGTTTGCATTTAAAACAATGCAATGGGTCAATGTGAGAATATTGTGACTGGCTATGTCTTTGAATGGACGTGGACAAACATAATCAGAAGTAACCCTTATGAAGATGACAATGACATAGACATTCATAATCCTATGTATTCAGTTGATTATGAATGTGGTTTTGATTTAATTGTTCTAGGTGAGTTTCTACAAACATGTTTCATTTTTATATTAATTTGTCTTCATATTTATTTATTTACAATTACCATTATTTTTGTACATTTGTAGTTGACATCTTTGTTGTGAATGCATATCCTCAAAATGTGGAAGGTGTGGATTATTATTTATTTAGATGCACAAAAGCGAAAATCAAGTTGACTAAACCATGTATAGATGATGATAACCAATCATATCTAATTGGTTCAGTTGTTATAGAAGGTATAGATTATCCTATTATGAGATGCATACAACTAATGAGAGAGTTGTTAGAATTATTTTAGAATAACTGAGAGCGGGGGGGGGGGGGGTTGAATCAGTTATTCAAGGTCCAATAAATTCCAATCCAAACTTTTTGTCAAATCCTTAATGGCATATAATTGAAATTATCATGCATGCAATAAAACATCACGAAAAGTAAACATGCATCACACCATAACACAAAGGATTTTGATGACCTAGAAACCCTCCAAGAATAAGAAGGTAAAACTAGGGTGGGGATGGCACCCACAAAATAATTATGCAATTTATTTCAACCACTTCTGATGGTCTGCCCTATTAAAGGCTTTACACACTATCAAATGTGACCTTGTTAAAGGATTTCTACACCCTGTTAGGAGTATACCCTGTTAGATGATTTAAGAACATTCAACTTAGAATGTCACCCTGTTAAAGGATTTACATAGGGCTATTAGGCCCACCCAAGTCCATGGGATTTATAGTCACCTTTTGAAAATAATCTTTTATCCCTCTCTAAGGATCTCATATCCTTCTCCTAAGGATCTCTTATTCTTCTCCTAAGGCTTATCCACCTAGCTATTAAGATAACCTAGCAATGCAGGATTTCAATGTCCAATACAATGGTAAGAAAGTATTAGAAGGTTTTTGACTTGATAAAGATTACAACTCTAACCTTGCAGATTTTAGATCACTTTTCAGCTCTTTTCTTTGCTTGGCTTTTCTCCCTTGCAGTGCTGATAGCTTGTTCACCCTTAATCAAGACATGTCTCCTTGAGTTATTCCACTCATTATGCTAATGCACTCCATGGTCACTTGATCAACTCAGAATCTTGATGCTCTGTGCTTACTCCTCACTATGTCCTTCTTCACACTAGCCTTCTCTTGGCTTCGACCACACTTATGACCAACTCCCTCTCACACCCTTTTGATCTATGACCTATAAATCCTTATTAAGAAGTTTTGTTCTACATTTCCCGCTCAAGTCTTCCCACTCATCAATTTGAATTGATTAGAGAAAACAATATTGTTTTCCCTCCAAATTGTTTCTTCCAGAAACTTCATGATAGATCCATCAGAATTCATCTTGAATTGGTTTGCATGGCTTACATAAAATTTTGTGGCATTTACTCATCATCCTTATCATCCAACTTATTCACAAAATTTTATGTAACAAACTTATCGTTACTGATCTAGTGAATCTTTTGTCTTTGACAAATAATGTAGCAACTCAACATCATTGGTTTACTGATGCTTGACATCTTATGTATTACTTGGCTTCTACTTCATTTGCTGATGCTCAACACCTAAAGTCTTTTCCTAAGTTACTCGACACTTGAATAATCACTCAACACCTAAAATAATATGTATTACTCGACACCTAAAGGACTACTTGGCACACATTGAAGTTGAACTTTCTCAGCTTCAACTAAGAATTTTTTCGGCTCTTACTAGCTTGCTCGACTCTCTCAAATGAACTTGGTTAGGCTTTACAAATGACTTAGTTAAACCTTGCATCTTGAGTGTATCTGTGTGTGTCCATTCCCTATGTCTTAGAATATGTCATCGATACACTATTTCATCAATGGCTTAGCTGATCTTTATACTTCATTACAACATCATAACTTCAACCTTTCTCTAGGTGCTCTAGTTACATCTTATTGATTGCCACCTCCTTGTCAATCAACCAATTGATAGTATTTGGATCACTTAAGCAATTGTCATTCTTGCAAGTAGCAAGTTTAACATCAATGACAAAACAATGATTGGAAACATTCTTTACCAATTCCATCATTCTTCATTCATGATCTTTTCAATCATTTCCAGCAAGAGTGATAGATTAATTGTAAATAATTAGTTCTTTTCTATATTATTAAGAATACTAAATGAAGTATAAATCTTATTTTGTAGGCACCTATTATTAGAAAATGAAAATTAACCACAATGGTGTTCAATTTATTGAATACATGCTTAGCCAAAAAAAATTTCATTACAACCACTTGGTTTTAGCCACAAAGATTCAGTTTGGTATTATGCCAAAATAAGGATGTAGCAAACCAAAGTGGAGGTTAGATATCGAGGAGCATGAAAATTTGTTGGAGATTATTAAAGATAAAGAGGATCCCAACCACATGTATCACCAACTTCCTAATTGATAGATAGGTTTAATGATTCATAAAAATATTTCAAATTTATATATACATAAATTATTTTTCAATAGTTATACATGTTTTTGTTTGTTCAATATTTATACACTTTTACAAAACACCTAGAAAATGATGTAAGATGTATTTTCATTAATTTATAGAACATGTAAATTTATTACACATTAACAATTACCCAAAAAATAATGTATTTATTTCTATTTATATTTGCATTTGCTATACACTTTTACAACACAACTAGAAAATTATGTAACACATATTTTCATTAATTTATAGAGCACATAAATTTATTACACATTAACAATTATCTAAAAAATAATGTATTTATTTCTAAATTTACATTTACATTTTCTATACACTTTTACAACACACCTAGAAAATTATGTAACACATATTTTCATTAATTTATAGAACACAAATTTATTACACATTAACAATGATCTAAATAATAATGTATTTATTTCTAAATTTACATTTACATTTTCTATACACTTTTAGAACACACCTAGAAAATTATGTAACACATATTTTCATTAATTTATAGAACACATAAATTTAAATGTAAATATCAATATATCAACTACATATAAACATGGTCACATATCTCATGAAAAAATCATATATGTCAACAATAAATGTAAATGTTCACATAACTCATGAAAATATCAAATATGTTAACTATAGATGTAAATGGTCACATAACACATGAAAAATCAAATATGTCAACTATAAATGTAACAGTCACACAAATCATCAAAATATCATATATGTTTACTATAAATGCAAATGGTCAGATAACTTATGCTAATATGAAACATGTCAAATATGAGCATGTCGTAAATTTAAAATGTCCCATAGTTGTAAATCAAAATGATATCATCGTAAATCAATATCAAACATCATGTATATGAAATTTATGAATATTAAACATGATCATGTCATGCTCCACGATGTGATTGACTAAGATGAGATCGCGAACCTTGTGTCCAATATAAGAACAAATGTATCATGAGCATGTGTATAAATTCAATAAATAATAAAATAAGTACAATTAAATTTTCTTGTGACTCAGGATGACTAGGGTTGATAGTTGTCTCTCCATCTCCACCCTCACGAGTTGCAGATGTAGTCTATATGCAATAGAAGAAACAAATATGTCACGAGTTATACTTTACTAAAGTTTTAAATATAAGACTTGTAGGTTAAATTAAATAGACATGTTTGTAAATTTTTATCTGTGTCTCTTGCTACACAAGATGCATAGGTGTTTGAGAGTCACCATATGCCTACCTATCTCACTCAAGTTTGTATCACTAAAGGTCATATCTTTGATGTCAAGTGTAGGATCCATGAGCATATCTATGAAAAGTGAATGTTGTGGGGGGTAAGAACTTGCCTCGGTAGGGGGGCTACATTCTCCTCAACTGTGGTCTATGGTGGAGCTATAGTTGCAACATGTATGTCCTCCTGCCTTTGAGCACAATGTGCCTCTGATGTACTTCTGATGATACCACTCACATATGATGGCACCGCACTAAGTGATTGTTTGGTCAACAACTAAAAAGCTCAATAGGCTAAAAGTAGATCAATTGAAAAACATGTACTCATAGCCCTCAAGCGCTCTACTGAAGACTCCACAGAGATATATATTGGAGATGGGATGTCAACCTCATGATACATATCATCACCTAAAGACGATGCAATAGTGTGACCACTTGTAGATGCAGATTGTGACTGTGACATGTATTTGTGCACTCAGTCAGAAGATATCTCATGCACCTAGGTAGAAATAGTAGGAATCCTCTTGCACACATCTCTACGTGTATCACCTACCACTCTATCTCTAGCTACAACTAACTCCAAATGTTTTGGCATCACCAAAACATTTGGACCAGTCAATGCCCATTTATTAGTGGGCGCAAGAGCATCTGGGTGTTTGAATTTATCTGAGAACCTACCTTGACCTTGCCCAACATTCCCAAGTATATTACTGTAATCAACCTCTCTATGTAGATGAAATTTTGCAAATAATTGTTTGCAAAAATATAAGGGGAACTCATCCTTTTGGGGCCACATGTGATGTGCGGCGAACCAACAAGGGTACATGAAAGGTGCCACCAATGGATTAGTACACCTCATACCGCGGTACCCTCTAACCTTTTTCAATGATCAATAATGTGAGAACATGTCCTTGACACTCTTCACTAAGACCATCTCATCTATCTCCCTCCATCACAAACTACCACTGAAAGTATGGGATAGAGCGCTATGAAAAGTGTCCAAACTAACACTATCATAAGGGTTAAAACCCTTGATAGTGTGCATCATGCTAATTAGCACATCTCTAACTATAGTCATCTTATCCCTATGTTGTAGGGTAGGTGAAGCTTGTAGACTCTAATCAATAGTATCGAGTGCACTCTGTAAGCGCTGAATAGTATCACTGAATAATATCTCCCTATCTTGGCTACTAGTAGTTTATCTATGGGATGAACCACTACGTGGATGACCATGTACACTGGCCTCTCCAGAATCACTACCCCCTAATGCCATAATGATGAAAGATATAAACAAACAAAACTAGATAGATGATAATAGAGATTTGAACATGCATACATATACATATATACATGGATTATTATGTAAAATAATTGAATCAAAACACACTAAATGAATCTTGCCAAACAAACCTATTGTAAAACATATAAAGAAATGTTAACTAGATTTTTATTTTTTTTCAATAATAGGTACAAATCAAATTTAGATAACAAGTTTACGGATTATGGGGTTAGAGAGTAGTTTAGGGTTTAGAGAGATGGGGTTTAGGAGTTAAAGAGTAGTTTAGGGTTTATAGAGATGGGGTTTACACATTACAGAGTGGTTTAGGGTTTAGAGAGATAGGGTCTAGGAGTTAGAGAGAGATAAAGGGTTAAAAGTTTGAGATTTAGAAAGAGAGAGATGAGGTTAGGGTTGGGAGAGATGAAGTTATGTAAGCTCTATAGAGAGAGAGAATTTTAAAGGGATTATGGAGCTAGAGAGTGGTTTAGGGTTTAGAGAGATGCAGTTTAGGACTTAGAGAGCAGTTTAGGGTTTAGAGAGATGGGGTTTAGGACTTAGAGAGTGATTTAGGGTTTAAAGAGATGGGGTTTAGGAGTTAGAAGTAGCTTAGGGTTTAGAGTGATGGGGTTTAGAAGTTAGAGAGAGATAGAGGGTAGAGATGAAGTTATGTTAGGGATTATGGGTTAGGGTTGGGATAGATGAGGTTGTGTGTGTGTGTGTGTGTGTGTGTGTGTGTGTGTGTGTGTGTGTGTGTGTGTGTGTGTGTGTGTTTGAGAGAGAGAGAGAGAGAGAGAGAGAGAGAGAGAGAGAGAGAGAGAGAGAGAGAGAGAGAGAGAGAGAGCGAGAGAGAGAGAAATGAAGTTATGTAAGAGAGAAAGATAGATGATATGGGAGAGATGAAGTTATATTTGGGATTAAGTGGGGTTAGAGAATGCTTTAGGGTTTAGAGAGATGGGGTTTAGGAGTTAGAGAGCATTTTAGGGTTTAGAGAGATGGAGTTTACAAGTTATAGAGAAATTTAGGGTTTAGAGAGATGGGGTCTAGGAGTTAGAGAGAGAAAAAGGGTTAAAAGTTTGAGATTTAGAAAGAGAGATAAGCTTAGGGTTGGGAGAGATGAAGTTATGTAAGTTCTATAAAGAGAGAATTTTAAAGGGATTATGGGGTTAGAGAGCAGTTTATGGTTTAGAGAGATGCAGTTTAGGACTTAGAGAGTGGTTTAGGATTTAGATGGATGGGATTTAGGACTTAGAGAGTGATTTAAAGTTTAAAGAAATGGGGTTTAGGAGTTAGAGAGTGGTTTAGGGTTTAGAGCAATGGGGTTTAGGAGTTAGAGAGAGATAGAGGTAAGAGATGAAGTTATGTTAGGGATTATGGGTTAGGGTTTGGATAGATGAGGTTGTGTGTGTGTGTGTGTGTGTGTGTGTGTGTGTGTGTGTGTGTGAGAGAGAGAGAGAGAGAGAGAGAGAGAGAGAGAGAGAGAGAGAGAGAGAATCCATCAAGTATGTACTGAGTCATTGAGTACTCTTGGTATTTTGGTATTTTTATTAAATAGTGTCTTTGGACACTTGAGCTGATTGAAAGAGTTCGAAGAAGTATAATTGTGTACTGGTATTGATACCTTTGACATTGATGTCAATGGGGGAGAGAATGTGTGCATGAAAAATATCTCCTAGGCGATGGGGAGAGAAAATATAAGAGAAGCACTTCCTGAGTTGTCAATGGGGGAGTCTTATTTCTTTAGGGAGATTTAGAAAGATTTATGTAAGTACGTAGAAAACTATGTGCATGTGCAAAAAAATATGTTAGTGCATAGAAGGATATCTCTATGGGAAAGATATGTAGCTAGAAAAGTGTTGTAAGTTTTTCACTATGAATAGCTATTGACAATAGCCAGAAGATTTTAGATTGATGAAGAGGATTTGAAAATATGACAGCAGGAGTAGCAGAGTATAGTTTGGTATTCTTGGGACTTAGATTTTTTTCATCTATGTTACCATCAATGCCAAAGGGGGATATTATTAGCATGAATAGTGATGATACTACATTGGGGGAGTATTCTAAGCATTGAAGAGTATTGATATGATGCATTCATGACTATATTTGTCATTGATGTCAACATAGCAATAATTTTGTAAAAACTGGAAGAATAGCAGTTAGAGATCTTATGATGCACAATAGCTAATGAAGTTTTAGATGATGTGCAGTGGAGAAAATGTTTTGAAGGTTTTCCTAATGATGTGCTTAAGAGGAATAAATCTGACTCAATGGTGTATGGAAGTTACACTTGATTTACTAGAAGTAGTGTAGAAACAGAGAACTGGAAAATAAAATTATATGATTTATCGTTATCTTTCTTCTAAGATGTAATGAAGAGATGTGCAAGTATACAATGATAGAGGATAGTCGTATGATGACACCAACGTGTGTGCAAGATGTGGTTTCACATGTGTGAAGTTTTGTATAGACTGTGAGCTAACGGTGCTACTATAATTGTGAATTAATTAATTATCTTATTTTAATTAATTGGGAAACCCTCAAGGCCAACTCAAGGAATTATTATGAAGATAGGGTATAAAAAGAAGTTATTTTCCTTATTTGAAAAGTATCTTGTAGAAGAAGATCAATTAGAATGCAAAGTATTAGTGCGTAATACAAGAAGGAGTTGAATGCTTATTGAATGCACGTAAGTGATCCAAGGGATCATTGGATGCACAGTATGAGATTTGGTTACAAGATCTACAGGAGCAAAAGTCTAGTTGACAGGATAGAGATAGAGGAAGGAAGTACATTTCAGTTCTATTACTCTGCAAAGAATAATAAATATATCACTTGGAAAGTGGGTTCTTTGATCTTAACCTTGAAGTTGTTTGGGCAGTGGGTCCAACTGTCTTCAACAACGAATATGTATTGAATGTTTTAACAAACTCCTAACAAGGTCTATCCTCTAACAAGGAATATTTATATTAGTACATGATCTTGTGGGTACCATCCCCACTAAGGTTTTCCCTCTGATCAAGGGTTTTCCTAGTTAACATATTTGGTGTTAATTGTGTATGAGAATCTTGTTCTGGTTTTAGTTTATATCACTCACATGATTAAGTTTTTTAAGGTTAATGATTGTGATAATAGTTGGATAACTAATTCAAATAAGAAATATTATGATGGCTAATGCTAGCACTAAACATAAATTGACAATTGTTTAGCTACCAAATATTGCACAATTTCTCTAAATTTTTTAAAATAATCTGTCACTAATTTTGTTTGATTTCAATTTTAAAAATAAACTTTCCCACAATATTTTGTATACCTTTTCCCCATATTTCCAACTCCATCTATTCTGAAAATTTTTGAAACCAAGTTTCCATGGAACTTTAGAATATACATTTCACCCCCCTGCATATTCAACTACACAATATAATGTTGTGTATAAATCTTGCTACTAGCACCAAAAAAAAAATTATATACACATCAATAAAATGTCAAATTGCATACTAGAGCTGCATGTAGCTATGAGCATATTGATTTATACCCAAACCCTCAGTTGTTGTGAATGTATGTTTTTAAAAACTCTAGTCCTGCATGTAAAGTCTTTCTCACACATTGCATGTCTACAGAAATGTAAAAGGAATCAATTTCTTTAGACTACCTATTAATAAATCAACTCCTCTTCAAACTAATTTTGGTAGATTTATAGGGTGGAGAGTTTATTAAAAAAAATTTCAATCATGGAATAAATTTTGAGGGTATCTAAAGTGGTGTTATGAAGGATTATATTTGTTTGCATGTGATTTGCATTAGGCCTCTTAACTTCTTTAATATTTAAATTATATATATATATATATATATATATATATATATATATATATATATACATATATTCTTGTTTAACTTATATTTTTATGATAAGGTTATATTTTTATATTTTATTTTATTATTAATGTTATTTAATTTTTGAATCAACTCTCTCTCTCTCTCTCTCTCTCTCTCTCTCTCTCTCTCTCTCTCTCTCTCTCTCTCTCTCTCTCTCTCTCTCTCTCTCTCTCTCTCTCTCTTTCTCTCTCTCTCTCTCTCTCTCTCTCTCTCTCACTACATACAATCTTCTAATATTTGGTTTCTTTCATGTTATGATTTATAAGAGTAAAAAGTATGATGGATGTTTTTTTTTTCTTAATCTTATGGATAAAAGCTTTGAGGAAATTTTTTATTTAGTTTCTAGCCCTCATTTATTTTACAAATATGAAGTGTAGTTTTTTGGGAGTTAAGGTTAGGTATGTTTTGTGTTTTATTGTACTTGTCATAGTGTTGCCAAGTTCTAGTCCTACCCTTGTAAAACTTAAAGTCATTGGTATTTAAGTGAGTTTGTGTTCAAGTGTGTTGTCTAAGTATCCTTTAGGTTACTTACTTCTCATTGTTCCCAAGTACCTCACTTTCTATATTTTTTGGGTATCCTTGCATTACCTTTACCCATCATTCTATGTGGGTTTTCTATTTTTATGGTGCATGAAAGGTTTAGATGATCTAGGTATGGTTTGGATATGTTTGGGTGTCTTCCTGATGAGATGTAGCTTGTTCACAGTTAACTATTTGTTATCTTGTCTCAACATCCTTTTTCCTCTGAATTTTGACCAGTCGAACTAGTTTTCATCTTTGGTAAACTTAATCAAGTGTGTATCCGAAGGATGAATCCATGATAGTGATTAACAACCTATGTATATGATTATGTCATGATGGAAAGACCCACAAGGCTAGCAAAATGAAGCTAGGAATAAGCTCATTCATGTTGCGGATTAAAATTCTACTTTTAGAAGGAAGAAAGGGTCTAGGGATTTTCTATTGTGCACTAATACAAGTGAAGGTGTTTCTTTCTATTTCCATATTCACCATGAATCATGCCAAATGTAAGGCATTCTACATCCAAATAGTAGAAGCATGATGTTTAGAGAATTGTTTTGTTGGGGCATGCTCGAGATCTAGCTCTGAAGCCATCATATTGAGATAAAGGAATGATTGCTGCCTACTTTACTTCATTTTAGGAAATCCTATTGAAAGAGGGAATTTCTACCTCTAGGTAATGAAAAAGGATAATTCTCCTATCAACCAAACTTTTGCTCCTTCAGATCTTGTAACTAGATCTCATACTATGCATACAATGATCCCTTGGAACATTTGCACGCATTCAGTATGCATTCAACTCCTTGTACTATGCACTAATACTTAACATTCCAATTGATCTTCTTCTACAAGATACTTCTCAAATAAGAAAAATAAATTTAATTTATACCCTATCTTCATAATAATTCCTTGATTCAGCCTTGAGGCTTACCCAATTAATTAAAATAAGATATTTAATTAATTTACAATTACAATAGCACCATCAGTTCACAGTCTATACAAAACTTCACTCATGTGAAACCATGTCTTGC
Organism: Cupressus sempervirens; assembly: GCA_028749045.1. NCBI lineage: Eukaryota > Viridiplantae > Streptophyta > Pinopsida > Cupressales > Cupressaceae > Cupressus > Cupressus sempervirens. Next base: position 211,690,550 of record CM053785.1, on the reverse strand, counting down.
ACACATGTTGGCATCATCATATGACTATCCTTTATCATTGTGCAATAGTGCATCTCTTCATTACATATTAAAAGAAAGATAGTGATAGATCATTAGAACTTTGTTTTCTAGTGCTCTATTTCTACACTGCTTCAAGTAAATCAAGTGTAAGTTCCCTTCACCATTGATTTAGATTTAGTCCTCTTAACCAAATCATCAAGATAACCTTAGGAACATGTCCTCCACTACACATCATCTAAAACTTCCTCAACTACTATGCATCATAAGATCTCTGACTGCTATTCCTCTAGTCTTTACATAATTATTGCTATGTTGACATCAATGAAAAATATAGTCATGAATGCAACATATAAATACTCTTCAATGCTTAGGATACTCCCCCAATGTAGTATCATTAGCATTGATGCTAACAATCTCCCCCTTTGGCATTGATGGAAACATAGATGAAAAAACATGTAAGTCCCAAGAATACCAAACTGTACTATGTCATTGCTGCTATCATCTTTTCAAATCCTTTTCATCAATTTAAAATCTCCTAGTTTTTGTCATGAGTTGTTCATAGTGAACAACTTACAACACTTTTCTAGCTACATATCTTTCCCATAGAGATATCCTTATGTGCACTAACATATTCTTCTGCACACACACATATTTTTTTGTGCACTTACATGAATCTTTCTAAATCTCCCTAAAGAGATAACACTCCACCATTAGCAACTTAGTAGGTGCTTGTCTTACATTTTCTCTCCCAATTGCCTAGGAGATGTTTTTCATGCACACATTCTCTCCCCCATTGACATTAATGTCAAAGTTATCAATACAAGTACAAAATTATACTTCTTCCAACTCTTTCAATTAGCTCAAGTGTCCAAAGACACTATTTAATACAAAATACCAAAATACCAAGAGTCCTCAATGAATCAGTACATACTAGATAAAAATTTAGGAAATGATAAAGAAAGTGACAAGTTTTCTAAAGAGATTAAAAATGAATCTAAAATGAGCATGATAGGAGAAATGAATTTTTTTGCAGGATTGTAGATTGTGCATAGTAGAGTAGAGATATTTATTTCACAAACCAAGTATCTGAAAAAGTTGTTGAGAACATTTGGTTTAAGAAGTTGCAAACCTATTGGTACACCCATGATAATTGGTCACAAGTTATCTAGTAAAGATGAAACACCTATAGTTGAGTAGAAGAAATATAGATCTATGATTGGGGGATTGCAATATCTGAATCACAAAAGACCAGATATAGAAAATGTAGTTAGGATTGTAGCGAGATTTCAAGTGAATCCTAAAGAGTATCATTATGTAGCAATAAAGAGGATATTCAGATATTTGAAGGGTACATCTGATTATGGAATTTGTTATGATAGATCAAGTGACTTCACTTTATGCACATATACTGATGCAGACTGGGTAGAAATATGAATGATAGAAAAAGCTCCATTGGTGGAGCATTCTTTCTTGGAGGAAGATTGGTTTCTTGGTTGAGGAAGAAACATGATTGTATTTCTTAGAGTATAGCCGAGGCAATGTAAGTTGCAACAAAAAATAACTATAATCAAGTTATGTGGATCAAACAATTGTTGAAGGATATTGGGATTGAGTTTAAAGAACTTGTTATCATTTATTGTGATAACACAAGTACAGTAAGTATGTCTAAGAATGCAGTATTGCATTCTAAGAAAAAATAAATATTATTAATTATCATGTTTTGAGAGAAAAGGTAGTTGAAAAGGAAATAAGGTTGGAGTATGTAAGTACTAAAGATCAAATTGCAAATATCTTTATGAAGCCTTTGCCTAAAGATACTTTTGAGTACCTAAGAGGTATCCTAGGGGTTATGCCCCTACCTAATTTAGAGTAGATGATGCAAGGAGTGCATCAGTCCAGTGATATAGAGCATTATGGCTATATAGGACTAAATTCTAATTCTTCCTATATGAGGGAGTATCTGGTTTGTACTAAGACATTGAGGACTCTTGGTATTTTGGTATTTTGTATAAAATAGTTTCTTTGGACACTTGAGCTGATTGAAAGAGTTGGAAGAAGTATAATTTTGTACTTGTATTGATACTTTTTACATTGATGTCAATGGGGGAGAGAATGTGTGCATGAAAACCATCTCAAATCAATGGGGAGAGAAAATGTAAGAGAAGCACCTATTGAGTTGTTAGTGGGGGAGTGTTATCTCTTTAGGGAGATTTAGAAAGATTCATGTAAGTGCATAGAAGAATACGTTAGTGCAAAAAAGGATATCTCTATGGGAAAGATTTTAAGATTTTAGATTGATGAAGAGGATTTGAAAAGATGATAGTAATAGCAACAATGTATAGCTTCATATTCTTGAGACATAGATGTTTTTCCATCTATGTTGCCATTAATGCCAAAGGGGGACATTTTAAGCATCAATGCTGATGATACTGCATTGGGGGAGTATCCTAAGCATTGAAGTATATTGATATGTTGCATTCATGACTATATTTGTCATTGGCGTCAACATAGCAGTAATTTTGTAAAGACTAGAAGAATTGCAGTTAGAGATCTTATGATGTGTAGTAGCTGAGGAAGTTTTAGATGATGTGTAGTGGAGAACATGTTCCTAAGGATGTCTTAATGATATGGTTAAGAGGACTAAGTCGAAGTTAATGGTGTATGGAAGTTACACTTGATTTACTAGAAGTAGTGTAGAAACAAAGCACTATAAAACAAAGTTCTAATGGTCTATCATTATCTTTCTTCTAAGATGTAATGAAGAGATGCACAGTTACACAATGATAGAGGATAGTTGTATGTTGATGCTAGCATGTGTACAAGACATGGTTTCACACGTGTGAAGTTTTGCATAGACTATGAGCTAACAGTGTTATTGTAATTGTGAATTAATTAATTATCTTATTTTAATTAATTGTGAAAGGCTTAAGGCTGAATCAAGGAATTATTATGAAGATAGGGTATAAAGGAAAGTTATTTTCCTTATTTTAAAAGTATCTTGTAGAAGAAGATCAATTGGAATGCAAAGTATTAGTGCGCAATACAAGAAGGAGCTGAATGCTTATTGAATGCATGTAAGTGATCCAAGGGATCATTGGATGCATAGTATGAGATCTGGTTACAAGATCTAAAGGAGGAGAAGTCTAATTGACATGATAGAGACAAAGGAAGGAAGTACATTTCAGATCTATTATTCTCCAAGGAATAATACAGAGATCATTTGGACAGTGTGTTCTTTGATCTTAACCTTGAAGTTGTTTGGGCAGTGGGTCTAGTTGTCTTCCACAACTCCTAATAGGGTTGGAATCTCCTAACAAGGATTGAAAGTCTCCTAATAGGGACTCATATGTACTGAATGTTTTAATAGACTCCTAACAGGGTCTATCCTCTAACAAGGAATATTTATATTAGTACATCATCTTGTGGGTACCATCCTCACTGGGGTTTTCCCTCTAATCAAGGGTTTTCCTAGTTAACATATCTGGTGTTAATTGTGTATGAGTATATTGTTGTGGTTTTAGTTTATATTACTCACATGGTTAAGTTTGTTTAAGGTTCATGATTGTGTTCATAGTTGGATAACTAATTCAAATAAGAAATATTATGATGGCTAATGCTAGCACTAAACATTAAATAAATATTAAACATAAAAGAAGAAATAGTAAATAAATATGATGGCTAATGCTAGCACTAAACATAAATTGACAATTGTTTAACGATCAAATATTGCACAATTTATCTAATTTTTTTTAAAAAAATCTTTCGCATACCTTTCCATATTTTGCATACCTTTCCCCCATCTTTCCAAATCTGTCTATTCTAAAAAATTCAAGAACCAAGTTTCCATGGAACTTTAAAATATACACGTCACCCCCTGAATATTGAACTACACAATAGAATGTTGTGTATAAATCTTGCTACTAGCACAGCAAAATAAATTATATACACATCAATAAAATGTCAAATTTCTTACTAGAGCTGCATGTAGCTATGAGCATATTGATTGATACCCAAACCCTCGTTTGTTGTGAATATATTTTTTTGAAAACTCTAGTCCTGCATGAAAAGTGTTTCTTACACATTGCATTTCTATAGAAATGTAAAGTGAATCAGTTTCTTTAGACTACCTATTAATGACTCAAATCCCCCTCAAACTAATTTTCGTAGATTTATAGAGTGGAGAGTTTATTAATTATTTTCAATCATGGAACAATTTTATATTAAATTTTATCATTAATGTTCTTTTATTTTGAATCAACCCTCTCTCTTTCTCTCTACATACAATCTTCTAATATTTGGTTTGTTTCATGTTATGATTTATAAGAGTAAAAGTCATGATGGTTGTTTTTTTGCCTTAATCATATGAATAAAAGCTTTGACAAAATTTTTCATTTAGTTTCTAGCCCTCATTTATTTTACAAATATGAAGTGTAGTTTGCTCGGAGTTAAGGTTAGGTATGTTTTGTGTTTTATTGTACTTATCATAGTGTTGCCAAGTTCTAGTCCTACCCTTGTAAAACTTAAAGTCATTGGTATTTAAGTTAGTTTGCATTCAAGTGTGTTGTCTAAGTATCATGTAGGTTACTTACCTCTCATCTTTCCTGAGTACCTCACTTTCTATATTTTTGGGGTATCCTTGCATCACCTTTACCCATCATCCTATGTGGGTTTTCTATTTTTCTAGTGTGCAAAAGGTTTAGATGATCTAAGTATGGTTGGGATATGTTTGGGCATCTTTCTGATGAGAAGTAGGTTGTCTGCGGTTAACTATCTATTATCTTTTCTCAACATCCGTTTCCCTCAGATTTTGAGCAGTTGAACTAGTTTTCATCTTTGGTAAATTTAATCAAGTGTGTATATGATTATGTCATGATGGAAATACCCAAGAGGCTGTGAATTGAAGCTAGGAAGAAGCTCATTCATGTTGTAGAGGTAAGTTCTACTTTTAAAAGAAAGAAAGGTTCTAGGGATTTTCTATTGTGCACTAATTGAAGTGAAGGTGTTTTATTATGTTTCAAGAGTCACCATGAATCATGCCAAATCTAAGGCATTCTTCATGCAAATAGTAGAAGCATGATGTTTAAAGAATTGTTTTGTGGGAGCATGCTTGAGATCCAGCTTTGAAGCCATCTTATTGAGATAAAGGAATGATTTCTACTTGCTTTACTTCATTCGAGGAAATGTTGTTTAAAGAGGGCATTTCTGCCTCTAGGTAACACAAATGGATACTTCTCTGAAGGCTTTAAATATAGAAACACATGTGACTTTAAAGTGTGAATATTCTTCAGAGATTTTTGAAAGATACTTCTGGAAAGGATAATGGTGAAGATGTGAACCCATCTTAATAAAAAGTAAGTGCTAAATGCTTAGGGAGGAAAGTGCAAAAATCAAGTGCGCAAGCTATCAAAGTATCACTCCCCATGCTGTGATTCTGAATGGAAGAAAAATTGGTTTGTCAAAAAGCTAAGTTTCTCTCTCTTTGCTGCATATGCTAATATTATGAAGTATTTCTGCATTCCAGATTCTGAAGTGAAATAATTAAGCACTTGTTTTATTAAGTAATTTTTGGTAATATGACTTTACTCTAAGTAAAGTAATAAAGCTTTTGGGAATTTAAGTTTTTATGTGTAAGTAAATGAAAAGTTTAAATAGTCATTGATCATGGAATTAAATGTAAATTTTTCCATTATACACATTGGCCAAACTTAATTTTGTTTGTGTGGCACCAATGTTCAGAGTCCTATACCTATTTCATTATAATTGTTGGAAATTGATTTCCCCAAGTATTTTAAAATGACTATTTATCAAGAATTGTATCCTATGCAATCATAGAAAATGACAATAAGAGCTGTTGGTTATGATAAGTTAATAGGCCTAGATAGTCAGTTGAGGGAGTTAATAGATACATCATTTAAATTCTATGATTTGGATGATCTCCATAGGAGACTCAATTCTCAACCTATTCACCCAATCACTCAAAAGCCTAAAGAGAGGAGACTGGTTGAGGAAACCAATTTTCCAATGGTAATACATGCAATGGACCTTATGAGGGAGTGTATCAACATATATGATTTGGAAACAAATCATATTTTTTTACCCAACCAATCTATTCTCATCTTGATAAAAAAGGCATTAATGCAGTTCACATTCGACATTCCTATGAAAGAGGAGTACTGTGATATTGATTTTGGCTCTTCTACATCTATGTTCAATGAGAAGAAGACCATCTGATGGGAACACATGTAGAGGACATGGTTCCAAACTGCTCACTCGAAGAAGAGCAAAATGCCCAAAATCCTATCTGGTACAAATTTGAAGAGAGAGATAGTAGATATTCTTGCTTTACTACTTAGACTCAAAGGAAGAGAGAAGGTATTTGAGCTCATCAAGCCCCATTTCTTCCTAGTGCAAGATATCTATACTGAAGGTATGGAAATTGATTGGGCATAGATCATTTGTGATGAGCTTGCCTCATGGATGAATTCAGCCAAAAGATTTAAGTAATTTTACATGTCCTCCTATCTAATTTATGCCTTGATTACTCACCACTTATGGCCTGACCTCCCAAGCATCTAGAACTATGACAAGCACATGAAGGTATATGAGTTCTACTCATATCTACAACTGCAAAGAAGTTTCAAAGAGTATGTGGTAGTAAACAATGTCTCCACAATGAGGCTATGCTAGGAATTGCAAGGATGCCTTGAAAGGAGATTCTCACCTGAAAAAATCTCATCTATTAGCCAATTTGAATGCTTATTCATCCAATATTTAAGCTTCGCATATTTTTGGATAGGTTCCTTTGATGATTTTTTTGAAGAGGTTATCTAGGTACCCGAAGGAGGACAAGATGGTTCTTGTCAAGTTATGTTGATAGATTCTTAAAATAAACACATTGCATTCAAACATGATGAAAATAGTCGAGATTCCCTTCCCCATATTAGTTGGACCCTATTCTTGCACTTCTAGATCCGATGCTCAAAATCTGATGAAGAGCTTTGATAGAAAGATCAAATTGGTGGACTATGAGGTACTCAGGCCTCAATACAATCCATTAAAATTTGTAAGGGATCACTTGAAGTTGGGATATGCCTACAAGCATGTTTTAGATATTGAGGACTTCTGGGCTAGGTGTCTCAATGAAGACTAGACTCAGAAGAAATTTTTCTCATGACTAACAATTGATGAGATCAAATTATATCATGATTATGTTGATGTTTCTAACCTTGCAGATGATGGAGCCTACATGCACCCCACATCCTACGAGACGATCAAAGGCATTCCAATTTTGGCTACCCCACCTACAGGTCTTGTCATAGACACAATGGAGGTCCTCATACATGGAATAAAAAAAAAAACAAATAAGTGGATAGAGTGGACCCAAGTGAGGAAGAAGAGGATAGGGAGCACTAGTTCAATGGGTAGAGTATCTTCTGGAGCCACCCAGTCGACTACAACATCAACCACCATAGCTACTACTTGAACATCTATAGGCCCATTATAGTCTATTGGTCAAGGTGGAGACCAACCTCCAGAGAAGAATGTGCCAATAACTCATACTTGCAGAGGTGGCTCTCTTTTGGACACTAGGAAAGTTGGGGAGAAGGAGGGAGACAAAGACAAGGAGAAAGATCAAGAAAAATTAGTGGCCAAGCCTACTTCCCCTATCCAAATCATCCATTTGGAAGGCAACTCTAACCCCATGGATGGCCAAGAAAAAGTCATATCCTAGCAAGGGGATACCTTGGCTCTCTTAGTGATTGAGGTCATTACCTTCCCTGTTGCTTCTCAGAGCAAGAAAACTCCCCTAATATTGAGGAAGCTATTCATTCCTACTACCTTATAGTCAGATATCAATGTGCTCTCTACAGAGTCATGGCTCGAAGAGACCATTGATAGGAAGATGAGGAGATATGAAGAAGGAGCTCCATCAAAGGACTTGATCACACAAGCCACCTCTTCTCAGCCATCCATGAAGACAAAGAAGCAGAATACAATTGATACATTGGCTATTGATTCAACTACTTGCCACATGCTAGTAGAGATTATTGAGCCACAAAAGGAAGGAAAATTTGATGAGCTTTCCAAAGATGACTTCCAAATTATAACATTGGATCTTGGTAACCCTATTCACGATTCCATGGTGAACATATGGAAGTCTGCCAATGAAAAAATTAAAGATAAGTTGGAAGAGCTTAGAGGGAAAAAAAAAATCTTGAAGGCCTCAAACAGAGATTTGATGGAGTGCATTAGGTCTGCACTCAGGAGCACTTCATCAAGCCAATTTGACCCAAATGCAAAGGAGAACAAAAATCTACTCCTAAAGCTACAACAAGAGAGGCAATTCCAGTCGGTTGGCCAAACATGGGTAGACTAGATGAAGGCTCAAGGTCCCCCATTAATTAATAATTTGGGAAGTCTAGTGTTAGATGCACATAAGATAAGGGAGGGAACTTCTAACCATCGCACCACCATACAAAATGCAACAGACAAACTCACAGAGCAATTTTCCCTACTGTAAGAAGTTATTGACATGATGACCAATGTTTCCATTACCCATGGGATCCTCAAAATGGGCAAGGAGTCATTGTTTCACTGGAAACAATCCCTGGAGTTTGTTATAGAAATCTCTATGAGGTCCGCAAATGAGCTCAAGGATGTACATGACCTGGTAAAGAAGGTCATTGAGAACTTATTTCAATATTTGAAGATATTGCATATACAATGGTAAGCTTGTGGATATTGAGAGTGTTGGTGTCCAAATTGACAGAATACATTTCCTATGGAATAACAATCCAATTTTGGGAATTCCTAGTAACAATTTGACAACTGAAAGGTCCCACCCAAATAGGATGCAAACCTCAAGAGCAAGGCTAGTAGGCCTATGCCTCAGAGCTTAGAGGGTTTGAGCACATAACTTGTGGGATTTCGGGTGTTGATAAAATATTTGAATAGTTGGTAAATAATTTATATTCTAATAATTGAATGTATATGATGTGCAACGATCAAAGATCTTCAACTAGACTTGTGTCTTTTCTGCAATCAAAAGACCAGTGCCTTAATCAACAGAGTATGGAGTATTTATCATATTTCTATCAATTAGTTAAAATGTTAATGTAACCCTAATAGACAATCAAGAAATCCCTCTAAGATGAACTATTATCACTTTGATGAAGTATACATCATTGAAGATTACGTTAAAATCCAATGCTAAGTCCTATTAAGTTTAACTCCCCTCGGGAGACCAACAAGATAGCAATTTAGGGAACTATCAATCAAATTAAACTTTTAAGTTTAATGAAAGGAACAAAATAAATGAGAGAAGAATGATATCACCAAAAAATAAAATGAGCATATTGTTTTCAAAATAATTCACCACAAAAGTTTGTGTTGTTGGTGCATATAGTTAACAAAAGAATCCATGATTAGAAAAATCCCCTCTTAGTTGACAAAAAATAAAATATAATCATGAATGTGTATAATGTGATGATCCTAGTATCCTTTATAAAAATCCAAAGGATGCAAACAAGCTTCGAATCATCACAACTCTTCCTAAAATACAATAATTACAATGTAAATGAAATATTTAATCTTCACAGCCTCTTTAATTTCCTTTTAAATCTCTCAACAGATACTTTATAAGTTTTAATGAATAAACACTACACACACAAAATAAAACAACTTAATGAGAAATTTAATAAAGTAAATATATTAGGGTTTTTACATTTGATTAAAGTTTTCAAAAGATATTTATTGCGTACATAAGCACCTTTTTAAAATACAAAATTTTGCTTATGGAAAATAACATTTAAGGTAAAAATATGTAATTCTAAAAAATGAAAATATATTACCCTAAAATAAATTTTAAAATACTATATTAAAAATTAAAGAAGACTATATAAAACTAACTTTGATAAATACATTTTAATAATCATCAAAAGGTAAAATATCTCTTTATAATAATAAAAATATTTTTCATTCTTAGAAAAAATTTAATTTTCAAGAAAGATCAAACATTACCTTAAATTGAATTTCATTATGTCAAATAACTTAAAACATATTAATTATCACCTTTAATTTACTTTAAAAATATATATATTTACAAATATAACGTTCCTATCTTTTTCTAAAACCTATTTTATTTTTTGAAGAGGAAATAAAAATTAATGCATTTAAACATTTAAATATTTTCAATTCTAACTTTACCTTTAATGAATCTTATGCATGACAAGGGTAAATGCTATTTTTAATAATAATTTTAAACCCTCTTTAAATTTCTAAGGTCCTCCAAAAATAAATCCGGTCGCTGTATGTTATGGCAATATGCACAATTTTTTATCGGTAATGCTATAGCTCCTTTTTCCATCGGTGATCTCCGATAGGCACAACTATAGTGATAAGGGTAAGTAAAAATAGAGTTAGAATTAAGATTAGGGTTATCTACTATTTTATTTTTGACATCTTCCATAAATGCGAAAGTCTGGATATATCACTCTCTTTGATGATTTCTTTTGCCTTTGATGGTGTAGTTCAGCATAGTGGAATCATGATACAAATATATATCAAATGAAATATTCATATTCTTTCTCTGAATAAGAACAGATGAGGTAAATGTTGTATATAATGTCTTCAACTGCAGCTATTTTGAATCTGATGTATGAGACTCTGATTGGTATGTTGGTTGATCTGTACAACTGCAATTTATCGTTGCTCCATGATGATCTATCTTCGGCATATGGAAGAATTTCACAGCAACGAGAAAGCTCCGTCTTGGACATCACTTGGATGCCAATTGGAACCTACAATGACATGAAATATGTTTAAACCATCCCAAATCGATGGTACTCGATATTCAATGTTCCTTTGTTGATTTATATTTAAAATACACAATAATAATTCCTGCTTTTTTCAGACAACTCGATATCTCTCTCTCGGAATGAATGATTGCATAAAACATTCCTTCAATAAAAATGACTTTACACAACCCAGTCTCGCTCACAGTGGATTATTAATTATTCAGTGACGTTTCTGTTGATTATTGGTTTACTCTTGCATGTCCTTTGTGACAATAATTTCAGAGGTTTGTCTGGGAGTAATTATATTGTGGGCTCCTTCCACTTGAATGTCACTTTTCTTGCACAAATGGGTGTTATTAATCCTTTTACTTGTCGGGCTCCAAAGTTTTGAAATTTGGAGTATGGAGTATTAATCATATTTTTATCAATCACTTAAAATGTAAATGTAATTCTAAGAGACAATCAACAAATTCCTTTAAGATGAACTGTTATCACTTTGATGAAGTATGCATCGTGTAAGATTAGGTTAAAATCAAATACTAAGTCCTATTGAGTTTAACTAGCTTTAGGAGACCAACAAGATAACAATTCAGATTCAATAAATGAGACTATCAATCAAAGTAAACATTTAAGTTTAATCAAAGGAAAATAATAAACGAAAGAAGAATCACATCACCAAAAAAATCAAACGAGCATGTCAAATCTCTATATTGCTTTCAAAATAATTCACCACAAAAGTTTGTGTTGTGGGTGCATATAGTTAACAAAAGAATCCATGATTAGAAAAATCCCCCCTTAGTTGACAATAAATAAAATAAAATCATGAATGTGTATAATGTGATGATCTTGATCCTTTATAAAAGTCTAAAGGATGCAAACAAGCTTTGGACCATCATGACTCTTCCTAAAATACAACAGAAAACTTTAATTACAATGTAAAGGAAATATTTAATCTTCAGAGCCTCTTTAATTTCCTTTAAAATCTCTCGACAGATGCTTTATAAGTTTTATAGAATAAGCCCTGCACACACAAAATAAAACAAGTTAATGGGAAATTTAAGAATGACCACAATAGTTATAATTAAAACAACTTAATGAGAAATTTAATAAAGTAAATATATTGAACTTTCAAAAAATTTCTTACACAAAATAACATTTAGGGTAAAAATATGTAATTCTAAAAAATGAAAACATATTGCCCTAAAATGAATTTTAAAGTACTTATTAAAAATGAAGGAAACCATCATATTTTTTATATTCCATATAATTTTTATACTTCACAGACTTAGGGTAAAATACCTACTCTTTTACAAAGAGATGAAAAAATAATACATTAATAAAAGGAGTCTTTATTTCAACATATGTTTTTAAAGATTTATGTTTATAAAGCAAAAACATATATAAAACTTACTTTGATAAATACATATTAATAATCATCAAAAGGTAAAATATCCCTTTATAATAATAAAATTATTTTTCATTGTTAGGGCAAATTTTATTTTCAAGAAAGATCAAATATTACCTTAAATTGAATTTCATTATGTCAAATAACTCAAAAAATATTAATTAACCCATTTAATTTACTTGAAAAATAAAATATTTACAAATATAACTTTCCTATCTAACTACTATCCTTAAAGAATGTAATTGAGCAATTGGTAGGGGTAGTGGGGTAGTTAGGATAGGAAAGAGGATAGGGTTGAGAGGTCGAGTATTCAACTCCTTCTCCCTGTCCTTTTTCGCTAAAACCACTTTTATTTTTTGAAAAGAAAACAATAATAAATGCATTTAAACATTTAAACATTTTCAATTCTAACTTTACCTTTAATGAATTTTACCTTAATAATAAATCTTGTGCATGACAAGGGTAAATGCTCTTTTTAATAGTAATTTTAAAATTTTAAAAATATAAAAATATAAATTCAAATAAAATAATCAAATTTTATAGCATTAAAAACACTTCCCTTTTAAATTTGACACCCAAATTTTTGGGTGTCAATAGAGAGGATGAATTCAAAGTTCTTGGTGTTTGTTGATGAAGCTGTTGATCCAATAAACTTCCAAATGTCAAAGATCTAGGAACTCTTAGTGGCGGACTCAGTCATATGAAGAGAATTGGCGAAGTTTGAGTAAAGGGTTGCAAGAATTGATGAATACATCATCATTCTAGATGTCAAGGAACTAGACAAAGTAATTGATGCCATGAAAGCTTATAGAGCCAAAGTAGTTACTCCTAAGAAGGCATGATGTTCTTATTCATTCTCCCTCTTCTTTCTCTTTTTGTAGCCATTCATGTTATTTTGTCAGTCTCTATAATGGACAATGATTAAAGCTTGTCCTATTTTAAGTTATTTATGTTCAGAGATACTCTGTGAAGAAATCATTTAGTTCAATCGACCATTTTGAGAAGGCCTCTATATATGTAACTTTTGATAATTTAATAAGATCAAAAAAATTACTTTTGGGCAAACCCCTATAGTTGCGACTACTGTGTGTGACTCTTAGTCCAATTTTAATTTTGTTGTTCATTTAGTTATTGTGTAGTATTTAGATCAAACTAGCTTTTGTTGAAAATTGAATGAATGCTAATAAGGTAGATTTTGTTTCTTTCATTCAACAGATTGTATGCTTTACTTTCTTCAGCATAAGTTTCTCTTTGTTCCCTCTTCTATACACCATACTTCATGTGTTTAGTGTAGTTCATTGCATAAGGAGGCTGGAAATAGGTTGATGAAGTAGCTGAGAGATAGGCAATCCAGGTATTGTAAAAATATTTACTAAATTTTTAATCCATGAATTACCCATTCTGTCATCTTTTATTTTTCTCCTACTATCGTAGTTGGTTATGCATGTTTCCATTCCTTGCATTGTTGTTAGAATAGATTGCATGTTGTGAGTTCCCCCCCACCTTCACTTTCCTAGGTTGATTAAAGCATTGAGCAATCTATTATTTGCCTATTCTACTCTATGGTTAATAGCACACCCCCAAAACCCAAAAACAAAATTCATTGCAAATCTTGAATTTAAAAGGGAGATGTACCTTTCAATTCAGGGGTCTTTGATAGATTACTAGATTGACCCATTATGTTTTTAACTTCTTTGTCCTCCATAAGCCATTGGGTAGTTCAAGAGTCAAGATATGAACCAAAAAGGTAAGGGAGACAAACTGTTAACCAACACATAGGCTAGTATATTAAATATAAATTATTTTGTCCTAACCAACCAATGCTATTTTATAATAATTTAAATAAATCTAAAGTATATATATATATATATATATATATATATACATACTTCATACATTATAGAAACTAGCTTATATATGTATTAATTATCTATAACATATGTAGATATATTGTAGCTTATAAATGATAAAAATAAGCACCCCAAAAAGAACATCTCTCTCAATTTTTGTATTTAATTATTTTGACAAATTGATACTATAGGGGTAGAACCATTCCATTAATCATGAAAAATTAACAAAAAGGAAGGATGCTAAGAGAAAGAGTGTCCAAATAGACTTGGGCCAAATACATCCAGGTTACTAAATAGAATTAGGGTTACCATTATGATTAGGGTGAATGGTGTAATTATGGTTATGGTTAAGGTTCAAGTAAGGGTTACTATTAGGTCAATGGTATAATTAGGGTTATTATTAATGTTAGTTGTAGGGTTAGTGTTATGGTTAACCTACCTTAGCATTATACCTAGAGTTTATGATAGAGGTATGGTTATAGTTAGGGTGAATAATATGCAACGAGTATTATTAATTTATATACAAGTAGAGTTAGGGTTATCTTTAGGGTGAGGGTAATGGTAAGGAATGGGATACTATGTTTACAATTAGGATTACTATCTATTGGTTAACAACTTGTCTTCCTTAATTTGGTTTATACCTTGACTCTTAATGTGTCTAATTTGGTGAAAAAAAAAGTAGTTAACAACAGAATGGGTCAATGTAGGCATTCTATCAAGGACCCCTAAATTGAAAAGGTACAACTCCCTTGTATTCAAAAATTTGCAATGAATGTTGTTTTTAATAGATTAGTAGGATTTAGGGGTATGCTCTTAATGAGAGAGAAGAAGAGATATGACCAATTTTCTCAAAGCTTTTAAACAATCTAGCCAAATTTTAGATGATGACTCACAAAGCTCAACAACTATGAATGCACATGAGTCACCTTAAGTTCCTCTAATACCTAAATGCACCCTATTCAATCTGATGAATGTAAGATGCAATAATGCAAGACTATCTAACAATGTATACTGCATAAGAAGAAGAAGTATGATCAACTAAGTAATACCTAGATTGCTCAAGTTACTGAGGTTCCATAACAATTGTTTGCTTCCTACTCAATAACTCACATTGCCAAATCCCGAACTTCTCACACATACATGAAAATGCACATGCACATTAACTTGCATAGAACAGAGGAAATGAGATAATAAGTAGGTACTATAAATGAGGGAAATAAAGCTTATAACCACTGAAAAGAAAGAAACAAAATCTAGTTTCATATAGCTTTCATCAACAAAACATTTCATTCTAAGAACCATACAAGGAATAACACTAGACTAACATGAATGACAAAATAAAAATATGCACACAGAGTCTCACATAGTAGTCCCAGCTATAGGAAATTTTTTGACATAAAAAATATGCCGATCTTATTTAGTTATTAAAAATTTACATTTATAGGCCCTTTTAGAATTGGCCAGTTACATTTAGTGATTACTCAAAAAATCATCTTTGAACATTCTAAACATAGGATTGACTAGATATGTCATCCATTACAAAGTTTTAGCCTATAAGGAGAATGCCAAATATGGCTACAATATTAGAAAATGAGAGAGAAAAGAGGTGACACTTGTCATATCTTTGTAGGAAGAATGTAATACATTGTTAGAGCATTGATTCTTCTTTTGAGTTATGAGTTTGGCTCAGTAGGCCTTCATTGCATCAGTTCCATTCTTCAACTAATGGACACTTGGGATGAGAATATTATCAGCTTTGATCATCCAATAATTATGCATTTCTATCAATTCTTCCACTCAAGAGATCCTTGATTGTAAATTCTCCAGTGTATGCCTTAGAACAAAATTCACTACTAAAAGCTCATGAATTTTGGCCACTTTTAAATTTGATGAGTTAGTAAACTCTTCACCGAATGCCAAAAACTTAGTTTTCATTCATTCGATATCTATCAACTGGCCATTATTGGTGACATGTGATTTAATGTGCAAAACCTTTTAAATGTTCAAATATCTTGTGCATTACTTTATTTACTAAATCATAGACATCTTTTGTCTCATGCTCAGACTTCATTGATTTCTCAAATTTAAATTCCAATGATTGCTTCCAATGAAGCAATGGTTCTTCACCTAACTTGGGTATCCTGTGGGTCACAACAACATTCATCTTCATGTCAATCACCTCTTGCAACAAGACCAATTTCTTTGTTAGGTTTTCCAATTCTTTGTGCATTGAAGTCTAGTGGCTTGATATTGCTTCTCTCAATCTCTTAGTGTCTAACAATAGATTCCCAAGGTTCTAAATGAGAGGGGGAGCTTGGACCTTTATTTCATCAATCTAGGCATGACCAATTTGACCAAATTGCCTCTCTTGCTATAGCTCAAAAGTAGAAAATTGTTGTTCTCCTCTACACTTGGGTTGAATGTGCATGTAGAGGTACTTCCAAGTGCATATCTGATGTAATCCATCAACTCTTTGTTTGAGGATTTGAGTACCTCTTTTTCTAACCTTAACTCTTCTAGTCTATCCTCAATCTTCACATTTGTTGATTTCTAGATGTTGATCATAGAATCATGCACTGGAATGCCTATGTCAACCATTTTAATATGAAAATCATTATGAGTTAGCTAGTGAAATTTTCCCTCCTTCTGAGGTTCTCCAATCTCCACTAGCATGTGACCAATAGAAGAATCTGTGGCCAATGTTGCTATAGTATTTTGCTTCTTCTCCTTCTTTGATGTTGGATGAGCTGAAGTTTTTTGTCCAATAAGATCGTTAGATGGAGCACTTTCCTGACATCTTCTCTTCTTCTAATCAATAGTCTCTTCTAACCAAGATTAAGTTGAAAGGACATTAAGTTTTCACTACAGGATTGTATGATCAAAAAGCTTCCTTGCAACTAGAGGTGTTACCTTTCTTTTTTTGGCAAAAGGAAAATAAGTTTCTTTAGTAACAGAGAGGGCTAGAGTATCACCTTGTTGAGATACCTCCTACTCTTGGCCATGTAGAGGGTTATTCTCACCATCGAGGTTGATGAATGGTATAGGGGAGGAGGCCTTGGCTATTGGTTTCTCCTTCTCCTTTTCTTTATCTTTATCTTTCTCTTCATCTCCAACCTTTTTAGTATTTGGCAGAGATCCACCTCCATAGGTTGGAGTGATTTGAAGATTCTTCTCAGGAGGTTGGTCTCCTCCTCTGTCAATAGACTATGTTGGTCCAGCTAATGTTAATGTAATAGTAGTAGTAGTGGATGTAGCAATAGAAGATTGGGTTGTTCTAGAAGCTACTCCACCAACAGAACTTGCAGTTCTAGTTCTCTTATTCATCCCTCTAGTCCACTCCACCCATTTATCCATCCTCTTGATGATAACATGCATCAAGACTTCCATTGTATCGATAACAGGGTTGTCAGGCAGAGTTGACACTATAGGTGCATTCTTGATTTTCTCATAAGTTGAAAGATGCATGTAAGAGCCATCATCTACAAGATCACTAACATCAATAGAGTCATTATACAACTTAATTTCATCTAGTGTCAACCTGGACTACTACCTTTCTTTGGTTTGGTATTCACCATAACACCCGACCCAATAGTCTTCAATATCTGGAACATGCCTATGAGCATACCCTAGCTTCAAATGATCTTTTACAAAGTTAATAGGGTCATAATGGGGTCTTATCACCTCATAAATAATCATTTTAATTATTTTTTTAAAGGCTTTAACTAAATCATGTAAATTGAATCTTGAGGCACAAGAGTAAGGTCCTGCTACTATTGGAAAAGGAATCTCGACTATCTTCTTCACATTTGAACATAAGGTATTTACTGCTAGTATTTGTCTACATAGCTCAACAAGAACTACATTATCTTTGGGATATCTAGGGAGCCTCTTTGGGAGGCCATCAAATGCACCAATCCTCAAGTAGGAGGAATATTGAAATGGGATGAAACAACATCCAAATTGGCTGGCCACTGATATAACTTTTGGGGAAAACCTCTCCTTAGGGCACCCTTGCAATTCCTAGCACAACCTCATTGTGAAGGCATCATTTACCTCTACGTATTCTTCAAAACTCCTCTACAGCTGTAGATGAGGTTAAAATTCATACACTTTGGTGTTCTCATGAAAATATTTTATACTAGGAAGACTAGACCTAAGATGATTCATGGCTAAGGCATATATCAAATATGATGACATAAAGAGCTATCTAAATGTTGTTTCCAAAATTACTTAGGAGGTAAGCTCTTCACATATAATCTGAGCCAAGTCAATTTGTAGTCCTTAAACAAAAAATGATTATACCAAGAAGAAGTGATGTTAAATGAAATCTAGAATCTCCTCCTTTCCTTTTAATCTTAGCAATAGTGCCAATATATCCACAAGTTCCCTCTTTGGATTGGTTCCAAAAAGAGTACTTGGCATCTTACTCTTTTTTCCATGAGGGGACTAAAACCATGTTCTTTTCATGTCTTCTCTCCTCAAAGTCTTTTTCTTGTTGAACATTGATGTAGAAGAAGAAAAATCAATGTCACAATGCTCTTCCTTCTCTGGGATTTCGAAGGCAGATTTCATCAATTCTTTATTCATAGAAAGAAAAATAGATTGGTCAAGAAACAATATCTACTTTGTCTCTAGATTGTACCTTTCAATACATTCCTTTACCAATTCTAGCACTTGTGCAACCATGGGGAACTCGACATTCTCAACCAATTTTCTCTCTTTGAATTTTTGAGTAATTGGATGGATGGGATGGGTATTAAGTCTTCTATGTAGATCACCTAGATCATAAAATTTGAAGGAAGTGTGAGAAAAGTTCTTCAACTCACTCTCAAATTTAATTAGGAAATCATAACCTATTGCTTTTATTGCCATTAGATTATATTTTTATATAGAGAAGACAAATTACTTTGATAAAATAGTCGTTACGACATGAAGAACTCCATTTGGTAGAAATCCAATCATATAGACTCATAAATTTGAATGTTGGCACCGCATGAATGAAGTAACTCATAACTAATGGTCATAATAATTAGATTTTCAATAAATTGGGTATATTAATGGCTCTTTAAATCATTTTACCTCTACCCATATGATGATTCATGAATCTGATGAACATACAATTCACTTAAATCTCATGTAGTAGGGTAAATGCAAGTTGGGTCTCACTTTTGCGGAAAAAGTGGAAGTATTTTTCCTATTTTTGAAATTTCTTGTCAATTGATCTCAAGTTTTGATGCATTTAGAGATTGAATATAAAAAAACTTCAAAAATAAAAATTGTAGTGTTTAGAATCTACCTTTTGAATATGTAATTTATTTGTGTACCCATATGATAGTTCTTTTGTTTTGTACGGATCATTAGAAACCACTTTTTCAAAATGATTGTTTGATGACCATATCACAGTTGTGTACAAACACCATAATTTGACACAAATAAATGAATTTTGGTAAATCGTTTTAAACAATCTTACCTAACACACCAAAGATTGATGATAATATTTTTTCTTAATTTTTCATTGAATAATTTATTATTATTAATTTTTAATTGGGTATAAAGGTAAATTATAAAACCTCTCATCTATGGACACCATAATTTGATCAAAAAAATTTCACCTTTTTCAATTTTTTTTATAACTTCAAAATAATTGTATGTAGATTGATGACATATAAATTAATTTAAGAAAAAACATAAAATAAAAAATTTATTAAACTTTTAGTGAACCTCACTATTTTACATTTAGGTACCACCTTTGATTTAAAAATAAAGAAAAAATAGTAAATAAAACCATAACACTATAAAATTTATATTTTTGAAATGAAGACAGTGAGAGCTCTAATGGGTTTTTGTTTCTTAAAAAAATTGATCGGGAAGACCCTCTAAAAATTATGGCAAGGCATGAATTTGTAAGTTCAATGCCTTAGCAAAATCTTGAAAGGTCAAGGCATATGTTTGGTCTCACGAAGCCTATCCCGAACCAAAATTTGAAGAAGGAAAAAAAAATCCTACCCCATATTGTAAGAAACAGGCACCGATTATTTGAAATTCAAAAAATGGGTGCACATTTTGAATAATTAAAATTGACGTTTAAAATACATTTAAAATCCCCCAAAAAATAAAAAATTTGAATTTTTTAGAAACAGGTACTCGTTTTTTACTTTAAATTTTTTTTTTTTAAAAAATGGGTACCGGTTTCTTTTAAAAAAAATAAAATTATCTTTTCAAAAATGAGTACCCATTTTTTGAAAATAAAAAATAGGCACTTGATTTTTAAAAAATTGGGTGCCCATTTTTTAAATTTAAGATCGGGAACTCAAGCCTAATATGGGTGCTCATTTTTTTAAAAACGAGGACCCATTTCTAAAATAGCATGATCTCAATCTGCAGACTTCCGTGGAATTGAGATCCAACTTCTTGCTTCAACCCAGTAGTGAGATTATTTACTTACCGAATCGATTAGCTCAAGCTTTAATGGAATCTACCCTTTTAAATTTGGAATTGAAAACAAAGGTTTACACTACAATTATTTGTGTGCGGGGAAGGAAACATAAACCTATCCTTTAGTAAGCTTTCCTTTTCCTTTTATTTAGGATTGCGTCACGAGCAATACTCCTTTGGTGCCACGGATATCCTATTGCTTTCGTTTTCGCACAAATATTTCCTTTTTGATTTATCTCATTCCTTGGAAAAGCCGCAAAGTGAACTTTCCACCTTGAGGGCTTGGACTATCATTTTCTTTACATTGGGTTCACACTTCACAAACTACTCCATTAGAAACAACTTTGTGGTATTCCAAAGAATGTCTTTGAATCTAGATTTAGCATTTCCACATTTTTATATCTTTTAGAATAGAAGCTCCATATTTTCTTTTTAGAAAAAAAGTATCATCAAGGCATATGTTTTCCAAAGATTTGAAAAACTAGAATTATTTCTCTTCTTTTCCCAACATTGCTTCAGAAATGAACTCGAAGACATTCACTTCTAAGGGGAAAGCACTTAGATTGATGGAACTTTTTTTCTCTACATAGAAATAGGTTCCGACTTCGGATTTGTACTCTGAGAGTTTCATGGTTGTAGATCCTTGTTCTTCTGATAAGATCTCATCATGAATCAAACTTTAAATACACCTGGAGATTTCAACAAACTTTTCTCTTAGGGATCTTAAGTGATGAAGTGTGCCAGGAATAGGAATTCAAGAGCATGGGCTAGAATCAAAAGGAATACCATGTTGGTAATAGGAGTTAACTTCAGAACTAAAATAGGCTTCCTTCTCATTGACAAGATGCTCAAATGGAAACCCACCTAGATCACTTAAGACCTTGATGCATAGAAAAGGCAAGAATCCTGCATAGAGTCATTGGGGGAAGCAAAGAAAGGAAAACCCAGATATAACACATAAGGAAAGCCTCGAAGATGTGCTACGAGAAGAGATCTACCTAGGGGCTACCCAGACAAGAACTCAAACATAAATGCAATGGAAACTGACCAAGCTAGAAGGTTAAAAAGGATGGACTGAAATTTGGCAACCATTACATATAGGTTAAGTTTTAGTAAGGGGTTAGGGTTAGTATTATTATTAGAGTAGTAGTAAGATTAAAGGGATGTGGTTAGAAATAGGATGTAGCACTTATAATTGGGATTAATACTAAGTTTGAAATTAGGAATAGCTATATCATTACAATTAGGTTCAATGGTCTAATTAGGATGGGGATAGGGTTATAATAATATAGTTTAGAGTTAGAATTATTATTATATTTACTATTGTATTTAAGGTTAGTGTTGGTGTTAGCATTAGGGTTAGGGTTAGAGTAAGATTAGGGTAGTGGTTAGTGATGGGATGTAGGGATTAGAGATAGGATTAATATATGGTTTAGAATAAGCATTAACTAAGTTATTTTTAAATAATAAGGCCATTAATCTAATTAGGTTTGGTGTTACAGGGTATAGTTTAGAAGTACGAATAATGTTTTTCTAATAGTTAAGGTAGAAATAGAATTATGATTAAGGTAAGGAGTAGTGGCACATGTAGTGCTACATTTAGGGTTTGGTATTGTACTATGGTAAGGGTTGAAGTAAGATTAATGTCATCAATACTGATGGTATGTATGTTTTATTGTTAGGATAAGTATTAGGTTAATAATAAGGTTGAAGGTTGGCATGATGAATAGGGTTGATGATTTAGTATCAGGGTTAATCTTAACATTATGATTAGGGTCAATGTAAATTTAGTGTGAATATTAGTGTTATGTTTAGTGATAGTATTATCCTTAGGCTTGGCATTATGATTAGGGTCAATGGTCTAAGCACACTCAAGGTTAGGGAAAATATAAATTTTAGAGTTATTAGTAGTATAATGTTAAATATTATAACTTTATAGTTATAGTTAGGGTTAGGGTTTGATGAAGGGTAATCCCCTTACTAACCCAAACATGAACAATATAATAGAGAAATAACAACATATTTCTAGAACAAAAAAATGAATTACAATATTGAAAACTATGATATGAAAATTGATATGAGCATTTTCCTTACAAAATTTTGCAAGACAAAGTGACAATATGCATTCCCCTAAAATTTTACAGATATTCTTATGGTCCTACTTTATATAGGCAATTTTTGATCACTTTCATTATCAAAATAATAGGGATTAAAGAGGAAGATGAGAAGGGAAATTATGGGAAAGAGGAGAATTTTTTGAGACAAATTTCCATTGAAAATAAAAAGGTCATGGAGGTTTGAATGTTGTTAACATCAAGGGAGAACTAATAGGATACTATAAGATAATGCACAATATATTGATGTGGAAAAAGATTCTAAATCTCCACATTCTGAAGATCTTCTAAAGGAGGAGAAGTCTTGGTTACTAGATGAACCTTGTTGAAAATGACAATAACATAACATAAATTTTCTTCCACACTATGTGTAAGTGACATGTTAAATTATGCAATATTATTACTTATAGAGATAGTACCACAAATAATCTTATTTTTGAGGAAATTTCCTATAAGTTGAAGTTAGAGATAAATAAGCATCTAAGTCTACTAGATTACTTTATTTTAAAATGATCATAATAAGACCTTGGTCAGAGAACAATATTTGGTGAAGTCAAAGATTGGGAACTATCATAATTAGATGATGTATGATATTATTCCTATCGATGTTTATTATTTAATGTTAAGGATACCCTAGTAGTTCCATCATTATGTACTATATAATGAGTATGCAAACACATATTCTTTGAAAATTAATGGATTATGACACAAGATAAATCCATTGAATAACATGAAATAAAATGTGCATAGTGATGAAAAATTGTGTTTAGTTGATGGGAGGATGTGTCTAGAAGGCATGGGGTATGAGAATATGTATTTTAATTTAAATTAAAAATATGTTAAAGATGAAGTAGAAAATGGACTTGTAGAAGTTGTAGATTTATTGGATGACGTTCAAGATATTGTATGTGATAATTTACCTAATGAGTTGTCACTTTTGAGAAAAATTAGCCATTTGATGGACTTGGATTCAATCGATAATTTTCCAAATAAGGTAGCATAGAGAATGATTGTAGCAAAAAGTGAGGAGCAAAATAGATAAATCCAAGAGTTATTATAGAAGGGTTTGATTCAAGAGAGTTTGATTTCACTAGAAGTGGTATTAGTACCACATAAAAATTGGATAATAAAGAATGTGTATAGATTATTAAGCTAGTAATAAGATCACTATGAAGTACAAATTTCCCTTACCAAGGATGGATGATATGTGGATTATTTGAGTGGATCTCTATATTTCAAAAAGATGTATATCTTAAGAGTGGATATCATCAAATTTATCTCAGAGAAGGAGATGAAAGAAAGAAAATATTAAATAAAAAAGGAGGGATTGTATGAGTGGCTAGCAATGCCATTTGGGATAACCGATAGCCTAAGAATGCTCACACAGCTCATGAACAAGGTATTGACGGATTTGGTGGGTACTATTCTCAATGTTAACTTGAATGAGATTTTGATATTTAGTAAGACATTTGAAGAAAATATAATGAATATTAGTAGGGTGTTTAAGAGGTGAAAAAAAGAAAAGTTGTGGATTAATTCGAGGAGCTACAATTTTGTAAATGAGTTAGTGTATCTAAGGTTTGTACTTTCAAAACAAGGCCTAAAAAGGGACCTAGAGAAGGTGATGGATATCATGGAATGGCATACTCTAAGGAGGTATAATGAGAAAAATTATATTTATTATTTTTCTATCTTTTATAGGAAGGTTGTCCTAAATTTTAGTAGTGTCTATGGACCATTAACTAAAACAATACTAGGGGATAGGTAACAATGTAATTGAACTATAGAAGAAAATAATATTTTTGAATTTTTGAAAAGGAAAGTTGCAAAACAACCTATTTTATAACTTTAAGATTTTAATAAGGTGTTTAAGTAGATTGTGATGCTATAGGTAATGTAATTTCAAGCATTGAAGAAGTGGAAACATTACCTTTTACCCAAAGAGTTCTTTTTATTCACTTATCATCAAGATTTGTAATAGATTTTACTGACAAAGACATAAATTGAGGTTTTGGGTTCATGAAACTCAAAATTGTATTTTCAATGGATGATTACTTTGGTAAATCATAGAAATCTTGTACAAGACTTGTTACTCAAGGAAGGACTTGATGGTGATATTTTTTTTTATAAATAGTCATGTGCACATTCCTAGGATTTTTATAAAAGAAAATATCATCAAAAAGAAACATAATGGAGCGTTGGATAAATATTTTTGTTTAGATAAAATCATTTCTCTAATTAGGAAGAACTATTACCAACCAAAACTACAAAAAGAATATATAAATATTTTATAGGGTTACAAAATATGTAATTTGACAAAGGGAACCTAGTTGAATATAGGATTATATCAGCCACTACCATTGGTGTATATTAGTATAGACTTGATTTTTGAAGGATCTAGAGAGGGCTTGAATAAGTTTTAATAGTAGTAGAAATGTTTTCAAACATGGTATGTTTTATTCCTTACAAGAATAATAATGATGTTCATGTAGTAGAAATGTTTTTTAGATAATTAGTAATAATGGATGGTCTACTGAAGAGTATAGATTCAGATTAAGACACCAAAACAGTTTGTAATTTTTGGAGAACTTTGTGGAATAATATACGGGGCCCTAGTACATTTATATTTTGTAGCTTCACTCAGATAAATTGTAGCAAAGATATATATATATATATATATATATATATATATATATATATACATATACATATACCTATACATATACATACATACATATAATAATAATAATAATATACTTACAATTATAATATTTGAAAAATGGCACATTCCCTCCCACTTTTCAAACATTATTACCTAAAAATTAATATTAATCTTTTAAAATTTTATATTAAGGAAACAAAACCAAAATAAATATAAAATTGTTCTAATTTTAAAATGACAAAGTTTAAACTAAAAAATATGATTATTTGTATTTACAAACAATAAAACTAACACTTAAATAAAATATTTTAAAAATGAACGTTATTAACTAAATATTAATATTTTCTTTTTAAAATTTCATATTCAAAAGAAATATAAATATAGATAAGTATATGGTTACTCAAATTCTAAATAACAAAATCTAAATAGAACTACAAAATGTAACATGCATTCTAAATGCAAATAGTATAATAAATCAAAATACTAATCTAAAGTAAAATACTATTATCAATCAAAATATTATTTTGAACCAAAATACTAATCTAAACCAAAATACTATTCCAAATCAAAGTACTATTCTAAATCTAAAATCCAATTTTGATTTAAATATAGGATGCATTCTAATCTAAAAACAAATATTATTATAAATACAAATATCATTCTAGCAAAATATTAAACTAAATCCAACTAGTATTATAAAACAAAATGCTAATCTAAATCAAACTAGTAACCTAAATTAAAATACTATTCTTAATCAAAATGTTAATCAAAATTTAAATACTATTTTAAATTGAAATACTATTCTAAATGTAAATACTATTCTTATTATTATTGGTAAATAAATTTGTCTTCACCCAAAACTTCCAAAATAACTCTTATTTTCCCAACAATGAAGACACAAAAAGCTACCAATAGTTTTATCGCTTTACCATTGGATTGTGTAAGCGTCCTTTGAATTTTATAGGGTGAAGTTCCCTCGTTGTTCTTGGATAGGGGGCAAATAACTATAACATAAAGGAAAAGGAACGAACTGCACATACGACAATGGGAAACATAGAGTCCTTCAGCCTACATATTCATTCAAGAGAGATAATGACAGACTAAATATATAAAATCTTCACAATATATGGACCCAGCAAGAGAAAGAAAATCCACAATTCAATATTGAATCAAGGATAAACCAACAAAGTGTAATTCAAAGTATAAAATCTTCGAATAGTTTGTGGAATCTTTCATCCATTTAGAAATCATTCCATTCTTATGTATCATTGATGATTCAAAACATTTGTAGAAAGACTGAGAAAGAACTCTAAATTGAAACTAACATCCGAAAAATAATCAACTTTGAGTATTTAACACTTTTGATCTAGGAATTAAGCTTAGTATGTGATGTTTAAGCCATTCCATTTTTTGAAGGTATTTTTGGACTTTTTTCAAAATAATCTGATTTTTCTTACATAAGAGTTTGATGCTATTCTAGATATATTTTTTTAAATAAAAAGAAATAATTTTTAAAAAATTAAAAATTATAAGAAATATTCTTAAAAGCTTTAACTCACAACTCTATTATTTTTAAGAAAGCCTCTTCCATATGACCTAAATATTTGAACATGTCTTGAAAATTAATTTAATGACAACGATAGAGAATTTTCCAATATTTCTGATTATGTTTTCCCCAATAAAACTTGTCTTTGCCAAGATTAGTCATTTAATTATTAATTTTAGTTGAAAATAATCTGCAAGCTAGTCAATAAAGAAAAATAGACTACTAAATTTATCTCACTTGCAACATTATTTTATAATTTAGCTTTAAAATCAACAACACAATATCATTTGTCATTCCATCTTTCAAATCATTTTAATATTTAGAGTTTCAAAATCAACAGATTGCTAAAAAATCACATAATTCATTGCAACATCATCCCACCATTAAAATAAGCTACAAGGCCATTAAAACAAATTCTAGTTCTCAAATGAACAACAGGGCTGCACATAGTTTGGGTAGAACAACCTCTATTATTCCCCTTTTTAAAGAGATCTAACAACATTCTATCAGTTCTGTTAAAAAGCTTCTACCATTCCTTGGTTTTTTATAAGACATTTAATAATATTCCATCATTCCAGCTTTCAAATCAACAACAAGACTACACAGTCATTATGACAGTCTTATAAAATTATGATATTGCTATTAGGATTTAAATGGTTTTTAAGTCAAACTCATTGACCCATATTTGATAAATAGTGATTGAACAGAAATCTATCTCTCATTAGAATAAATGAAACACTTAGCACTCATTGACACATATTTCATGAATAGTTTTTTAAAACTTCTACTACCTCCATTCTTTTTAAATAAATCCAATAACCTTCCATCATATGAACCTTATAATACAAAGCCCCAAACACAATTTCTATGAAAAAGACTTCATTTTCATTTATATTTTTTGACAAAAGCCAAACCCCGAAAACACTTCATCATTCCATTAGCAACACACAATGACAACCACATTTCAGAGGAAAAGCCTTAATCCTATCCATTTTTACCATCACTGCATTTTTAAATAAAAGTATCTTACAAAATACCATTTTTTCAATTTTTCAAATAAATCCAACAATATTTCCAAACGTGATTTCTATGAAAAAGACTTCATTTTCATTTTTATTTGCTGACAAAAGTCAAAACCTGAAAACAGTCCGTCATTCCATTCCAGCCTTTCAAAATCAGAGGAAAAACCTTAATCCTATCCGTTTTTACCATTGCTACATTTTTTTTTTATAAAAGTACCATAGAAAATGTCATTTTTCGAAATTTTCAAATAAATCCAACAATATTTCTTTATTTGTAAAAAAGCTCCATCATTCCAGCTTTCGAATTCAATTCCATCTATTCTATATAACTAATTTTTGTTTACTTTTATTTTAAAAATTAACTTGCCCCCTAGTTTTGCTTACCTTTCTTTCATCTTTTCAATTCCGTCTATTCTGGAAAATTCAGAAATCAGATTTACATGAGCTTTACAATATACATTTCAATCCCTGCAAATTCATTCACACAATACAATGTGTATAAATATCACAACCAGCACAAACAACTCATTTATAATACAGTTCAATAAAATATGAAATCGCTTACCATACAATTTCAGCATCACCTTGGAGGGTGCTTATTGATGCTTTAAGACAACACGGACGTAAAAGTTGTGTATATATCCTTTTTATATACCCTACCTACCTATTCCCTCCATCCCATTTCCCATTTCAAAGAAATGTTCGTTTTCAGCTGTTAAAAGTGTTTATTACACGTTGCAGGTCTGGAGAAATATAATCAGAATCTCAGTTTTTAGCAGAGTCGAGAGTTTATTAATTGTTTTCTAATAATGGAACAATTTGTCAGGTGGCCATGCCAAGTGTTCATTACATTTATCTAATGTAATTTGCATAAATTTTTTAACTTAACAAATTAAGTTTTAATTACAGTATTTATATGTAATATTTACTTTTTTATGTTAATCATTTTTAATTTATTTATTTGAACAATTTTTTTTTTCAGTTTTATGATGTGGTTTCATCTTATATTTTTTATTTTGTAGTTTATCTAAAAAAAGTTATTGATGAATGTTTTCATTTAGTTTCTAGCCTTCATTAATTCCTAACATCATTGCTGGTTAATTAATTTTTATCATTTATGCTGTTTTGTTTCTCAATATAATCATAAGTTTTATAAAGTTTTAAAATTATATGTATGAATTTTTTACGTTAAAAAATATTTATTGTAATATGATTGGTCGAAAACAATTTCTAAAGGATGAATATTATAAATGAATATAGGTAGAGACGCTTCCTAATTATCCACTTGTTCCTAAATGTTTATGATGCAATGAAGACAATCTATAGTTCATGCTCTAAAGAACAAAATAAGCTTGTAAAAGTAATAGAATTTTGACTATTCAACACTTTTACTATTGATCTTAAGCAGACTCTTGAAAGAAGAAATGGTTCAAATTATTTGACTATTTGCTAAAAGTATACTTCATATTGCGGTTGCTTCAACATTAACCACATGTCCTTCCTAATTTAAATGAGGCTGCTCCTCAACTGGTAGGGGATGATTTGGGTGAACCATCAGTTGAGATTGGGGAGAGCTTGCAAGCACAATTGACAAATAATGGGTTCTAAGGGAGGTGATACTTTTCCTCAACCTATGCAAGAATGAATTTGGTGATGAATTAACCAATGTAAGATGGTATGGTAATGATGATATGGTTGGTCATTTTAAACATTCACAGTTCCTCATCGCTCACGTTTCTTCATCAATAAAGGTGGTTTGTGCTTAATTGCTTTAGGTATACTTGCAAGGTGCGTGTATAATGCATTTGCGATCAGCATATACTCTTGTGCGAATTTTGATTGCTAAATTTTGGGGAAAAAATTTGTTTGTATTGTCGTGCTCGTTATTGTGGCTTAAAAATTCGTTATTATAAATTAAAAAACCAATACATGGGAGATATTAAATGAGAATTGTTGATGATTTTGGTATATGATCAAATTACAATGGTTTTTTAATCTCGCCCATATAGTGGAGACTATGTTTTGGCAGGTAACTATATAAATTAAATTATTGATGTTTATTAAGGAGATTCAAAATTAAAAGGATAGAATTCAAGTAATACAATAGATCTACTCAATATTGAAACTTCATTCCAATATACATAATATATGTGGCTAATACACTATTACAAAATGAAGACTAACATGAATGTTTCATTCTAGTAATTGAAGCACAATTCTTGTTAGTACTTGTCCATAGGTGTAAAGCCCCAACTAGGGAACTAGGTAACATAACATAAAAGAAGTGATTTTTATTGCTTTTTCTATATGGAACTCTATGAATGGTAGATAGAACATAAAACTACTACTTAATCTTTACTCTAACATTGACATTGAACAATTCATAAGAGCGCAACATTAAGAGATATAGAAATAAAAATACATTTATTCTAAGAGTAATTACAACATAGTTCAAGTTTGACAAATTCATGTAAGGAATATATTACAATGTATAAAATATATTTCACTTTCATCACTATGGGTCATAAATTAGCTAGTCCTTATATGATTTTCTCATTGCAAAAGTTTATATATTGTTTACAACTTGGTATGTTAATTGATACAATATTACAACAATGACCTTGAATCCAAAGAGTGTCATGAAGATGATGAAGAAGCCAAAGTGTTCCAAGAAGATCCAAGGAACCATGAAGTAAGAACCAAACCTTAGTGGAAAAATATTGCCACCCAACCATGTAGACCTTATGATCCAACCATCGAGGTAGGAGATGGTGTTAGAATATATAATCCGCCAATATAACTAAGAGGGAGGTGAAGGTAAATCAGTTATCCAACTATTATCACATTTATCAGCCTTAAACAGACTTAATCATATGAGAAATATAGTCAAAAACCACAACAAGATACTCATACACAATAACACTAGATATGTTAACTAGGGAAACAATTGATTAGAGGGTAAAATCTTGGTGGGGATGGTACCCACAAGATGATGTACTAATATAAATATTCCTTGTTAGAGGATGGACCCTGTTGGGAGTCTATGAATGCATTCAGTACATGTGAGTCCCTATTAGAAGACTTTGAATCCCTATTAGAATATTCCAACCTTATTAGGAGTTGTGCCAACTCTGTTAGGAGTTGTGGAAGACAGCTAGACCCACTACCCAAATAGCTTCAAGGAAAGACCAATGAACCCACTGTCCAAATGATCGCTTTATTATTCCTTGCACAATAATATATGTGAAATGTACTTCCTTCTTCTTCATGCATCTCTATCTTGTCAACTAGACTTCTACTCCTTTAGATCTTGTAACTAGATCACAAATCTTACATCCAATAATCACTTGGATCGCTTACTTGTATTTTACCAAATGCTCTACTCTTATTCGCACTCCCTTGACTACTTCGCATGTTCCATACTACAAACAAGAAAAACATCTTTCCTTTATACCATATCTTCAAAAATAATTCCTTGAGTCACCCTTGAGACTTTCTCAATTAATTACAATAAAATAATTAATTAATTCACAATTACAATAGCATTGTCAACTCAAATTCTATACAAAACTTCCCACATGCAATACTAAGGCTTGTGCACTGTCGACTTACATCTATCACCTATTGACTATGCATCTCTTCATTGAATCTCAGATGTAAGAGAGTGAACAAACATCACAAACTACTTTCCCAATACTCTCTTTCTATACTATTCTCTATAAATCCATAATAACTTTAGTACATCTTCGACATAGACTCTGCGCACTTAACCATGGTGTCAGGACACATTGTAGAACATTTCCATAACTGTGCATCACCAAAAAATTAAAACATTGTCCATATGACAAAGATCTATGTTTGTTATTTTGGCAATCTTCACAAACTTACTACTATATTGACATCAATGAAAAACACAATCATGAATACAATACGTCAATACTCTCTAATGCTTAAGATACTCCCCCAATGTAGTATCATAAATATTCATGCTAACAATCTCACACTTTGGCATTGATGGAAACATAGATGAAAAACATCTAAGCTCAAATAATACTAAATAGTCATCTTTTCAGATCCTCTTCAACAATCAAATATGAAAACCTCTAGATTTTAGGATTAGTATCAGTTGTTCAGATGCTAAAAAATTCTCAACACATTAGGTGCATATCTCTTTCTTCCTTACATTAATCTTTCTAAATCTTTCTAAAGAGATATCACTCCCCCATTTAGGCACAAGTTCTTCTCCCCTATTGCTTAGGAGATGTTTTTCATGCATATTCTCCCCCATTGACATCAATGTCAAAGGTCTCACAATACATCAATATACCAATTGTTAGTATATTGCTCCAACTTTTCAACCATCTTAAGTGTCCAAAGATAGTATTCGAAACTAAATACCAAGAATCCTCAATGACTCAACTCATCCAAGATACTCCCCCATACAAGAAGCATCAACATTCAGTCCAGTCTAACAATAGTGCTCTGTACCGCTGGATTGAAGCACTTACTGCATCATCTATTTAGAAGTAGGTAGGGGCATAACCCCAAGCATACCTCTTAGGTACTCAAATGTATTTTAGGCAAAGGCTTTGTAAAGATATCTACAATATGATCTTGTGTACTTACATACTCCAATCTAATCTCTTTTATGTTGCTTTCTCTCTTAGCACATGATACTTAATAGATATATGCTTAGTCCTAGAATGTAATACTGGATTCTTAGACATACTCACTATACTTGTGTTATCATATTATATGATAATAGGGTCTTCAAACTCAATCCTGATATCCTTCAACATCTGCTTCATCCACATAACTTGATTATAGTTATTTGCTATTGCAACATACTCTACCTCAGTTTTACTTTGAGAAATAGAATCTTTCTTCTTTCTTAGCCAAGAAACCAATCTTCCTCCAAGAAAGAATGTCCCACCACTGGTGCTCTTTCTATCATCCATTTTGCCTACCTAATCTGCATTAGTAAATACACATAGAGTGAAATCAATTAATTATTCATACCATATCCCATAGTATGATGTTCCTTTAAAATATCTGAATATCCTCTTTACTACTGCATAATGATACTCTTTAGGATCAGCTTGAAATCTAGCTATATTTGGTCTAGTGTGAGTCAGATATTGCAAACCTCCAATCATGGATTTGTACTTCATCTACTATACTACAGGTGTCTCATCCTTGTTGGATAACTTGTGACTAGTTATCATAGGTGTACCAATAGGTTTACAACATTTTAGTCCAAACCTTTCAACAAGTCTTTCAAGTACCTAGCTTGTGAAATGAAAATACCATCACTATTCCACACAATCTCTAATCTTAGGAAAAACTTCATTTCTCCTATCATGCTCATTTCAAACTCATTCATCATCTTTTGAGAAAATTTATCACTTGCTTCATCATTACCTCCAAATATGATGTCATCAACAAATATTACTATTATCAACAAACCATTCTCAATTTCTTTCAAATACAAGTTACTCTTTATTGTACCTTTAGCAAATCCAAATTTTTCCAAATGCTTATCCAACCTTGCATACAAGGTTATAGGTCCTTGCTTCAAATGATATAGAGATTTCTTCAATCTTATTACCATATCCTTTTCTTCTATCAAAGGGAATCCCTCAAGCTTCTCAATATATACCTCTTCTTCAAGTTCTCCATTCAGGAAGGCTGATTTAACATCCATCTGATATATCTTGTATTTCTTGTTAGCTACATATGCTAAGAACATTCGTAGTACTTCCATTCAGACTATAGGAGCATATGTCTCCTCATAGTCTATTCCTTCTTACTATGAGTACCCTTTGCATACAAGTCAAGATTTGTTTCTCATAACTTCTCCTTGCTTATTCATCTTGTTTCTGAATACCCATTTAGTTCCAATAACATTCTTGTCCTTAGGTGTAGGAACTAATTCTCATGTTTCATTCTTCATAATTTTATCTAATTCTTCCTCCATTGCTTGAATCCAATGATCATATTTACATGCTTCATTTGCACTTTTAGGTTCCACTTGAGAAATCAAACATAATTCCTCACTAATTATGTTTCTTGTCATCACACATTTATCTTTGCTCTCAATTATCTTCTTAGGAAGGTGATTCTTTGTCATGTTCCTTCTAGAGTTAAGAGTTGCCATCTCAACTATTACCTCATTTCTTAGTTCAGAACTTTGTTCTCCTCTTTGCTCAACATCATTTTGTAAATCATTGTTATTTTCCAAGAATATCTCAACATTCTTATTAACAATTCTACAATTCTCTTTTTCTACATCAAAATTTTCATCTACCATCTTTTCCTTTATTCCAAACTTTACATCAATCCTTACATTTGTGCATTCAACTATTTTCTTGGTTCTATAATTAAAACATCGGTATGCCTCACTTTTCAATAAATAGCCAAGAAAAATACCTTCATCACTTCTTGGATCAAACTTACCAATGTCATCATCTCTCTTAATGTAACATTTACTTCCAAATATTCTAAAATACTGATGTTAAAAAAACATACACAATCACACCCAGAAGCGAATACAGAATTTTATGGATTGTGGAAATCTGTTACAATTAATACTGAAGTGGTGATAAATGACCAAACCATAATTCATAAGGTGTCTTGCTCATACCTTTTTTGATTTGTATACTGCCATATTGACTACTTCTCTCTAAATTATTTTAGAAACATCATTCTCAAACAACATTCCTCTTGCTGCCTCTACTACTGATTTATTCCTTCTTTCAGCAATCTCATTCTTCTCAGGTTTTGTAGGTGAACATATTGAGCAGTTTTGAAGACCAATCAGTCAGTTACACAACAGATAGGGGAGTATATTGAGCAGTTGTGTAAAAAATTTGATATAGTAATGACTAGCTATTTTGAATACTTTAAGAAGTCTATGAAGAAAAGATCAAGAATTCCTTAGTCTCTAGTGGAAGAATGTTATAATGATTATTTTTTCCTAATAGATGTCGAGTATACATATGTTTAGGAAGCTATTCTAAGGGTTAGATGGTTGAGACCATTACCTAATGACGTAAATTTTTATGAAGCATCAACAACCATCATTGCATTGTTGGCATAAGAGTCTGATAAGGATGTTACATCGTTTGGAAATTATGATGAAGCTAAGTCAATGATTACTATAAACTTGCGAACGACCACCATCATCATAAAGAAAAAAAAAATGGTGAAGAAACTAAAAGAGAAGTTTGGTTAAGGTGAACAAGAAGGAGAAGGAGAATTAGTAAGAGAAGAAGAAGGTCACAAACCTCTACAGATAACATAAGGACAAGGTGAAGATCAAGATTTAGAGCATAAAGAGAAAGCCGAGAAAGAAACTAAAGAAAAATGAAAGAAGAGGAAAGCACAAAAAAAGAAAGAGCAAAAACCTAAGGAGGCAACAAAGAAAATCGAAGACAAGCTAGCTACACCTTTAACAAGGTCAAGCACAAGGGCTGCCATTGTACAAGCCAATGAAGCATAATCTGCCAAAGGGAAAATGAAGGATGACACAAAAGAGCCAAGCATGCCTGCTAAGAAATTGAGAAGGAAGTTTAAGCCACATGAGGAATCAGACAATGAAAGGACATAATCAAATGACATCAGTCAATTAAAAGTGGTAAGCCACAATCCTTCATCTGATATTATCAATATATGTGAGAATGTTAAAGACAATGTAGATTTATCTAGATTTATACACATTGATTTTGATAAGTTAGATAAAGGAGACCCGAATAATGTTGAAGAAGCTATTTATGACATGATGGCTACTTTTAAGACAACTCCTTTAGATATTGCTAACTCTATTCCTAAAATTTTATAAGAGAGATTTGAGCAGAAATGGAAGTTTAGTGTGGCTTCTAAAAAGAAAATAAGAGAGACAACTCTAGCTCAAGTTATGCCTAGTCTAGACAAGAAGAAAATTTCCAAAGTCATAGAGAAGTATAAAGGGAGATTTACTCCAAAACAAAGAGCTTTTCATATTCTAAGGAAGAAAATTGAGGAGGTGGTAAACCAAGGCACACTACTTTGGAAATCAATTTATGGTTTAACCACATAAGTTGTAGAAGATAAAGATAATAGAATGGGAGAGAAGATCGAGTTAGTAAAAGAGAAAGGTGAGGTAACATAAGTTGTTGAGGTGAAGGTAGAACTAGCTAAGGATGAAACATAGGATGACATACATCGCAACATATATGTTAATTTACCTAACATCATTATGCCACAAGGACAGAAAGAGAGTCAATAGGACTTTGTAACCATTGAGGAAGTTCCTTATAATTCTACAAAAAATGTAAATCCACTAAGTGAAGATGATGTAATGAAATTGCAGCAAGAATCCACCAAGACAATAATTCCATGCATTAATCTTATATTGGTGAGGATTGATGAATTTGCAAATACACCCACTAAGACACAACAACAAGACACATCTATTGTGCCCCCACTTTTAGTAGAGGCGAAAGAGAAAGAGTCAAATGAACTTGATTGATATCATAAAATAAGGTTTTGGAGAGGAAAGATGAGCTTCCCAATGCACCATTTTTAATACAAACATTTTCTATTGAGATGAAAGAGAAAGAGGTAGATACACAAACTATATCACTGCCTAATCTAAAAATCTTAGGTATACTAGCAATTGTGGTAATTGATAAGGAAGGAAGTGAAGAGAATATGGGTAAGGAAGATAGTCCTATACCTACCTCACCAAAGCATATTGAAAATCATAAAGAGGATGATCAAGTAGAAGAGGATAATACGACTACTGAGACTGAGGAGCAAGAAGCAATTCAGACACTGGTAACTTTGCTAGTCATTTGAACTCCTACAAGTAGCTGGACTCTTCAGACATAGAGTTCTTAGGCCACACCACTACAGATATCAATGTTGAGTGCAAGCACACCAAAGAGTGTTGAAACTACATTACTGGAGGATGTGAGTTTAGATGAGGTGATTTTTCTACAATAATTTAATCCAACAACAATCACATTGGAAGAGATGGAGATACTCCAAGAGGCTATACAGAGGAAATCAATGAAAGAGAAGCTTAGAAGAGAGCATAAGAGAAACTAGGTTTTGCATGAAATAAAAGATATTTTCATTGATGCTTTCAATATTTCAGACTCATTATCCAATAAGCTTATCTTAGAGCAAGTTGTGTATGTATAGCTGATAAGATTAAAGATGGTGATAGAGAGACCAATGTAAAGTTATTGGAATGGTTTGAGAAGAAATTTCACACTAAGTTTATGGATAAGATATCCAGTGCTATAGAACCGAGACAAGTTGATTTATGAACTATAATGGAAAGTGTGAAGAAAGTTTTGGAGAAAATTTACTCTCTGTATAGTAAACTATGCAATGTTGATATCTTTACCCAAGAGACTCAACAAGCAAACTGACCATGTCAAAGACTTGGCCAATGAAATGCCCACTGTATGCTAGCTCAGTCTCACTCATCACCTTGTCACATTGCAGCCCACTAAAGAGACTTGGACCCACACATACATGCAGTGCAATGTTGCTTTGTTGCATGAAATAAAGAATGAGTACTTCAAAAATGACTGGGTTTTGAATTCCAAAATGGAAATTTTGGCGGGAAGGAAAAAATGACCAATAATTACCTAATGAGATAAATTTTTATGAAGCATCAGCAACCATCATTGTATTGTTGGTAGAATAGATTGATAAGGATGTTACATCAATTGACAATTATGATGAAGCAAAGTCAACGATTACTATAAACTTGTAAATTGCCACCATCATCATAAAAACAAAATGGTGAAGAAACTAAAAGAGAAGTTTGGTGAAGGTGAAGAAGAAGGAGAAGAAGAAGAAGTAGTAGAAGAAGAAGGTCACAAGCCTCTATAGATAACACAAGGACAAGGTGAAGATCAAGCATTAGAGCATGAAGAGGAAGTTGAGCAAGGAACTGAAGAAAAAGGAAAGAAAAGGAAAGCACAATAGAATAAAGAGTAGAAACCTAAGAAGGAAGCAAATAAAATAGAAGAGAAGCTAGCTACACATTTAACAAGGTCAAGCACATGGGCTACCACTATAAAAGCTAAGGAAGCACAATTTGCCAAATGGGAAAATGAAGGATGACACAATAAAGCCAAGCATGCCTGCTAAGAAACTAAGGAGGAAGTATAAGCCAGAAGAGGAATCAAATGATGAAAGGACATAATCAGATGCCATCAGTCAATTAAAAGTGGTAAGCCACAATCCTTCATTTGATATTCTCAATATTTGTGAGAATATTATTTAAAGACAATGTAGATTTATCTGGATTTATACACATTGATTTTGATAAGTTAGATAAAGGAGACCAGAATAATGTTTAAGAAGCTATTTATGACATGATGGCTACTTTTAAGACAACTCCTTTAGAGATTGCTAACTCTATTCCTAAAAGTTTATATGTGAGAGTTAAGAAAAAATGGAAGTTCAGTATGGCTATTGAAAAGAAAATAAGAGAGACAACTCTAGCTCAAGTTATGCCTATTTCAGACAAGAAATTTTTTTCCAAAGTTGTAGAGAAGTATAAAGGGAGATTTAATCCAAAAAAAAAGAGCTTTTCATATTCCAAAGAAGCAAATTGAAGAGCTAGTAAATGAAAGTACACTACTTTGGAAATCAATTTATGGTTTAACCACACAGGTTGTAGAAGATAAAGATAATATAGTGGGAGAGAAGGTTGAGTCAGTAATAGAGAAAGGTGAGACAACAAAATTTGTGGAGGTGAAGGAAGAACTGGGTAAGGATGAAATAGAGGATGGCATACATCATGACATATATGTTAATTTTCCTGACATCATTATGCCACAAGGAGAGAAAGAGAGTCAACAGGACTCTCTAACCATTGATGAAGTTCCTTATAATTCTACAAAAAATGTAAATCCACTACATGAAGATGATGTTAGGAAATTGCAGCAAGAACCCACCAAGACAGTAATTCCATGCATTAATCCTATATTGGTGAGGATTGATGAATTTGCAAAGGCACCCACTGAGACACAACAACAAGAAACATCTATTGTGACTTCAATTGTAGTAGAGGCAAAAGAGACATAGTCAAATGAACTTGATGAATATCATAAGATAAGGTTTTGGAGAGGAAAGATGAGATTATCAATGCACCATCTTCAATACAAACATTTTCCATTAAGATGAAAGAGAAAGAGGTAGATACACCAGCTATATCAATGCCTAATCTACAAATCTCAAGTACACTAGCAATTGTGGTAATTGATAAGGAAGAAAATGAAGAGAATAAGGGTAAGGAAGATAGTCTTGTACCTACCTCACCAAAGCATATTGAAAATTAGAAAGGTGGTGATCAAGTAGAAGATGATAATACAACTGTTGAGATTGAGGAGCAAGCAGTAATTCAGACACTCGTCACTTTGCTAGTCATTTAAACTCCTCCCAGTAGCCAGTCTCTTTAGACATAGAGTACTCAAGCCACACCATTGCAAATATCAATGGCAAGCACAAGCATACCGAAGAGTGTTGAAACTACATCACCAGAGGATGTGAGTTTAGATGAGGTAATTGTTCTACAATAATTTAATCCAACAACAATCACATTGGAAGAGATGGAGATACTCCAAGAGGCCCTATAGAGGAAATCAATGAAAGAGAAGCTCAAAAGAGAGCACAAGAAAAATTAGGTTTTAAATGAAATAAAAGATATTTTCATTGATGCTTTTGATATTTAGACTCATTGTCCAATAAGCTTATCTTAGAGAAACTTGTGCATGTATAGCTAATAAGATTAAAGATGGCAATATAGAGACCAATGTAAAGTTATTGGAATGGTTTGAGAATAAATTTCACACTAAGGTCATGGATAAGATATCCAGTGCTATAGAACTAAGATAAGTTGATTTATCAACTAAAATGGACAGTGTGAAGAAAGTTTTGGAGAAAATTTACTCTCTGTACAGTAAACTATGCAATGTTGATATCTTTACTAGGGTAAACTTTAAGAAAGCCACCTCCAAAAAAAGATATAAAATATTGGCGAATATTTCATTATTTTGAAAAAACAAAATTATTTATATTGACGAAACTCTCAATTTTTAATTCTAAATATGATTAATTTTGGTAATTATTTTTGAATCATAATCTTTTTTGTATAAAATATTGATGAATCTCAATAATAATAGGAAGTTCATTAATCGCCATGGATATACTTTAAATCAATAGTGAATAATAAATATTGGTGATATATCCCTAAATTAACTAATAATTATGATAATTATTGGTTAGTTCAATTTAATTTCTCCAATAATATATTATATTTAGGTTACTCAAATCTATTCATGTAACGAATATTGTGGCGAATATTTGAGTTTAATTTTTTCAATAAAATAAATTATTGAGTGATTTTAAATATTCTAGAATTGAATTTTATAAAACTATGGCGATTTAGGTTGTATCAAATGTTAAATTATTAGCCAAAATACTAGCCAAAAAATTCTAAAATTAGCCAATTTATGAATATTAGCCACTAAATTATACCCTAATCTTTACCCAAGAGACTCAACAAGCAATTGACAGGATGCTAGGAGATCTTAGGTCTACTAGATCCTAATTGGTGATATCTCCTAGCACTAGCCAATTACATTTTTAGAGACTAATTTTTACACAGGGAAGCCTTGCTGAGTTGCAAGTAAAAGATGCAAATATAAGATCAACTCTTATCAGCATACAGTCCATGTTGACTCTAGACATGAAAGTTTTACAAAAGGGACTAGGCTTTGTAGAGACATTGATGAAGAAATATTTTGATATTTCTACACAAGAAGGTCTAGTTGATATGGTAGCATATCTAGAAATACAAATTCAATCACTTGATGTAGAAAGAGAGAATTGGTACTCCACTTTGGGAATCATAATGGAAGTACACAAGCCATTCCTGGATAAATTTACAGTAAGTGTCAAGGAAGATATGTACTTAGAACAAATCATAGAACAAAAATGCAGTACTTACTCAGGGGGAGTAACATAACAAGGTAACAAAAACATTTTTGTAAATTTTGATATTTTTAAATTTTGTATGGAGAGTGAGCATAATGTATACATTGTTTGACTAATGGATGAAGAAAGAATATATATGCCATGATAAAGTGTTTTCTCCACTCATGTCAAAGGCAGAGATTTTTAATCTCATTATGGTTTTGACAAAGTAATGACAAAACACTTAGTCATCATCTAACATAGTTAGTTGGTCATCACTGCAATCGAGCTACTATTTAGACCAAGTGCATAGTACATGCTAAGTGAACAAAGTGAGCCAAGTGATTAGTGTGAGACGAGTGATCAAAGCATCCTAAGCATAAGTCTCCAAACAATACATGCCAAGTGATATGACAGTTAGTTCTGAGCACTAGTAGGTGTCGAGCAGTTAGTATGTGCCAAGTCACTCAAGCATCAAGCATGTAGTGTATGCAAAATAGTTAGTGCATGCCAAGTGATTTAGGAGCTGAGTAAACAACACAAGATCATAGTTAAGGCCGAGCATATGAAGCCTATTGATGCTAAGTAACTAGTCAATGACATAGATGCTTGTAATGGCACAAACTTCTATGTAAATCATCTTTGGGCGACATAATCTCAAATTTTTGATATGAAGATATAATGATCAAGTCATGTCATGCATCCCTATGCAATACATGCAAGAAATTAGAAAAAGGGAAGCATTAAGTGGAAATAGAAATCAACCGAAGCCATTGATTATTACCTAAGATCATCTCCAGATGCCTACTTAAAGAGGTAAACTCTAAGGGGGAGTGTGTGTGTGAATGAAGATACTAAGAAGAGTATCTTGTCTGGAAGAGGCATGGAGAAGATGGATAATTGAATGAGTAGGAGAAAAAAATCAGTTAAGGAGAATAAATCAATTGTGAAGTTAACCAATGAAAGGTTAGGGAAGATGTATTAGATTACGAGGATCAAGATACAGACTATAAAGAGCAGATCTGACATCTAGTGGAAAGGTGCTAACCAAAGGATCATGTACTGAATCATTTTAACAGGTGATACAAGGTAAATCTCTTAATAGAGCAGTCCTAACAGACTTTTTTAAATCTCGTAATAGAGTGCTTACTTAATTGTGAGTTTAAATCGTTTAGTCAAGGTGAAACCTAACAGTATTTGTAATCCTTTAATAGGGTAGACCTCTCATAGGGTAGATCATCGATTATGATCAAAACTTTGTAGTTATAATTGGCCACACTTTATTGCTGCAACAATAAAAGTTTGTGGGTGGCATCCCCACCCTAGTTTCACCTTCTCCTTGGAGGGTTTTAGGGTAACCAAAATATTTTGTGTTATGTGTTGATTTAGTTTATGGTATGGATGTGATGCATGTTTACACATTTTAGTTTACATGTTAAGTTATGAGATGGATGTGTTAGGTTGAATGTTGATGATGCTACAATGGGGGAGTATCCTAAGCATTGAAGAGTATTGATATGTTGCACTCATGACTGTATTTTTCATTGATGTCAACATAGCAGTAATTTTGTAAAGACTAGAAGAATAATGGTTAGAGATCTTATGATGCATAGTAGTTGAGGAAGTTTTAGATGATGTGCAGTGGAGGACATAATCCAGAGGTTGTCTTGATGATGTGGCTAAGAGGACTAAGTCTAAGTCAATAGTGTTTAGAAGTTACACTTGATTTCTTGGAAGCAGTATAGAAACAAAGCACTTGTAAACAAAGTTCTAATGATATATTGCTATCTGTCCTCTAGGATGTAATAAAGAGATGTATAGTTACATAGTGATAGAGGAAAATCGTATGATGATGCTAGCATGTGTGCAAGATGTGGTTTCACACGTGTGAATTTTTGTATAGACTGTGAGATGATAATGCTATTGTAATTGTGAATTAATTAATTATCTTATTTTAATTAATTTGGGAAGCCTTAAGCCTGACTCAAGGAATTATTATGAAGATACAGTATAAAGGAAAGTTATTTTCCTTATTTGTAAAGTACCTTGTAGAAGAAGATAAAGTGGAATGCCAAGTATTAGCATGCAACACAAGGAGTAGAATGCTTATTGAATGCATGCAAGCAATCCAAGGGATCATTGGACGTGTAGTATGAGAGATTTGGTTACAATATTTGAAGGAGAAAAAGTTAGATTGATAGGATAGAGATAGAGGAAGGAAGTACATTTTAGTTCTATTATTCTACAAGGAATAATATAGAGATCATTTGGATAGTGGGTTCTTTGATCTTAACATTGAAGTTTCTTGGGTAGTGGCTCTAGCTATCTTCCACAACTCCTAATAGGGTTGGAATCTCCTAATAGGGATTGAAAGTCTCCTAACAAGGAATCATATGTAATGAATGCTGTAATAGACTCCTAACAGGGTCTATCCTCTAACAAGGAATATTTATATTAGTGCATCATCTTGTCGGTACCATTCCCACTGGGCTTTTCCCTCTGATCAAGGGTTCCCCTAGTTAACATATTTGGTATTGTGTATGAGTATCTTGTTGTGGTTTCAGTTTATACTACTCACATGGTTAAGTTTGTTTAAGGTTAATGATTGTGCTAATAGT
This sequence comes from Cupressus sempervirens, assembly GCA_028749045.1. Taxonomy (NCBI): domain Eukaryota; kingdom Viridiplantae; phylum Streptophyta; class Pinopsida; order Cupressales; family Cupressaceae; genus Cupressus; species Cupressus sempervirens. The sequence continues at coordinate 211,647,121 of CM053785.1, read as the reverse complement.
TGGATAACTGATTCACCCCGCACCCCCCCGACACCCCCGCCCCCCCACCTACCCCTCCCCCCCACACTATCAATTATATCAATGGACTATATTTTTTAACAATTGGCATCAGACCATCAGGGCCTTGAAGATAAGGCTTAAAATCTTTGGGAGATCAATGATGACTATGGTCAGGAATGATAGTCCAAGATTTGATGGGGCCAACTATGATAGTTGGAAGGAAAATATGAAGAGCCATATTCTATGCATGGGTCCAGTATATGGGATTTTGATGAAAGCTAATAAGGTAATTGTTGAAGAGTCAAAGCTAGAGGAATGCAGTGAGGGAGAAAGAAATATGTTCATGTGTAACATGAGAGCCAGAGAAGCCCTACTATCAACTCTTCCAGAGAATGAATACAATCAGGTAAATACATTTCAAACTTCTCATGAAATTTGGAAAGCATTAGAAGTTACTTTTGAAGGTGGTGATCATGCAAAAAGAATGAGATTGTGAAATTGGATTTGCACATTTCAAGATGCTAAGATGATGGAAGATGAATCCATAAGAAGTTATGTTGGTAGGATATTAGAAATTGTTGCAGGTATTAGGTCTTTTGGTGGAACTAAACAAGATGATGAGGTTATATGGAAGATATTGAAAAATTTAATACCACCATTCAAGCAAACAACTCAGATGATTAAGCTAGAAATTCCTTGCACCCAAGATTTCACAAAGGAAACATTGCTTAGAAGGTTAGAGTCTATAGAAGAAGAATTGAGACTATCTAGAGAATTAGCTAGAGTTGAGACAACTCTTAATGCTCTGACCATTCGACCTAATATGTCAAGAAGTGCAAGTGCAAGAGGAGACTTTGCTGGTAGTAGTAGATCTGAAGAATATAAGAAGATTAAAGAAGGAATAACCCTTCTAATAAGAAGAGAGAAAGATGGTAAGAAAATATTTAAGTGATGGACTTGTGGTGAATATGGTCATTATGCATCTAAATGTCCTAAAAGAGAGAAAAATTTTAGAGGAAAATTTAAGCCTAGAAGAGATAAAGATAGAAATTGTTTATATGCTAATGAGGACAAATAATCTGATGAAAGAGATCAGAGTGAAAGTGATGATGAATCATGATTTGTGGCTATTAAGGAAGATGATCTTGATAGAGAAATTAGAGAGGAGAGAGCTCTAGTTACCCAAGTTGAGAAGAAGTTAGATTGGATAATTGATAGTGGATATTCACATCACATGATTAGCGATATGAACAAATTTGTTAAGTTCAGAAATCATGATGGAGGTATTGTTAGAGTTTCTAATAGTGCAACCTGTCATATTACAAGAATTGGATCTATTACTCTTGATGGTAAAACTAACACTGATGATGTTTACTTCGTTGATGGTTTGAAACATAATTTGTTAAGTGCTGGATAGTTGGTAGACAAGGGATATATGTTGCAGTTCACAGAGAAGACTTGCATTATCAAAGACAAAGATGGTAAGTTGATTCCTAGTGGAACAAAATCTAGAGGTAATGTATTTTAGTTGAATCCAATTTAAATAACATGTTTTTTTGCAAAGGTTGACAATATATAGTTATGGTATATAATGTTTTATCATATAAACTTTGATAATATTGTGAAAGTTAGCAATACATTTGCTGTGAGAGATTTGCCTAAGATCATTAAACTTACTAATGTTGTTTGCAAGGAACGTATTTTGGCTAAGCAGAGGAAAGTGTCTATTCCTAGCAAGAAGTTCTCTACTACGTAGAAATTGGAGATTGTTCACACATATTTGAGTGGTCCTACAAGAACTAGAGAATTCTATGGTAGCATTTCTTAACGATGATGATTTTTGTTGATGATTTCATTAGGATGATGTGGGTAGCATTTCTTAATGAGTAGTCCAAAGCTTTTGAGAAATTTAAAATATTCAAGAATAGAGTTGAAAATGAATCCGATGTCAAGATTAAATGTTTGAGATCAGATAGAGGAGGAGAGTTCACCTCTAGAGAGTTCAACATGTTCTATGAAGAGAATGGAATCAAGAGATAGTTATCTTCACCTAGAACACTTGAATAGAATGAGATTGTTGAAAGAAGGAATAAGTCAGTAGTAGAAGTAATAAGAGCGATGTTATTTGAGAATGATGTTTCAAAGAAATTTTGGAGAGAAGTAGTTAACACTGTAGTATATACTCTAAACATAGTACAGGTCAAAAAAGGTATGAGCAAGACACCCTATGAGTTATGGTTTGGTCACTCGCTATGAGTCAAGTATTTTAGAATATTCTAAAGTAAGTGTTACATAAAGAGAGATGATGATATTTGTAAGTTTGATCCTAGAAGTGATGAAGGTATGTTTCTTTGTTACTCACTAAAAAGTAAAGCATATAGATGTTTCAACTATAGAACTAAGGTAATAGTTGAGTGCGCAAATATAAGGATTGATGAAAAGTTTGGTACTAAAGAGAAGATGGTAGATTATAATTCTAATCAAGGAGATGATAATTATATAATTGTTAGACAAAATGTTGAAGTTCTTTTTGAGACTAACAATAACTTGTAGAATGATGTATCTATTGAGCATAGAGAAGAATAGAGATCTGAACCTAGAGAAGAGATAAGAGTTGAGATGTCAACTCCTACTTCTAGCAGAAACATGAAAAAGAATCACCCTCTAGAGCAAATAATTGGGAGCAAGGATAAGGGTGTGATGAAAAGGAACAAAGTGAATGAGAAATTATGTCTAATTTATCAAGTAAAACCTAAAAGAGTAGATGAAGCATCTAAGGATAATCACTAGATGCAAGAAATGAAAGAAGAATTGGATCAAATAATATAGAATGATACATTGGAAATGCTTCCTAGACCAAAAGATAAGAATGTTATAGTAACTAAATGGATTTTCATGAATAAGATGAACGAGCAAGGAGAAGTTGTGAGAAACAAGGCCAGACTTGTTTGCAAAGGTTACTCACAAGAAGGCATAGATTATGAAGAAAAATATGCACATGTGGCAAGAATGGAAGTAGTAAGGATGTTCTTGGCTTATGCAGCAAGCAAGAATTTTAAGGTTTATCAGATGGATGTCAAGTTAGCTTTTTTGAATGGGGAACTTGAAGAAGAAGTCTACATTGAACAACCTGATGGATTCCCTCCATCGAAAGAAAAACAATTTCTATTCAAACTAAAGAAAGCATGTAGAACCTAGTATACAAGGTTGGACAAGTATTTTTCTAAGCTTGGATTTATTTAAGGTACAATAGATAATCTATATTTAAGAAAAATTGATGATGGTTTGTTTATCATTGTAATATTTGTGGATGACATAATATTTGGAGGAAATGATAAAGAAAGTGATAAGTTTGCTAAAGGGATGAAAAATGAATTTGAAATGAGCATGATAGGAGAAATGAAGTTTTTCCTAGGATTATAGACTGTGTAGAGCAGAGATGAGATATTTATTTTACAAACCAAGTATCTGAAAGACTTGTTGAAAAGATTTGGTTTAGAAAGTTGCAAACCTATTAGTACACCCATGATAATTGGTCGCAAGTTATCTAGTAAACATGAAACACCTACACTTAAGTAGAAGAAGTATAGATCTATGATTGGAGGATTACAATATCTAACTCACACAAGACCAGATATAAAAAATGTAGTTGGGATTGTAGCAAGATTTCAAGATGATCCTAAAGAGTATCATTATGCAACAGTAAATAGGATATTTAGCTATTTGAAGGGTACATCTGATTATGGAATTTGGTATGATAGATCAAGTGACTTCACTTTATGTGCATATACTAATGTAGATAGGGTAGGTAGTATGGATGAAAAAAAGAGCTCTAGTGGTGGAGCATTCTTTTTTAGAGGAAGATTGGTTTCTTGGTTGAGCAAGAAACATGACAGTATTTCTAAGAGTAAAACTAAGGCAGAGTATGTTGTAGTAGCAAATAATTGTAATCAAGTTATGTGGATGAAACACATGCTGAAGGATATTGGGATTGAGTTTATAGAACTTGTTATCATTTACTATGATAACACAAGAATAGTAAGTATGTCTAAGAATCCAATATTGCATTCTAATATAAAACACATATATATTAAGTATCATGTTTTGAGAGAAAAGACAGCTGAAAAGGAAATAAGGTTGGAGTATGTAAGTACTAAAGATCAGATTGCAAATATCTTTACAAAGCCTTTTCCTAAAGATACTTTTGAGTACCTAAGACGTATCCTAGGCATTATGCCCTAGCCTACTTTAGAGTAGATGATGTAAGGAGTGGATCAGTCTAGTGGTACATAGCACTATGGTTACACAAGACTGAATGCTGATGCTTCATGTATGAGAGAGTATTTGGTATGTAATGAGTCATTAAGGACTCTAGGTATTTTGGTATTTTGTATGAAATAGTGTCTTTGGAAACTTGAGCTAATTGAAAGAGTTGGAAGAAGTATAATTGTGTACTTGTATTAATACCTTTGACATTGATGTCAATGGGGGAGAGAATGTGTGCATGGAAAACATCTCCTAGGCAATGGGGAGAGAAAATGTAAGAGAAGCACTTGTTGAGTTGTCAATGGGGGAGTGTTATCTCTTTAGGGAGATTTAGAAAGATTCATGTAAGTGAGTAGAAAAATATGTGTGTGCACATAAGAATATGTTAGTGTGCAAAAGGATATCTCTATGGGAAAGATATGAAGCTAGAAAAGTGTTGTAAGTTGTTCACTATGTAAAACTCATGAAAACAGCCAAAAGATTTCAGATTGATGAAGAGGATTTGAAAAGATGACAACGTCAACAATAGAGTAAAATTTGGTATTCTTGGGTCTTAGATGTTTTTTCATCTATGTTGCCATCAATGTCAAATGGGGAGATTGTTAGCATCAATGCTGATGATACTACATTGGGGGAGTATCCTAAGCATTGAAGAGTATTGATATGTTGCATTCATGACTATATTTGTCATTGATATCAACATAGGAGTAATTCTATTGCTATCTTTCTTCTAAGATGTAATGAAGAGATGCATAGTTACAAAATGATTGAGGGCATTTTAATGATGATGCAAGCATGTGTGCAAGACGTGGTTTCACATGTGTGAAGTTTTGTATAGACTCTGATCCAATAGTGCTATTGTATGTGTGAATTAATCAATTGGGAAAGCCTCAAGGTTGACTCAAGGAATTATTATGAAGATTGGGTATAAGGGAAAGTTATTTTCCTTATTTGAAAAGAATCTTTTAGAATAAGATCAATTGGAATGGGAAGTATTAGTGTGTAGTACAAGGAGTTGAATGCTTATTGAATGCATGTAAGCGATCCAAGGGATCATTGGATGTGCAGTATGAGATCTAGTTACAAGATCCAAAGGAGTAGAAGTCCAGTTGATAGGACAAAGATGGAGGAAGGAAGTACATTTTAGTTCTATTATTCATACAATCAAAGCAAAGGAAAGAAATTAGAGCCAAAAAAGTTTGAAAGAAAATGAAATTTTGTTGACTCATTTATATCTTTAAATTAAAAGCTTAGATTTTTTTTTTTTTTATTAAAATGCATTAAAAAATTTATCAACAACTAAATTTCAAATCATGGAAAAAATTCTTGATTAATTTTTTTAATATTGAAAAGACTATAAAAGATCCCAGATAGTTACAATCACAGTTTTAGTAGAGAGCATCTTACAATTTCCCTTATTACCATGACCACTATTTTTGAAAGAAAGAATCTTGTAATTTCTATTTTTTTAATAAAAACCTATTAGATTTTCATTATGAAAAATTTTCAAATAAATTTAATGATATTACTTTATTTCAGTAAAAAGCTTCTATCATTCCAACAATTGAAATCAAAAGTATAACTACCATTTTTTCACAAAAAAAACAAAACACAAAAACAAAAACAAAAAACAACCATATCCTATAATTCCAATTTGCCCCACCCCAACTACAATTGCTGAAAAGACAATAGATTTGAGAACATTTCAAAGAATTTGGTGAGATTTTGAACATTTCATATTTTAAAAAAAAAATCAATCGATTAAAAAAAAGTTTTCTCTATTAAACCCATTGAAAACAACAAAAAAAAATCGATCTTCCTTCAAAACCCATTGAAAAGTCTTCTCTATTAAAACTCATTGAAAAGTCTTCTTCCAAGAAAAATGGTTGAAGAATTGAAGAAAAAAAAGGAGAAGAAATATTAAATAAATATGATGGCTAATGCTAGCACTAAACACAAACTAACAATTGTTTAACTATCAAATATTGCACAATTTCTCTAAATTTTTAAAAATATTCTGTTGCTAATTTTGTTTGATTTTAATTTTAAAAATTAACTTTCCCACCATATTATAAATATCTTTCTCCCATCTTTTCAACTTTGTCTATTATGAAAAATTTAGAAACCAAGTTTCCATGGAACTTTAGAATATACATTTCAACTGCTGCATATTCAACAACACAATACAATGTTGTGTATAAATCTTGCCACTAGCACATCAAAATAAATTATATACGCATCAATAAAATGCCAAATTTCTTACTAGAGCCACATGTAGCTATGATATTGATTGATACCCAAACCCTTAGTTGTTGTGAATATATTTTTTTGAAAACTCTAGTCCTGCATGTAAAGTGTTTCTTACACATTGCATGTCTACAAAAATGTAAAAGGAATTAGTTTCTTTAGACTACCTATTAATCACTCAACTCCTCCTCAAACAAATTTTGGCAGATATATAGAGTGGAGAGTTTATTAATTGTTTTCAATCATGGAACTATTTGTGAGGGTATTTGAAGAGGATTAAATTTATTTGCATGTGATTTTCATTAGGCCTCTTTTCTTTAATATTTAAATTTCTAATATATATATATATTCTTTTTTAACTTATATTTTTACGATAAGGTTATATTTTTATGTTGAATTTTATTATTAATGTTCTTTTATTTTTGAATCAACTCTCTCTCTCTCTCTCTCTCTCTCTCTCTCTCTCTCTCTCTTTCTTTACATACAATCTTCTAATATTTGGTTTCTTTGATGTAATGATTTATAAGAGTAAAAAGTATGATGGTTTTTTTTTTCTCTTAATCTTATGAATAGAAGCTTTGAGGAAATTTTTCATTTAGTTTCTAGCCCTCATTTATTTTACAAATTTATGAAGTGTATTTTTTTGGGAGTTAAGGTTAGCTATGTTTTGTGTTTTATTGTACTTGTCATAGTGTTGCCAAGTTCTAGTCCTACCCTTGTAAAACTTAAAGTCATTGGCATTTAAGTGAGTTTGTGTTCAAGTGTGTTGTCTAACTATCCTTTAGGTTACTTCGCATCTTTCCCAAGTACCTCACTTTCTATATTTTTTGGGTATCCTTGCATTACCTTTACCCATCACTCTATGTGGGTTTTCTATTTTTCTGGTGCATGAAAGGTTTAGAATATCTAGGTATGGTTGGGATATGTTTGGGCATCTTCCTAATGAGAAGTAGGTTGTTTGTGGTTAACTATCTATTATCCTTCCTCAACATCCCTTTTCCTCTAGATTTTGAGGAGTCGAACTAGTTTTCATCTTTGGTGAACTTAATCAAGCGTGTATCCAAAGGATGAAGCCATAACAGTGATTAACAACTTGTGTATATTATTATGTCATGATGGAAAGATCCATGAGGCTACAAATTGAAGCTAGGAAGAAGCTCATTCATGTTGCAGACGTAAATTCTACTTTTAGAAGGAAGAAAGTGTCTAGGGATTTTCTATTGCACACTAATGGAAGTAAAGGTATTTTGTTCTATTTGTATGGTTACCATGAATCATGCCAAATTTAAGGCATTCTGCATCCAAACAGTAGAAGCATGATGTTTAAAGAACTATTTTCTAGGAACATTCTTGAGATCCAGCTTTGAAGCCATCATATTAAGATAAAGGAATGATTGATGGTTGCTTTATTTCATTCCAAGAAATGCTATTGAAAGAGGGCTTTTCTGCCTCTAGGTAATGAAAAAGGCTACTTCTTTGAAGACTTTAAAAATAGAAATACATGTGACTTTAAAGTGTGAATATTCTTCAAAGATTTTTGAAAGATACTTCAAGAGAGGATAATGGTGAAGATGTGACCTCGACTTAGTAAAAAGTTAGTGCTAAATGCTTAGGGAGGAAAGTGCAAAAATCAAGTGCACAAGATATCAAAGTATTGCTCCTTGTGTTGTGATTCTAAATGGAAGGAAAATGGGCTTGGAAAAAAGCTAAGTTTATCTCTCTCCATAGCATATGGTAATATTATGAAGTATTTCTGCATTCCAAATTTTGAAGTGAAATAAGATACTTCATGTAAAAATTAAGCACTTCTTTTGTTAATTAATTTTTGGTAATATGACTTTACTCTAAGTAAAGTAATAAAGCTTCCGGGAATTTAAGTTTTTATGTGCAAGTGAACAAAAAGTTGAAATAGTCATTGATCATGGAATTAATTGCAAATTTTTCCATTATACTCATTGGTCAAACCTAATTTCATTCATGTGGCACCAACATTTAGATTCCTATACCTTTTTCATCAGAATTGTTAGAAATTGATTTCCCCAAGTATTTTAAAATTTCTATTTTATCAAGAACTGTATCCTATGCAATCATAGCAAATGAAAATAAGAGCTATTGGTTATGATAAGTTAATAGGCCTAGAGAGTGAGTTGAGGGAGTTAACAAATACATCATTTAAATTCTACGATTTGGATGATCTCCATTGGAGACTCAATTCTCAATGTATTCACTCGATCACTCAAAAGCTTAAAGAGAGCAGAATGGTTGAGGAAACTAGTTTTCCAATGGCACTACATGCACTAGATCTTGTAAGGGAGTGTATCAATAGATACAACCTGGAAACAAAGAAAATTTTGTTTCCTAACCAATTTATTCTCATATTGATTAACAAGGCACTAATGCTATTCGCATTCAACATTCCCATGAAAGAGGAGTACTATGATATTGACTTCAGCTCTTCTACATTTATGTTCAAGGAGAAGAAGACCCTCAGACAAGAAGATATGTAGAGGACATGCTTCCGAATTGCTCGCTTGAAGAAGAGAAAAATACCCAAGACCCTATTTGGCACAAATTTGAAGAGAGAGATAGTAGATATTCTTGCTCTACTACTCAGACTCAAAGAAAAAGGGGAGATCTTTGAGCTCATTGAGCACCATTTCTTCCTAGTGTAAGATATCTATGCTGAAGGTATGCAAATTGTTTGGGCACAGATCAATTGTGATGAGCCTGCCTCATGGATGAGTTTGGCCAGAGGATTTAGGCAATTTTAGATATCCTCCTATATAATTTATGCCTTGGCTAGTCACCACTCGTGGCTTGGCCTCCCAAGCATCCAAAACTATGATGAGCACACAAAGGTATATGAGTTCTATGTAATATCCCTATCATGAAATATGTTATTAATCAAACTATTATTAGTGGGTCTATAAGAAATGAAAAGATAGAGCAAGGAATGAAAACAATCCAAGTAAGTTAAGTGTGAAACAATATTACCGTAAGATAAGCAAAATCCAAGAGCATACACCAAGAAAGTTCAACAATGGAGACAAGGATTTATAAGGGGAAAGCAAGGAAAACCCCTTGTGAGTACTATGAATAAAGTCAAATTCCTAGAGAAGAGAGAGAGAGAGAGAGAGAGAGAGAGAGAGAGAGAGAGAGTGGTGGAGCAAAATAGCTCAATACAATAACATCAAAGTGATGTGTAGATAAGAAAGAGAGAGGAGCATCTGTTTTAAAGAGATGAGAAAGGAGTTGCATGTGTTGACATGTGTATTTCCCATTTCTATGAATGCCACATTCATAATAGGTGTGTGCAAAGTGTCAAGATCCTCTTAAGGAGGATAAACTAAATTCCTTCATAAAGGAATTATAAAACTGAGTTGTCCTCACATGTGGAATAAAGGACAAACAATGACATGTCCTCCACATGTGTACAATAGGAAAAACTAGATTTAGGGATCCTTCGAATATCCCAATTAAATACATCCAAGTGAAGATTAATGTTTCTAATTACCCCCCTTAATCTTTACTTGGGAAGCTTACATGAAAGGGTTGTAAACCCAAATTTTTACAATGAAATTGAAATTTCTCTTTAGAAAGTGGTTCTATCAAAATATCAGCCACTTGATGTTCACGATTACAATAAATGGGAGTAATTTTTTGGTCTTCAAATTTTTCTCGAATGAAGTGATGTTGAAGTGAAATATGTTTGGTTCTTGTGTGAAAAATTGGATTCTTTGCCAAGGCAATGGCACTTTGATTGTCACAATGTAGAGGGGTAGGTGCTTGTTGAGGTAGACCCAAATCTTCAAGAAGTCTTCTAAGCCATAAGGCTTCCTTAGCTGCATTGGTACAATCTTTGTATTCAACTTCAGTTGAGCAAAGGGAAATAGAGTGTTCTTTTTTTATCCAAGAAATTGCACTTTAACCAACAAGGAAACAATAGACACAAGTGGATTTCCCATCATTGGGATCTCCACCTAGATCAGAATCAATATAGCCATGTAAAATAAATTTAGAATTGGCATCATAAAATAATCCCATATTAATAGTTCCTTTAATGTACCTTAAGATTCTTTTAGCAACTTTAAAATGTGTTTGTTGAGGTTTAGACATAAATTTAGAAACTAAACCAACACTATAAGTAATATCAGGTCTAGTAAGAGTTAAATAATTTAAACTTCCTACCAATTGCCTATACAAAGTTTCATCAACAAAAGGAGTATTCATATCAGCCATTAATTTAGTTCCTAATTCACATGGAATTGAAACATTGTTAGAATTATTTATCTGAAATTTTTCTAAAAGGTCATGAGCATACTTGCTTTGAGAAAGAAAGATACCCTTAGGAGTTTGCCATATTTGCATTCCTAAGAAGTAATGTAAAATACCTAAATCACTCATCTAAAATTTCTATTTAAGTTGAAACTTAATATCATAAATCAAAGCATTTGAACTAGAAGTGAAAATTAGATCATCCACATAAACAATAACAATGATAATATCATCTTCAGTATGTTTCATATACAAATTAGGATCATTCTTACTTCTAGAAAAGCCTTTCGAAATAAAGAATGAATTAATTTTAGAATACCATTCTCTAGGTGATTGTTTAAGACCATAAATAGATTTTTTCAATTTGCAAACCAAATTTTCACTACCTTTCTTAACAAATCCAGGAGGTTGAGCCATATAGATTTCTTCATGTAAATCACCATTTAAGAAGGAAATTTTAACATCCATTTGATGAATGGGCCAATTCATTTTAGATGTTAAAGTAAGAACTAATTTGATAGTAGGCATTTTAGCAACATGAGCAAAAGTTTCATTATAGTCTAATCCTTCAATTTGTGAAAAGCCTCTAGCAACTAATCTAGCCTTAAATTTACTAATTTCATTATTAGCATTTAAGTTTTTTTTGTATAACCATTTACATGAAACAATATTCTTGCCATGAGGTAACTTGACTAAGTCCCAAGTTTGATTAGCAATTAAAGAGTCATATTCCTCTTGCATGGCCTTTTACTAGTGAGGTTGAGAGTTAGCTTGATCAAAAGACTTAGGATCATTAGAATTCATAATAGTAGTCATCAAAGCATAATTACAATAACTAATCCTTCTATCTTTAATTCCATTGAATCTAGAAATATAGTCATCACTTTCACTGATTAAGTTTTGAGCCCATTTAGGTTTACGTTTAGTTGTAATGGAATCATCACTAGAGGAAGAATCATTATGAATAAATGCATCATTAGTTGTTAATTGAATATCATTACTAGTAGAAGCAAAAATAATAGGTGGTGCTTGAGTTGTATGGTTAAGAGGAGGAGTAGGGTTAAGAGAAGGAGGTTGGTCCTCCACTAGCATAATTTTAGTGCACTAAATTCTACGTCATGTGTAGTAGAACAATCATGTACACCATTTTCTAAAATGTAGACATCTCTAGCAACTTGAACTTTGTTATTAGTAGAATCATAAACAGGATAACCCTTAGTGTTTTCATCATAACCAACAAAAATATAAGGAGAACACTTAGCATCTAATTTATGTCATTTATGTTTAGGAGTATGAACATAAGCAATAGATCCAAAAATTTGCAAATGATGTAAATCAGGTTTCCTATCAGACCAAGCCTCTTCTAGAGTAATATCCTTGAGAGCTTTGGTAGGAGTCCTATTAAGAATATAAGTTGCACAAAACATGGCTTCAACACAAAATTTATAATGCAAATTCTTAGCATGCAACATGCATCTAGCCATTTCTACAATGGTACGATGCTTTCTTTTTGCCACACCATTTTGTTGCGGTGTATAAGGAATAGTAAGCTCATGTTTAATTCCACATGATTTCAAATAAGAATGAAAAGCATTATTCACATATTCCTTTTCATTATCAGTTTTTAGAATTTTAAGTTTAAAACTAGATTGCCTTTAAACATATAATGGAAATTCAATGAATATATCGAGAACTTGATCTTTGCTATGCAAAAAATAGATCCAAGTTCATCTAGAAAAATCATCAAAAAATGTAAGTGCATACCGAGAACCTTGGATGGAGTTATTCTCCATGGGGCCCAAAAGGTCAGTATGGACAAAGTACAACTTATGAGTTGCCTACCATGATTTACCACTTGGAATGGGCTCCCTATGCATCTTACCACTCATACAGCTAGTACAAGCAAGCTTAGAAGGAATAATATGAGGCAAGCCATCAACCATATTGCTTTTTTGCATTAAAGTAATATATTCTAAATTTAAATGGCCAAGTCTTTCATGCCATATATTGAAATCAATGGAAGTATGTAAAGAATATTGTGAACTAGAAAATTCATGGAATTTAAATAATTTTTTATTATCCATTTGAGCATGAGCAATCACCTATTTAGTGTGAGGATCTATCACATAACACATATCTTTATAGAATTCAACTTTGTAGTCCTAACATAACTTTGAAACAAAAAGAAAATTAGTTTTTAGATTAGGTACATACAATACATCATGCAATTTACCATCAAGAATAGTGACATCACCTAAACTTTCAACTTTACAAGTTTGATTATTAGTTAATTGAATAGGAATGTTAGCAATATCAGGTTGCAGAGAATCAAAAATTTCCTTATGAGAAGTTACATGTTGTGATGCACCACTGTGAACAATCCACTCTAAAGGTCTACAAACATTAAAGCTACAATTAAAAGCATGACAAGAATTAGAACCATTAGAATTACCTTTTTTATGATTTGATTTTTTATTATGGTTACTGTTGTTCATAGGTTTTTTGTCATTTTTATTTTTAAAACAGTTATTGACAACATGACCATCTTTACCACAATAAGAACATAGAGGTTTGGAATTTGAATAATTCCTTTGATTATTATTATTATTACAATTTTTATAATGATGATTTTTATGGTTATTTTTATTATTGTTATGTTTGACATTAGATTTATTATTGGAATTATTATTATAGTGTTTGTTATTATTATGATGATTATTATTATTTGAACAAAGTTATTACTATTTGAATTTCGAGATATAAATGCATGTTCAGTTGATTTAAGAGTACCAAACTAAATTAGCTTAGCTTCTTCTTGTCTTAATAAATTTTGAAAAATAACATAAGTTAGCTGAGCAGTTAATGTAGGAATAGCAAGCTGTGCATGAATATTAGTTATAAACTGTTGAAACTGTCTAGGAAGACACTTTTTAAGAATAATATGAATTAAACGAATCTCATCTAACTGAACACCTAAAGCAACAATATGACTTTTAATAGAATCAAATTTTAACAAAAAATCATCCATGGTCTTAAAATCTGTATACCTGAGATTTTCAAGTTGATCCTGCAATTGTATTTTGCAAGATTCATCTACACTGTCATACTTGGTTTGCAAAATTGACCAGGCATCATGAGATTTAGAAAAATGTGCAATTAAAACATATAAATATGGAATAATGGAAATACCAATTAAACCTAAAGCTTCTTCATTTTTAAGTTTCCAAGTACCTTTTTCCTCTTGGGTAGCTGTTGAACCAGGTTCAACAGAAGGATCAATGGCTATCTCGAATAGGTGTTTTCCAGGAGTGATAATTAGAGCTATTAAGTTTTATTTCTGGAATTAAGGTTGACATCTTTATGGGAAAAAAAAAGTCCCCCCTAATAGAAGTATGACTGGTACGTTAACTTGAATTAAAAAAAGTTGTAGATAAAACTATGAATAAGTTTCTGAAAAAATGATACAACCCTGCAAAGAAACATTAGAATAATGATTAATAATGATTAATCTGAAACAGAATAATAGAACCCTATAAGAAGATGTTAGAAATAATAATTAATCTATAACAAAAGAATAATGCAAAGGCGTTTTAAGGATTAAATGATTATTATGTAAAAAAAGAATGACACAAAAATCTAATTAGCTATAATTAGGATCCCTAATGATTCAGAATGATTGAAGAAAAGAAAACTTATAAATAATTATTAAAGGTTAGATTTTTAAGTTATAAATTAATTTTATAACTTTATAATAAGACCAATAAAAAAATATTGAGTTTTTTTAATAAACAAAACTTAATAAGCTTTCAACTAACACTTTGATAATTAAGACGAAAGAAAATATTTCTATTAGAAATGATTTTTAAAAACAACTTAACAAGCATTAATAAGTTTTAAGAGTTTAAAAAATTGAACAACCCTTAATATGTTTTTTAAAAAAACTCAAAAAAAAATGTAATACTCTTTTTCAAAAATAAAACTTAGTAAGCCTTAAAAAAAATAATGTGAAAAAACTATTAAAAGATGGATGAATAAAAAACTATTCAAAAGAGATTAAAAAAAAATTAGAAAAGCATTTCAAAAGTTATTAAGAAAGGAAAACCTATTAAAAAACAAGCTATTCAAAGCTATTAAAAGGCTATTTAAAAACTATTAAGAGAATGTGAATCCCAGAAACAAGTAACAACTTTATGTAAAAGGGAAAGGTTAATAAAAGAATGAGAAAAGCTTTTAAAAAACTCGTACTCGCAGGTTCAAAGAGGTGATTCACACGTCCACTGCAAAATGAAGGTCGCATGTTCGATCCACATTTACACTCACTGTTACAGGGTTTGTGCATTGAAAAATGGGTTAGAAAAGTGCGGATTTTCAGCAGGCCTATTGTTGATGAATATGAAGGGTTATACCTTGAATGATGATGGAAGCTTCGAGATTGGAATTAGGTTATAGTCTCAAATACAGAGATAGCATCATAGGAGACGTTACTAGTCATTCAAGGCTAACAAGAATGGTATTAAGAAACCAAAAAGGCAGAAATACACTTCAAGAAAATGGATGGACCCTAAATTTTTAAGGCGATATATCTATAAACTCCACTAAATCATTTAGTGAAAAGGCAATTTGAATCAGGAGGTCGCGGGTTCGTGAAATTGTAGACAAAGATCCTGCAGCAGCAAAGATTGAAGAAAAATAGTAAAATGAGATTAAGAAATATGAATGTGATTTAGAAACCCGAGTTGGAAAAGGCACAAAGCTAAGCTAATTTGGGTTTCTTTCCAAACAAAATAGATAATCGGGTTGGAAAGAAAATTTCTAAAAAAATCTGAACAAAGATTTGGAAAAAATGAGATATTAAAATCTCATAGATTAAAATAATTTTATTAAATTTCAAAATAGATATTTTAAAATAAAGAATAGGAATTTTAAAAAAAAAAATATGAATAGGATATGATTTAAATTTCGAAAAAAAATTAACTAATCTATTGTGAGTACTAAGGTTTTTTTTGATAATCACACTTAGGAATATTATTTTCTTAATATTATTGTAGGGAAAATTGTACAATTAAATGCTACTCTTCCACATACATTAGAATAAATATTTAAAATATTTAAAATTAAAAATTGCACAATAAATGAGTGCTATGTAAGAAATGCTTCTTGTTTTGGTGGCACACCTTCCAAACAAGAGCAAAAAAAAAATTGAAATTTTTGAAAGGAAAACCCTTTGGTGGCAAGCCTTACAAAGAGGGTTAGTAAAAGAAATGATAAAAATAAATATAAAATAAAACTTGCACACACAAGATGTTAGGATGAGCTAAAAAACAAAACACAAAACTTCTTCTCTCAATAATGTCTCCAAATAAGGTGTGCTCCAATGAATGTCAACCTTCAACACTAAAACTTAAAATGAGGATTAGGAACCAAGCTCTGATACCATGTAAGAAATGAAAAGATAGAGCAAGGAACAAAAACAATCCAAGTAAGTTATGTGTGAAACAATGTTACCATGAGACAAGAAAAATTCAAGAGCATACACCAAGAAAGTTCAACAATGGAGACAAGGATTTATAAGGGGAAAGCAAAGAAAACCCGTTGTGAGTATTATGAATGAAGGAAAATGCCTGTAGGAGTAGGAGAGAGAGAGAGAGAGAGAGAGAGAGAGAGAGAGAGAGAGTGGTGGAGCAAAATAGCTCAATACAATAACATCAAAGTGATGTGTAGAGAAGAAAGAGAGAGGAGGATAAACTAAATTCCTTAATAAAGGAATTATAAGAATGAGTTGTCCTCGCATGTGGAATAAAGGACAAATAATGACATGTCCTCCACATGTGTACAATAGGAAAAACTAGATTTAGAGATCCTTGGAATATCTCAATTAAATACATCCAAGTGAAGATTAATGTTTCTCTTAGGGTCAATTGATTTAATATATCATGGGCCTATTTTTGTTTCATTTTCATAGTTTGTGTTGGCATCAACTATCTTTGTACACCCTTAGAAAGTTTGCCCAATGGGTATCCAGGCATGGCTTGTAGGTAGTCTTTATGTATGCAATTTGGATTATTTTTCTTGTACTGCAAATTCTTGTTGGAGTTCTCTATTGTACACCATTCTGGAAGTGAAAGACCTTCCCTATTTGGTTTATCCAATTTTAGTGGGATTTAACCCTCACCCTATTCCATTTCCTATAACACTTTGCTCGGATCTAGCAAATCAGAGCATCATCTTTTAGCATATATTAATTGAAGGATTATTCGTATTCAAGTATCTATTATTGTGTTTATGTATGAAAAAGATTGCATTCACAATTGGCCTTAGATATCTAATCATGTAGCTTATGAACATCCCTGTACTACTTCCTCATTGCCCATATGACCATTCTCATCCTCCATCCACACCTTTGCACTTCCCTTCCATCTATCCATTGTACGGCTTACTGTACGACCATCTTGGCTCTCACCATACACCATTTTCTCCATCTCCAATGTACGCCCAACATAGACCACTGTATGACCATCCTTGACCACCGTACGACCCCATTTGATCACCATACAACTTTTTGAAATGTACACCTTGTTGCTTTGTTCTATCGTACAACTAGAACATAACTTTCATATGGCCATTCCTATGTCTTCCACTCCATATGGCCCCTACTCTAGACAATCTCTATGGCCATCAAGTTAGTCATCTCCTACCCTCTATAGTTGGGAACATTACAGTGGTATCAGAGCTTTGATCCTACTAGCTTGTGGATAGTGAATGAGAGTTTATAGCTGAAAGAGAAGAAGAGCCAATTCTGTTGATATAATGGCTACCAAATCAAAATCCACAACTATCGAACTCGTGGCACTACTGAGAGAACTTGCAAGGAATCTGACACAGATCAATGATACTCAAAAACTCATGGAAGACTCTCAAGAAGTTGGTAGACAATACAATATCCAAAGAAAAAAATGGTCACAACATGGACTCAGTGTTAGGTAAAGAAAACCCTCATCCAACATGTTCTTGACCTTCTATGTCATCTTTTCCCCATAGATGGAGACAACACCTAGAGGGAAGCAATTGACCTTTGATGAAATCCAAGAACAACTGAGAGAAGACTAGAAGAATGCAAATTTTGAGAAAGATATATCCTACAAAGACTATGTAGATCTGAGAATGAGATATTTGGGAGGCAAAAATAGAGGATATTTAAATGATGATCTCAGGAGGAAGTTGAGTAAAGTAAATCTATCACCATGTGATGGATTTGGATCCATATTTGCACAAGCATGGGTAATGAAGGTAGATACTTACTTCCAGCTTAATCCCATGCCAGAAGAAGAAGCAATTAAATTTGTAGCCTTACACTTAGAGTGAATTGTGCATGAATGATGGCATCACGACACCATTACACTAGGGCATGATCAAATAAATACTTATGCAAAATTCACTGAGAGATTGATAGATCAATTTGACAATAAAGATCTAAAACTCAATTTCAAAGATTTGGCACAACTAAGGCAAACTGGATCAGTTGACCAGTATATTGTAGAATTTCATAAACTCTCTATTTTGGTCATGGACATTTCTGAAAGAAGATAGATAGTGCTCTTTATGGATAAACTGATAGAACCATTGTAAGGTTGGGTAAAAGGGTTCAATCTTACCACCCTATTGGAGGCAATTAAGGCATGGAGTATGGCATCATCAACAACGTCATCCTTATGAAGTTACTCACATTCCAAAGTGCCAGTGTTTCTGAGGGAAAAGATAAAAAACCTTCACCAAGAAAGCCATATATGGATGAAGATACTAGATAGGAGCTTTGAAGGAAGAAACTATGTTTCAACTATAAAGGACCATGGGAACCTAGGCACAAATGCCTCAGAAAAGAAAAGATCCACTACATTGAAGTCATATCTGATGATGAGGATGAGCAGGAAGAAATACCCTCTGAAGACAACCAACACCATGATGAGACCAACATGGCTATTTTGAACCATACAGAAAGAATTGTAGCATTGGTATGATGTAGAGAAACTATCACCCTAGATGGTAGCCCAAGGTACATGTTTTTTCATGTACGGAGAACCCTTTAAGGAAAAAGGGTTATGGTGATGCTCGATAGTAGAGCCACTTTGAACTTCATAAACTCATCCCTTGTAAAATGAAGAGGTCTACCTATGGAGACGTAGGCAAAATTCTAGGTCAAGGTTGCCAGAGGGACTCTTCTGCCCTACATACACCTTGTTCCTTAGCTAAGTATCACAATAGCGAATCACATGGTAACTAAGGATTTCTTCATAGTGGACCTTGATGACATGGAGGTTATTCTAGTAATACATTGGATGGAGACACTTGATGAATACACTTAGAGCTTCAAACAGATGTACTTCACTTCTTTTTTCAAGGGAAAAAAGGTTGTTCTCCATGGAATGGAAAATGAGGGTCTGAAGGAAGTTTCTACAAATTAGATGAGGGCAATTTTTTGACATGATGATGTTGCTTGGGATGCACATTGTTTTGTTTTGGAAGCACCTATAAAAGGGCAATAGACACCTCCCCAAGATGATGAGATTTCGAAAATATTTTGAGCGACCATGATAAATTTTTCATAGACATCCCTCCTAGCATACTGCCTCATTGAGAGTTTGAACATGCTATTGAGTTGGAAGTAGGAGCCAAGTTAGTCATAACCACACCATACCACCATCCCAATAAATTCAATAATGAGATTAAAAATATGATTCAGGAACTTTTAGAGAAAGGATGGATCCATCCTAGTTCTAGCCCTTTCACGTCATCAGTGGTATTGGTCAAAAAGAAGGATGGGATGATGCACATGTGTGTGGACTACTATGCATTGAATAAAAAATAATAATGAATAGATATCACATTCCAAGGATAGATGAGTTGCTAGATGAATTGCATGGCACAATCTATTTTTCAAAAATAGATCTCCATTCTAGATACCATCAGATCCACATGAGGGAGGAAGATATGGAAAAGATGGCATTTTGTTGTCACTATGGGCATTATGAGTTCCTGGTCATGCTGTTTGGATTAATGAATGCACCTGCTACATTCCAATCAATCATTAATCATATCTTCAAAAAAAACAATTGCATAAGTACTTACTAGTATTTTCTGATGACATTCCTATTTATAGTAGGACATGGGAAGAGGAAATGAAGCATCTAGATGAAGTCCTAAGGATCATGAAGGATCAGTCTTTGTTTGCCAAGCATTCCAAGTGAGAATTTGGTATGATAGAAATATTGTACCTGGGACATGTTGTTATTAAATATGGACTTCAAGTTCATCAGGAGAAGATCCAGGCTATCCTTGATTGGCTTCCCCCAAAATCACTCATGGAGTTGCGAGGATTTTCTGGACTGTGCAATTATTACTAGAGGTTTGTAAAAGGGTTCTCTCAAGTTAGCATGCACCATTAATTGATCTGACAAGAAAGGGGTCCTAGTGAAATGAAAAGGCACAACTCACTTTTGATTAGTTGAAGGAAGCAATGAGCACTTGTCCCGTGCTTGCTTTACTTGATTTCACTCAATTGTTTATATGCACTGCAATGCCTCTGGAGAAGAAATTGTCATAATATTGATGCAAGATAGACACCCCATAGCCTATGAGAGAAGGAAGCTTACATAAATATAATGCTCATATTCCATCTATGACGAATAGATGTTGGCCATCATACATGCACTAACCAAGTTTTGACAATATCTAGTGGGTGCCAAGTTTGTCGATCATACGTATCACAATAGTTTGAGATATTTTCTAGAGCAATGAGACTTGAATGGGAGGCACCAAAAATGGGTAAGCAAGGTTCAAGCTTTTGATTTTGACATTGAATATGTGAAAGGAAAGAACAATGTGGTTGCAAATGCTTTGTCTAAAAAACTTGCCATCTGCTTACTAACCCAGATTTTAGCTGACTGGAAAGCAAATTTGTTGGTAGAATATTCCAAAAACACATTTTCCTATGAGCTAATAGATGGCAACACCCAGGATGATCAATACAAAGTGCTGGATGACATCATTTACTATAAGAATCAAATATTTTTAGTGCTAGAATCCAAATTGAAGCAAAAAATCTTGAAGGAGGTACATGACTCACCCTTGGCAGGACACTCAGCCTTCCTCAAAACTTACAAACATCTTAGGGAGAGATTTTCTTGGAAATTTCTTAAAGGAGATGTATTGTAGTATGTAAGAGAATGTGTAGTCTGCCAGCAAAACAAATCTGAACATACTTTGTTGGGCTACTACAACCTCTGCCAATTCCAGAACATAAGTGAGAAAGTATCTCGGCAGATTTCATAACTAGACTTCCCAAGGTGAATGGAAAAGATTGTATCTTTGTGGTGGTTGATATACTGATAAAATATGCACATTTCTTTGCCATCCCCTTAGATTTTCAGGCCACACAAGTTGCTGATCTGTTCTTTAGAGAAGTC
Source organism: Cupressus sempervirens (assembly GCA_028749045.1). Taxonomy (NCBI): domain Eukaryota; kingdom Viridiplantae; phylum Streptophyta; class Pinopsida; order Cupressales; family Cupressaceae; genus Cupressus; species Cupressus sempervirens. The sequence continues at coordinate 211,625,873 of CM053785.1, read as the reverse complement.
TTTCATCTGTACAGTTTACCCTGAAACATTGTCAGTGATCAGGATGGGCTATTCATTAGTATCTTCTAGACATAACTATTTTGGTTGGCAAGAAAAAAATTATTACCAAGTACTAGTTACTACCCTAAGGCAGATGAATAAATAGAAATTATGAATAAATAGCTTGAGGGGCACCTTTGAAATTACATTTTGGCACAACAATGGGTGTGGGTCAAATGGATACACATAGGGGAGTATTGTTACAATACCACATACCACATGTCCATCAAGATCACACCATTCAAAACTCTATGCAGGTACTAATTCCTTTCCGTCATCAGCACAGTTCTAGGAGATAGTTGCACACCAAAGGTGAGGGATTGGCTTTAGGAGGGACAGAACATCCTAAGATACTTGAAGGAAAACTTACAATATGCATAAAATCAACAAAAGATGTATGTTGACAAACACCAAATATAGAGGAGTTTCAAAATAGGAAACTTGTTTTACCTCAAGTTCCAACCATATCGAAAATCCTCATTGAAAGAAAATGGGAAAAATAAATTAAAGCCATGATTTTATGCCCCTTATCATGTAGTGCATCACATCAGTGAAGTCACCTATGAGTTGGAACTTTCGAAAGGGAACCATATTTATAATTTTTTCACATTTCCTACTTGAAGAAAGCTATGGGACAAAATTTCATAGTAGCTATTGAACTTTTGCCACTCAATGAAGAAGGAAAGCTCACATTCAAACCATGAGAGATTATTGAGGTATGTGAGAAGACCCTCCAAAACCAAACGATGAATGAATATTTGGTATGCTGGAAACACTTGCCATTGGATGACAAAACCTGGGAAGGCAAGCACATTCTAAAGCATCTAGCATTGTGTTTTCTTAAGTACAAGAAATTTTTTGGATGGGAGGACTATAATATCCCTATCATAAACTAGATTATTAATCAAACTATTGTTAATGGGTCAATTGATTTAATATATCTTGGACCCATTTTTGTTTTGTTTTTGTAGTTTGTATTACCATCGGCTATCTTTGTACATCCTTGAAATGTTTTCCCCAATGGATATTTAGGCATGGCTTGCAGGTAGTCTTTATGTATGCAATTTGGATTATTTTCTCTATACTATGAATTCTTGTTGGAGTTCTCTATTGTATGCCATTTTGTAAGTGAAAGACCTTCCCTATTTGGTTTATCTAGTTTCGATGGGATTTAGCTCTCACCCTATTTTGTCACCTATAACACTTCGCTCAAATTTGGCAAATTGGAGCATCATCTTTCAACATATATTAATTGAATGATTATTCACATTCAAGTCTCTATTATTGTGTTTGGATTTCATCAAAAATCTATTGTGTTTATGTATGAACAAGATTGCATTCACAGTTGGGCTTAGATATCTAATTGTACAGCTTCTAAACATCCCCATACTGCTACCTCATTGCTTGTACGACCTTCATTCTCACCTTCCACCCACACCTTCATACTTCCTTTCCATCTATCCATCATACAACTTACCATACAGCCATCTTGGCTCTCACCATACACCATTTCCTCCATCTCCATTATATGCCCAACATAAACCATCGTATGACCATTCTTTACCACTATATGACCCCATTTGATCACTGTACAACTATCTAAACCATACACCTTGCTACTTTGTTCCACTGTATGCCCAGAACATAACTTCCATACAGTCATTCTTATGTCTTCCACACTGTATGGCCCCTACTCTAGACAATCTCTATGGCCACCAAGTTGGTCATCTCCAACCCTCTGCACTTAGCAACATTACATCTACCTAGATCTGCAACTGCAAAGAAATTTCATTGAGCATGTGGTAGTAAACGATGCCTTCACAATGAGGCTATGCTGGGAATTGCAAGGATGCCCTGAAAGGAGATTTTGACCTGAAAAAATCTTGGCTATTAGCCTATTTAGATGCTCATTCATCCAATATCTAAGCTTCTCATATCGGTGGATAGGTGCCTTTGATGATTTTCCCAAGAGGTTGTCCAGGTACCCAGAGGACAAGATGGTTCTAATCAAGTTATGTCAACAAATTCTTAAAGTAAACACCTTGTGTTCAAATGTGATAAAAATAGTTAGGATTCCCTTCCCCATACTGGTTGGACCCTATTCCTGTGCTTCCAAATCTGATGCTTGGAATTTGGTGAAAATCTTGAGAGCAAGATCAAATTGGTGGACTATGAGGTACTCAAGCCTCAATATGATCCAGTCAACTTTGTATGAGATAACTTGAAGTTGGGATATGGCTACAGGCATGTTTGAAATCTTAAGGATTTTTGGGCCAAGTGTCTCAATGAATACTAGGACTCAGGAGAAATTTTGGTCATGACTAACAATTGATGAGATCAAATTATATAATGATTATGTTGATGTTTTGGACCTTGCAGATGATGGAGCCTACATGCACCCCACATCCTACAAGAAGATCAAAGGCACTCCAATTTTGTCTACCACACCTACAAGTTCTATCATAGACACCATGGACATCCTCATGCATGGAATCATCAAAAGAATAGATAAGTGGGTAGATTGGACCCGTTCAATGGGTGGAGTATCTTCTTGTAATGACCCTATCTTTTAGCTTTCATATTCTCCAAATTCCAAGTGGAGCATAAGAGGAAATTAAATTAATTTCTTATAAAGTCATTAAATAAATTAAAATTAAAAATTAAAAGGTGGCTTTGTATTAAATTAATTAAATTAATTATTGTATTACAAAGGGAGAAGCTTCTAAAGTGTGTATTAATTATTGGAAAGGTGGAAGCCTCTAGTAATTTAATTTTCTAGAAGCACAATTAATTATTGTATTGCAAGGGAGGAGTTTCTAGAGAGTACATTAATTATTGGAAGGGGGAAGCCTCTACCACTTGCAATTAATTAATGTTTTAGTTCCTTCTAGAAGGGTGAAGGAAAATGATAAATAGGGGTGAAAGTCTCATTGTTGTGCATCGGATTTTTGTGAATGACATTTGACAAGAGCTTGGATGCGTGAATCACATATCTTTCTTGGAAATAGGGGATGTTCATCCTCTCTTGTAACATTCTAGATGTCATTCCCTTAGGGTTTGGCCTTTGGAATACATTTCTTGTACTTGATTTCATGATTTTGAGGATTAATATAATTTCAACATCGATTCCATCTTCAGTTTACATTAAAAATCTATTTCAGCAATTGGTTCAATTTTTGGGCATTTCTAGGGTGCCCATTATAGTGGTATCAGAGCTATAAGTCCTTCCATCCTGTGGAGATCTTTATCATCTATGTTTGAGCATTTGATAAGGGCTTTATAATTTTTACAATACTAGACAAAAACAAAGTAGGAGTTAAAACTTGCAGAATGAACAAGGTAGTTCATCCATGTAGAGGGACATACAATCCAGTCATATAGACATGGAGGAGACATTCTTTGAACAAGACAACAATAAGGGTGACTGAGATGATAGGAATACCAGTCCAGATCAAGGTGATGTAATGTTTAGGTTATTGAGTACATTAGAGGAGGGAAAACAGATGCAACCAGAGAAAAATAGGCAAATGGACATGATGTTGCAGCTAATGGCTAGACAGATGGGCATCAATATTAATCAAGGTGATGCCAACAATGGAAGCAAAAATAATAGGGGCAATGATAATGGAGGCTAAGACAACATTAATGGTAACAATGGACATGACAACAATAGCAATGAGGTTGATAACTTTAGCCATATTGCACACCCAGCTCGAACAACCGGCACAAGACCTCTTCTACCAACCTTCCCACCTAGAGATCTAGTGCAGCCAATTAATGAACAATAGATTTTAGAGTTACAAAATCAGTTTAGGAGGGATTGGGAGGCTAGTGGACCCAAGTTTTAGGAAGACATTTCTCTCAAAGATTACTTGGACTTGAGGATGAAAAACATGCCCAGATTAGGAGGAAGAAGTCAAAACCTCGAGCCGAGAAAGAAAGTTAGGGAACTTTATTTACCTTATTATGATGCTTCGAGGAAGATGACCACATAAGCCTAGGTGTAGAAGATGGATACATACTTGTAGCTGAATCCTATGCCTAAAGAGAACGCTATAAAGTATGTTTCTATTCACTTGGATGGATCGAAACATGAGTGGTGGCACCATGGCATGGTAATCTTGGGAAATAATCAAATTACATCTTACAAGGAGTTCACTGAGAAGCTCATAGAGAGATTTCATACCAAGGATACTAAATTATAGTTAAAGGAGTTAGCACAACTCAAGCAGTGGGGATCAATTAAGATGTATATCGGTGAGTTTTAGAGGTTAGCTATGTTGGTCATAGATATTTCAGAGAGGAGGTTAGTACTGTTGTTCATGGATGGACTCTCAGAACCCTTGTGAGGTTGGGTCAAGGGGCATGACCTAGCTACATTATAGGAGGCCACTAAAAAGGCTCATGACTTAGCACCTTCTTCATTTAGGAGTAGAGTTTAGCACAAGGATTCTTATATGAAAAAGGACAAGGAAATGGACAAAAAACCTTTTCACAAGGATGCTTAGCCCAAAAGAGATAAGTTGGATGATGACACCTTGAATGATTTGAGAAAGAAGAAGTTATGTTTTCATTATAGAGAGCCTTGGGATTTATCTTATAAGTGTCCTCTCAAGGCTAAGGCAAATCAAATGCAATATTTCTCAGTAGAAGAGTCACAGTCAGAGAGGGAGGATCAACACTCTGATTCAGATGAGGATAGCACTATAGAGGAGAGAAACATTCCTGAGGATGGGAAGTCATTGGCATGATTAACTGGGGCTCATAAGGCAATCACATTTAAGGTCAAAGGTACTATCCAAGGGCAGAAAGTGATCTCACTCATTGATATTGGGGCTACACATAATTTTATAGATGCATAATTGGTAGCTAAGAGAGGTCTATAGACTGAGGAGCACACCAGATTTAGAGGTATGGTAGCTAATGGTAACAAACTATTATGCACTCAGAAGATATCTTATCTTCACATCAGGTTTGGAGATGGCTATGAGTTGGAAGATGAGTTCTATGTGGTAGACATGGGAGACTATGATGTCATCCTTGGCATGGTATGGATGGCCTCACTAGTAGAGTTCACACTTAACCTAGCAAAATTGGAGATGAAGTTTCAGCATGAGGGAATAACTATTGTACTTAGAGGACTTTTAGATGGGAGTTTCAAAGTAGTTTCCATGAAAATAATGAAGAGACTTTTTTGACATAATAACTTAGAGTGGGGAGCAAAATGTTTCACTATGCCAACTTCACAAGAGCCATAGGTGAAGAGTCATCCACTAGATATCCAGGAGATACTTGACAAGCACACTAAGGTATTTGGCTAGATTCCACATGGAGTTCCTCTCGATAGGGGGATAGAGCATGTTATTGAGCTCGAGGAGGGATCTAAACTAGTCATGATTACTCTTTATTTTCATCCTAAGAAACATAAGGATGAGATAGAGAAGGCAATTAAGGAGTTGTTGGAAATAGGACATATCAGGCCCAGTAAGAGCCACTTTGCTTTAGTAGTAGTGTTGGTAAAGAAGAAGGATGGGATGATGCACGTGTGCATTGATTATAGGGCATTAAACAAGAAGATCATTAAGAAAAAACATTCTATCCCATGAATAGATGAGCTGATAGATGAGTTACATGGTGCATGCTTTTTTTTAACGATTGATCTATGGTCAAGGTATCATCAAATCAGGATGAGGGAGGAGGACATTGAGGAGATAGCTTTTCAGTGTCACTATGGCCACTTTGAGTTTTTGGTTATGCCATTTGGGCTAACTAATGCCCTTGCTACATTCCAGAGTTGCATGAATTAGGTATTCAGGGAGCAGCTTAGGAGATTTGTCTTGATTTTCTTTGGTGACATTTTAGTCTTTAGTAAGACTTGGGAGGAGCATTTACAACATCTTGAGATGGTGTTGTCCACTTTGGAGAAATAGTCACTGTATGCCAAGGAATCTAGGTGCAAGTTTGGGATGACTGAGCTACTATACCTTGGGCATATCATTAGCGCAGATGGAGTTCGAGTAGATCCTAAAAAGATTAGGGCTATTTTTGATTGGCCTACTCCTACGAATCTTACACAGCTTAAGGGATTCCTTGGTCTCTGTGGATTTTATAGGAGATTTGTTGAAGTATTTTCATAGATCATTGCACCCTTGACAGACCTTACAAGAAAAGGTGCCTTCACATAGATAGAGGCAACTCAGAGAAGCTTTGATCATTTCAATAAGGTGATGTCATCATGTCCAGTACTAGCTCTACCAAATTTCATAAAGCTATTTGAGCTTCATTATGATGCATCATGAGATGGGATTGGGATAGTCTTGATGTAGGAGAAACATCCCATTTTTTTTGAGAGTAGGAAGCTCCATGGAGTGGAGAGGAGCTATTGCATCTATGACCAAGAGATGTTGGCTATAATGCATGCATTGGCTAAGTTTTGGTCCTACCTTGTTGGGGGAAAGTTTGTTATCAAAATCAATCACAACAACATCAAATACTTCGTGAGCCAACATGATTTGAATGATAGACAATAGAAGTGGATTATGAAGTTATAGGCCTATGACTTTGACATTGAGTTTTTCAAAGGTAAGAAGAATGTGGTGGTAGATTCTTTATCTTGGAGACCTCATATTTGTGCTCTAGCTGAGATTACAGGAGATTGGACAAATAAGATCATAAAAGAGTATGAAAGGGACACATCGACTTCTAGAGTAATTGGAGGCACCATACATGATGATCATTACATGGTGATGGATGGGTTGATAATGTTTTAGGGTAGGATATATTTGATTCATTCATCATAGTTTAGGGAGGTAATACTGAAGGCATTTCACAATGCACCTATTGCTGGACATCTAGGGGTTTTTAAGACGTACAGGCAAATCTGTGAACAGTTTATATGGAAAGGGCTCAAGGATGATGTTTAGAAGCATGTTAGCGAGTGTGCAATTTGCCAGAAAAATAAGGGAGAACACACATAGCCTACAGGATTGTTACAGCCTTTGCCCATTCTAGATAGGAAATGGGAAACTATTTCTATGGACTTCATCACTAGGTTATTGCGAGTACAAGGGAAAGATTGCATCTATCTGATAGTTGACTGGCTGACAAAGTTTTCCCACTTCTTTGCTATTCCATCCACTTACACAACAACACAGGTGGCCAATCTTTTCTTTAGAGAGATATTCAAGTTACATGGGCTACCTAGTTTCATTGTCAGTGATCAGGACAGTAAATTCATGAGTACTTTTTGGTAGGAACTATTTTGGTTGTGTGGTATAGATCTTACATCTAGCACTAGTTATCATCCACAGATAGATGGGCAGACAAAAATTGTGAATAAATGGGTGGAAGGATATTTGAGGAACTATGTGACTACACAATAGAGGGCTTAGGTCAAATGGCTACATATGGGAGAGTATTGTTATAACACCACTTACCATATGTCCATCAAGATGACTCCATTCATGGCACTGTATAGCTATGAAGCACCTAGTTTCATGGATCTAGTTATGGAGGATAGTAGAGTGCCCAAATCAAAACACTTCTTGCAAGATAGTCAAGATATTTTGAGGTTGCTCAAGGAGAATATACAGCAAGCCCAAAATCAATAAAAATTGCATGCAGACTACCACCAGATAGAGCATAGTTTTGAGATTGGGGATATGGTTTACCTATAGCTACAACCATACAGATAGTCATCACTCAAGAAAAGTAGAGTAGAGAAGTTGAAGCATAGGTTTTATTGTCCCTACAAAGTGATATTCACAAGGTGGGCAAGGTTACTTACAAGATTGAGCTTCCAAAGGGTAGCCAGGTACAAAATGTGTTTCATGTGTTAAGGCTTAAGAAAGCCATCGGTTAGAGGGTTGTGCCTTCAATAGAATTATCACCATTAGATGAGGAGGGAAAGCTCGTATTAATTCCTAAGGCTATTCTAGATACTAGGGAAAGGACTCTGAGAAACATGTTGATTAAAGAATATTTAGTGAAATGGAGATATCTGCTAGAGGAAGATGCTATTTGGGAGAGTGAGAAAGTGCTACAACAAGTAGGATTGAGATTGCTTTAGGACAAGCAATTTCAAGGAGGGTGGACTATAATGACTCCATCTTTTAGTTTTCACGTTATCCAAAGTTCAAGTCAAGCATAAGAGGAAATTAAATTAATTTCTTATAAAGTCATTAAATAAATTAAAATTACAAATTAAAAGGTGGCTTTATATTTGATTAATTTAATTAATTATTGTATTACAAAGGGAGAAGCTTGTAGAGTGTGTATTAATTATTGGAAAGGTGGAAGCCTCTAGTAATTTAATTTTCTAGAAGCACAATTAATTATTGTATTGCAAGAGAGGAGTTTCTAGAGAGTGCATTAATTATTGGAAAGGGGAAGCTTCTAGCACTTGCAATTAATTAATATTTTAGTTCCTTCTAGAAGGGTGAAGGAAAAGGATAAATAGGGGTGAAAGTCTCATTGTTGAGCATCAATTTTTTTTGAATGACATTTGATAAGAGCTTGGATGTGTGAATCACATATCTTTCTTGGCAATAGGGTACATTCATCCTCTCTTGTAACATTCTAGACATCATTCCCTTGGGGTTTGGCCTTTGGAATACATTACTTGTACTTGATTTCATCATTTTGAGAATTAATATAATTTTAGCATTGGTTCCATCTTCAATTTGCATTAAAAATCTATTTTAGCAATTGGTTCAATTTTTGGGCATTTCCAAGGTCCCCATTATACTTCTACAGTCGCCTAGTCAACTTCAATAGAAACCACCACAACTACTACTTCAACATCTATAGGACCATTACAATCCATTGGTCAAGGTGGAGACTAGTCTCTAGGGTAGAGTATGCCAATATCTCCTACTTACGGAGGTGGCTCTCTTTTGGACACCAAGAACATTGGGGAGAAGAAGGGAGACAAAGACAAGGAGAAAGATCAAGAAATATCACTGGCCAAGCCTACTTTGCCTATCCAAATCATCAATTTGGATGGCGACACCAACCCCATGGATGGCCAAGAACAAGATCTATCTTAGCAAGGGGATACCTTGGCTCTCTCAGTGACTAAGGTCTCTGCCTTCCTTATTGCTTCTCAAAGCAAGAAAACTACCCTAATTCTGAGGAAGTTATTTGATCCTACTACCTCACAATCAAATATCAATGGGATCTCTATAGAGTCATGGCTCAAAGAGACCATTGATAGAAAGAAGAGGAGATATGAAGGAGAGGATCCATTGAAGGACTTGATCACACAACCCACCTCTTCTCAACCATTCAAGAAGACAAAGAAGAAGAATAAAATTACTACATTTGCTACTGATTCAACTACTAGCCACATGCTAGTAGAGATTGTTGAGCCACAAAAGGAAGGAAAATTCAATAAGCATCCCAAAGATGACTTACAGATTAGAATGGTGGATCTTGGTATCCCTGTTCACAATTCCATGGTGAACATATGGAAGAGCTTAGAGTAGTAAAGGAAATCTTGAAGGCCTTGAATAGAGAATTGATGGAGTACATTAGGTCTACACTCATGAGCACTTCATCAAGCCAATTTGACTCGAATGCAAAGGAGAACAAAAATGTACTTCTAAAGCTACAACAAGAGAGGAAATTCTAGCAAGTTTGGGAAGTCTAGTACTAGACGCTCATAAGCTAAGGGAGGCAACTTCCAACCATTAGACCACCATACAGAAGGTAGGAAACAAGCTCATAGAGTAGTTGGCCCTACTACAAGAAGTTATTGACATGACGACCAATGTTGCCATTACCCATGGGATCCTCAAAATAGGTAAGGAGTCATTTTTTCACTGGAAACAATCCTTGGAGTGTGTTATAGAAAGCTCTATGAGGTCCACAAATGAGGTGAAGGATGTACATGACCTAGTGTAGAAGGTTAGTGAGAAATTATTTCAATATTTGAAGATATTGCATACAGAGTCCTTTATGTCTAATGGTAAGCTTGTGGATATTGACAATGTTGGTGCCCAAATTGACGAACTAGGTTTCCTATGGAATGACGATCCAATTTTGGGAATTCCTAGTAACAATTTGCCAATTGAAAGGTCCCACCCAAATAGGATGCAAACCTCTACAATTCTAGCTATGCCTCACACCCTAAAGGCTTTGAGCAGATAACTTGTGGGATTTTGGGTGGAGATGAAATATTTGAATAGTTGGTAAATAATTTTTTTTGTAATAATTGAATGTATATGGTGTGCAATGATCCAAGATCTTCTTCACTAGATCTATGTCCTTTCTACAATCAGCATGAAAACTCAACGAACAATCAGTAGACTAGTGCCTTAATCAATGGAGTATGGAGTATTTATCATATTTCTATCAATCCCTTAAAATGTTAATGTAACCCTAAGAGACAATCAAGAAATGCCTCTAAGATGAACAACTATCACTTTGTTGAAGTATGGATCATTGAAGATTAGGTTAAAATCCAATATTGAGTCGTATTAAGTTTAACTCCCCTCAAGAGACCAATAAGATAGCAATTCAAATTGAACAATCAATACAATATTACTATTTAATAAGCATTGCAATATAATTCACTAAGATTCAATAAATGGGACTATTAATCAAAGTAAACATTTAATTTTAATCAAAGGAACATAATAAATGAGAGAAGAATGATATCAGCAAAAAATCAAACGAGCATATAGCTTTCAAAATAATTCACCAAAAATGTTTGTGTTGTTGGTGCATATAGTTAACAAAAGAATCCATGATTAGAAAAATCTCCTCTTACTTGACAATAAATAAAATATAATCATGAATGTGTATAATGTGATGATCTTGGTATGCTTTATAAAAATCCAAAGGATGCAAACAAGTTTTGGATCATCACAACTCTTCCTAAAATACAACTGAAAAGCTTAATTACAATGTAAATGAAATATTTAATCTTCAAAGCCTCTTTAATTTCCTTTTAAATCTTTGGACAAAGGCTTTATAAGTTTTAATCAATAAACACTGCACTCACAAAATAGAACAACTTAATGAGAAATTTAATAAAGTAAATATATTAGGGTTTTTGCATTTGATTAAAGTTTTCAAAAGATATTTATCACATATATAAGCACCTTTAAAAATATTCAAATTTCCATTTTTTTCTTACGAAAAATAAAATTTAGGTTGAAAATATGTAATTCTGAAAAATGAAATCATTTTACCCTAAAATGAATTTTAAAGTGTTGTATTAAAAATTAGGGAAGACATCATATTTTATATTCCATATGATTTTTATACTTCATAGACTTAGGGTAAAAATACCTACTCTTTTAAAAAGAGAAGAAAAAATAATACATTAATAAAAGGACTCTTTATTTCAACATATGTTTTTAAAGATTTATCTTTATATAACAAAAACATATATAAAATTCACTTTGATAAATACATTTTAATAATCATCAAAAGGTAAAATATCCCTTTATAATAATAAAAATATTTTTAATTCTTAGGGAAAACTTTAATTTTCAAGAAAAATCAAATATTATCCTAAATGAATTTCATTATGTCAAATAACTGAAAAAATATTAATATTCCCTTTAATTTACTTTAGAAAAATAGTATTTACAAATATAACTTTCCTGTCTTTTTCTAAAACCTATTATATTTTTTGAAAAGGGAATAAAAATAAATTCAGTTAAACATTTAAATATTTTCAATTCTATCTTTAGGGTATATGCAGGATCATGGTGTACCAAACTATGGCGTTAAGTGGCAGTAAAAAATTAGCAAATGAGGGTTATGTCAACTTGACACATAATTTTGAAGCGGTTATGAACTTTATTTTCCTAATAATAATGACGACATATTTTCCTAAGGGTCTTAAGACCCCTAGGGACATATTAGAATTGTTCATATGGATCAAAGGGGGTCATAGAGTACTTATGACACCCTTTGACCCATTAAATGATGACATATGTCCCTAGGGTTCCTAGGACCCCTAGGGACATATTGGAATAGTTAATATTGGTCAAAGTGGGTCATAGGGTGACCTATGAGAACTTTTGGCCTATTAAATGATGACATATGTCCATAGGGGTCCTATGACCCCTAAGGACATATTAGAATGGTTAATGTGGGTCAAAAGAGGTCATAGGGTGAACTATAACCCCCTTTGACCCATTAAATAAAGACATATGTCTTGGGGACATATTAGAATTGTTCATATGGCTCAAAGAGGTCATAAGGTGATCTATGACCACCTTTGACCCATTAAATGATGATATATGTCCCTAGGGGTCTTAGGACCCCTAACGACATATTAGAATTGTTCAGATGGGTCAAAGGGGGTCATAGGGTGACCTATAACCCCTTTTGATCGATTAAATGATGACATGTGTTCCAAGGGTTTCTAGGACCCTTAGGGACATATTAGAATTGTTCATATGGGTCTAAAGGCATCATAGAGTGACCTACAACCCCCTTTGACCCATTAAATGAGAACATATGTCCCTAGGGGTCCTAGGACCCCTAGGGACATATTAGAATGGTGAATATAGGTCAAAGGGGCTCATAGGGTGACCTATGACACCTTTTGACCCATTAAATGATGACATATGTCGCTAGGGGTCCTAGGACACTTAGGGATATATTAGAATGGTTAATATGGGTGAAAGAGAGTCATAGGATGACCTATGACTCTTTTTGACCTATTAAATGATGACATATGTTCCTAGGGGTACTAGGACCCATAGACACATATTAGAATCGTTCTTATGGGTTGAAGGGGGTCATAGGTTGATGTATGAACTCCTTCGACCCATTACATTACCACATATATCCTTAGGGGTCTTAGGACCACTAGAGACATATTATAATTGTTCATATAGGTCAAACAGAGTCATAGGGTGACATATGACCCCTTTTGACCCATTAAACAATTACATATGTTCATAGGGGTCCTAGGACCCCTAGGGACATATTAGAATTGTTTATATGGGTCAAAGGGGGTCATAGGGTGACCTATGACCCCCTTTAACACATTAAACTATGACATATGTCCCTAGGTGTCCTAGGGCCTGTAGGGACATATTTGAATGGTTAATACAGGTTATACATATGATCCCTTTTGACCCATTAAATGATGATATATGTCTGTACGAGTTCTAAGACCTGTAGAGACATATTAGAATAATTCTTATTGGTTGAACTGGGTCATAGGTTGATCTATGACCCCCTTCGACCTATTACATGACCACATATGTCCCTAAGGGTCTTAGGATCCCTAAGGACATATTATAATATTTAATATTGGTCAAAGGTGGTCATAGGGTGACCTATGACCCCCTCTGACACATTAAATGATGACATATGTTTTAGGGGTCCTAGGACCCCTAGGGATGTATCAGAATTGTTCATATGGGTCAAAGGGGGTCATAGGGTGACCTATGGCCCTTTTTGACCCATTAAATAATGACATATGTCCTTAGAGGTCCTCAGACCTGTAGGGACATATTAGAATGATTAATATGGATTAACTCTACGACCCTCTTTGACCAATTAAATGAAGACATATTTCTCTAAGAGTCCTAGGACCCCTAGGGACATATTAGAATGGTTAATATGGGTCAAATAGGGTCATAGTGTTAACTATGACCCCTTTTGACTCATTAAATGATGACATATGTTCATAGGGGTTCTAGGACCCATAGGGTCATATTAGAATTGTTCATATGGGTCAAAGGGGGTCATCAGGTGACTTGTGACACCCTTTGACCCATTAAATGATGACATATGTCTCTAGGGGTCCTAGGACCCTTAGGGACATATTAGAATTATTCATATGGGTCAAATGTAGTCATAGGGTGACTTATGACCCTCTTTGACCCATTAAATAATGACATATGTCTCTAGGGGTTCTAGGACCCCTAGGAACATATTAGAATGGTTCATATAGGTAAAAAAGAGTCATAGGGTGACCTATGACCCCCTTTGACCCATTAAATGATGATATATGTCCCTGGGTATCATAGGACCTCTAAGGACGTATTAAAATTGTTTATACGAGTCTAAGGGGGTCATAATATGACCTATGAACCTCCATGACTCATTAAATGATGACATATGTCCCTAGGGGTCCTAGGACCCCTAGGCATATATTATAATGGTTAATATGGGTCAAAGAGGGTCATAGGCTTACCTATGACCCCCTTTGACCCATTAAATGATGACATATGTCTATAGGGGTCCTAGGAACCCTAGGGACATATTATAATGATTAATATGAGTCAAAGTGGGTCATAGGGTGATCTATGACTCCCTTTGACTCATTAAATGAAAATATATATCCCTAGGGGTCCTAGGTCTGCTAGGAACATATTAGAATGGTTAATATGGGTCAAAGGGGGTCATAGGTTGACCTATGTCCCCTTTTGACCTATTAAATGATGACATATGTCCCTAGGCATCCTAGGACCCCTAGGGACATATTGAAATTGTTAATATGGGTCAAAGGGGGTCATAAGGTGACCTATGACCTCCTTTCACCCATTGAATGATGAACTACGTCTCGAGGGGTCTTAGGACCCGTAGTGACATATTATAATTATTCATATGAGTCAAAGGCTATGGCCCCCTTTAACCCATTAAATGACGACATATGTCCCTAGGGGTCGTAGGACCTCTCAGGACATATTAGAATGGTTCATATGGGTCAAAGGGGGTCATAGGGTGACCTATGACCCCCTTTGACCCATTAAATGATGACATATGTTCCTAGCGGTCATAGGACCACTAAGGACATATTAGAATTGTTTATATGAGTCAAAGGGGGTCATAGGGTGACTTATGACCCCTTTTGACTCATTAAATGATGACATATGTCCCTAGTGGTCCTAAGACCCCTAGGGATGTATTAGAATTGTTCATATGGGTCAAAGAAAGTCATAGGGTGGCCTTTGAGCCTTTGGACCCATTAAATGACATAGGTCCCTAGGGGTCGTAGGACCCCTAGAGACATATTAGACATGTTCATATGGGTCAAAGGGGATCATAGGGTGATGTATGACCCCCTTTGACATATTAAATGACGACATATGTCCTTAGGGGTCCTAGGAGCCCTAAGGATATTAGAATTTTTCATATGGGTCAAAGGGAGCCATAGGTCATAGGGTGACCTATGACCCCCTTAGACCCATTAAACGATGACATATTATGCTAGGGGTCCTAAGACCTCTAAGGACATATTAGAATTTTTCATAGGGGTCAAAGGGGGTCTTAGGGTGACCGATGACCCCCTTTGACCCATTAAATGTCAACCCCTAGGGACATATTACAATTGTTTAGAATGGTTAAAGGTGGTGATAGGGTGACCTATGACTCCCTTTGACCCATTAAATGATGACATATGCCCCTAAGGGTCCTAGAACCCCTAAAGACGTATTAGAATTGTTCATATGAGTGAAAGGGGGTGATAAGGTGACCAATGACAACCTTTGACCCATTAAATGATAAAATATGTCTTCAGGGGTCCTTGGACCCCTCGGGACGTATTAGAATTGTTCTTATGGATCAAAGGCGGTCATAGGGTGACCAATGACCCCTTTGGACCCATTAAATGTTGACATATGTCCCTAGGGGTCCTAGGACCCGTAGAGATATATTAGAATTGTTCATATGGGTCAAAGGGAGTCATAAGGTGACCTATGACCCTCTTTGACCCATTAAACAATGACATATGTTCCTAGGGGTCCTAAGACCCCTAGGGATGTATTAGAATGTTTCATATGGGTCAAAGGGTGTAATAGGGTGACTTATGACCTCCTTTGACTCATTAAATAATGACATATGTCCCTAGGGGTCCTACGACCCCTGGGAATGTATTAGAATGGTTCATATGGGTCAAATAGAGTCATAAGGTGACCTATGACCCCCTTTGACCCATTAAACGATGGCATATGTTCGGATGTATTAGAATGGGTCATATGTGTCAAAGGGGGTCATAGGGTGTCCTATGACCCCCTTTGACCTATAAATGATGACATATGTCCCTAAGGGTCCTAAGACCCATAGGGACGTATTAGAATCGTTTATATGGGTCAAAGGGGGTCATAGGGTGACCTATGAACCCCTTTGACCCATTAAACAGTGACCTATGTCCCTAGGGGTCCTAAGACCCCTAGGGACGTATTAGAATGGTTCATATGGTTCAAAAGGGGTCATAAGGTGGCGTATGACCCCCTTTTACCCATTAATTGATGATATATGTAGCATACTATATATATATACTATGAATACGATATTGATATACTATTAGTACTATTGTAGCATAATAATAATAATAATAATAGAAATAAACACTAAATATTAATAATATTATATCTATAGTAATAATACTATTATAGCTGTAATAATAATATATATATATTAATACTATTATAGGTATAATAATATTATTACTATATATTAATACTATAGCTATAATAATAATATATATATTAATACTCTTATAGCTCTAATACTATATATTAATAGTAATAAACCAAAGTCGGTTTCCCTCGAATAATTATTATAATATTAATACTATTATCGCAAAGACTTTTTTCCCTCCAAATTACATTAGAGAAAATCGAATATCTTATTTCAAATTGGATATCCGATCTGAAATCAGATATCCACTTTTTCTTGGCACCAATTTCCAACATATCCCTATCCTTATAGACTCGAAAACATCACTTTTTTTAAAAAAAAATCATGGGTTTTAAAAAAAAGTGCATTTAGGGGCCCAACTAGTCGAAAAAAATTTGAAAATATAACCTTAGGTGTTCGAATTTGTCATCTAAATAGGGAGCAACAGTCGTCGGAAGGATAAATGCAAAAGGAAAATATCCAATGAAGACATTGCGGCAGATAGGGAAAGAGACAAAATTGAACACTGAAGATAAAGACATGGTATGCTAAATATCAGTCAAATTGACGATGAATTAGTCGAACATGAAATCATAGAGTCAGATAATGAATATGTATAGTTGGGGAATGAAACTGTACCTATTTAAAATGATAATGTCAAAATTGAAAATTTAGAGAATGAAAATTTTGAAGATGAATTGCTACCAAGTCATAATCAAAATTGCATAATTGACCATGTCGAACATGAAAATGCACATGAACCTAATGCACAAGAACGTTACATATCTACTAACTATAATGAACATGAAGGTTCTAAAACGCCAAAATGGATAATTGAAATTGATGAAATGATTATTACTAGTTTGGAAGGGAAAAAATTAGAAAGAACCATTCGATTATGGGCTTCAAGACTATATTAGATGTTTTTCGGCTACAAGATAGTGGTAGAGCAATGTTAGCTTTTCATGCACTTATTAAAGATGCAATAGATGAGACCTATGCTTTCCAAATTGAAAATTCGTGTCAATAAAAGGTTGGAAAGAAATATCATTATTGTGAAGAATCTTTTTAGTGCTCTTAATAGCATTGGAAAAAATAGTAGGGAGAAGGATAATAGAGCTGCTCAAAGGGTTATTACAACCTCTTTGGTAAGTCATCATTTGAGAAAGGGTAGATATATGAGACAAACTTGTATTGATTTGAATCTAAATCATACTACTTTGAGAAGAGCACTTAGTCGATGAGAGAAAATTGATGATCCTCTTCAAATGAAACATGGGCATTTGGTGGGAGACTTCCACATTTTGATAAGAAGCTATCCGATGATGTGAAGAAAAAAATTACACAATTTTGGCACTCTAACTCATGAGTATCACCCAATGCTAAAGATGTGTTAAAGTTGAGAATTGGCATCAGAGACCACATGTCATATCCTAAATACTGTTTGGAGGTAAGCGTATGTTGTTCAAACAATTTAGAGAGAGTCATTCAAGTTTTCATATATCACAAAGGGCTTTTGAATCTTTGAAGCCATTTTATTGTGTGCCACTCAAAATTCAAAATACATGTTGCAAATATCATGTAGAGTTTTCTATGCACTATGAACTATTACGTTCCATCCATTCTACTTTGCATAGTAAAGAAATGTTGGAGGATTGTGGTGCTAGTGAGCTTCCAAAATCATCAAGAGACTTGTTAGATCAACTTTTATGTCGTAGAGTTGGTTGTTTCTTTTATAGAAATGCTTACTTAAATGAGAAGTGTTCAGAATGTGGTGGCTTATCCAAGTTTGACACATGTTTCCATGAGGTGTATGAACAAGATCTTGGAAAGATAATAGTGAGAAAAAAAAGTTTATGAAATGGTGAAATACACATTGAAGAGCGGAGGTGAGTGTAGAACAAGAATTAGTATGCAAAGAACATTAAAAAATAAAGTAAAAATTCACAAACCAAAAACTAAATTCACATATATGCTTAGACAAAGAAAGCAAACAAGAAGTGCAAACCTCACAAGAGAAAACATTCCATGCTTTCTTGATTCTGTAGATGTGTCCTTTTGCTGTGGATGTATGCTCAAGATGCTCAAAAGTTGCTTCAATGGAGATGGGTAATGGCAAATTGGTAGCTTTGTGAGCTCTCAATTTGGCATTATAAGGGTAATATTGATGGCTTTGGTTCTCAAAATAGCATGGTAACTTTAGCTCAAAGATTGTTGATGAAATGGCTTGGGATGGGATTCAATTTATAGGTCAAGGGGTAGAGGGATGGAGGGCTTAGATGCAAGGATGTGGAGATGGTTAAGGAGGGCTAAGATGCACTCAAAGGGGAGCACATGGATTGTGCTTGTTTAGCACCAATGTGAAGGTGACACTTGTCACAAGGAGGATGAGTGTGAGAGGGTAGGGTAAGGGGTTGGTTAAAGGCATGATGAGTGGGGTTGAGTATGTAAGAGGGATGTAAGAGGAATGAGTGTGGAAGAGGGAAGAGTGTGAAAGATGGATGTAAGAGTCATGAGTGGGTTTGTAAGAGTCTTTTATGTTTTGTAAGAGCACTCATGACTTAGTGGTTGGGTTTTTTGAGGGGAGACTTTGGTTTGGATTAGGAAAGTCTTAAACTTGTTTAAGGAATGTGACAACATTAGGGGGTGGATTAGGCTTGGGTTTAGATTAGATTAGGGATGTTAGAGATGTGCAAGTGGATGGCATTAATGAGGGTGGGTGAGTTAGTGGCTAAGCTTGGTTAGTATGGGTGGATGGGGTGGATTAGGCTAAATGGAGGATTAGAGATAGGTTATGGGTTTTTGAATTTGAGGATTTCATTTATCAAATAGATCTATTTAATAAATGGGGATTTTTGGAATTAGATAGAAGAATAGGATTTAATTGATAAATAATAGATTATTTGATTTATCAATTAGGACTATAGATGATTAATTAAATTAATCAACTAGGGGATGACAAAGGATTAATTAAATATAAATTTAATTAATAATGCCTTTTTAGATAACTAAATAGGATTACTAAAATAGTGTAATCAAATTTAGGTGTCTACAGTGAGAGCTCTAGATGTGAATTGGTTGGAAAAGATATCAGTGTGGCTAGTTTTATTTCAGATTTCAAGGCAAATCATTTTAACAAGCATGCAAGACATAGTCACAGGACTCAGTGGTTGGATGAACAATTTAGAATGTGCAAGGAGACTTTTCCCATTGGCACTATTATATCAGTTGTTGATTTTGCGAAGAACTACACATTGCAACCTCAAAATGAGACACAAACTTAGTATTACAACTCTATTCAGATTTTTATTTTTGTTTACATAACATATAGACATGCCCTTGATAGTGCGGAAGATAATTAGAAGATTATTAGAGAGTATCATTTTTATATGAGTGATGATAGATCTCACTCTCATGAGTTTGTGCAACATTGTTTCGAGAATTATTTTGATTTCTTACATGAGCATGCAATTTCTATGGATAGACATATCATTTGGTCAGATAACTATACAGGTCAATTCAAGAATGTTCGAATGTTTTATTGATTGTGTAGGATGCACATAGAGAGAGGGGTGCCTCATATTTAGAGTTTTTTTGAGTCCGACCATGGAAAAGGGGAACATGATGGAGTAGGGCATGTGTGAAGAGAGCTCTAGTCAAGGAGCAACTAAAGATTTTAGTAGTAGAGCTTCTTGATGCTCATAGCATTGTTGATTGGTGTAGTTTAGCATTATCACAGGGGGGAACTCTTGATTCAGTGGTACGCAGGTTCTTTTGGTTGGTTGAGGAAGAGTCCATAGCTGATAGATTAGATTGTGCTACAGTGAGAGACTCATAAAAAATGCATTCATTTTGGAGCTCTAATTCTAGTACATAGACCATTTGGACACAATAGCTAGCTTGCTTTTGTCCTAGTTTTTTTCAGTGTGATTGGGATCACTGTGAGTCAAGTGAGTGGGTATACACATGGGCTCCACATTATGTTACTCCATTGTCTATCATACCCTCTATCAAAAATGATGACATGGAAATTTCGCTTGAGCATAACCATCTATCAGATCTACTTCAGCCAGGACATGTCTTTGCATTGGTTGCACCACAAGGGAATGATGAGAAATTTGATTATTGGTTAGCACATTGTGTAAGAGTTAAACAAAAACTTGCACAACCAATCACAGATGATGATGGATTCACATATCCTATTGGTTTAGTGGTTGTCACTGGAACATGGTTGTGGACTTACATGCTTAGAAGGAACGAAATTCCTGTATTTGAAAACTATCAGAAACACAAAATAATTCTCATATATTTGCATCTTATTATAGCAACAAATGTAAATTTTTTGAAGCATCAAGTAAGACCAAAAGTTAAATAACTTTTTACTATTGCTAATGTTGATCATGAAACCTTGTTGGAGACCCTAAAACAGAGAGAGGACCCTATTGGAACACTCGACTAGGTATATTTACTTCTTATGTTATTTTCTTCATAATGATTCAATGAACTGATGATTATCTTGTTTAATACAATAAGTTACTTTTTTTTAATGATATTGGAATGTAGGTACATCATGAAGAGTTGGGGGGTGGCACAGGGGGGGGGGGGGGGGGGGGTGGTATTGGGGAGAATTCCTAAAATTTATGATGTATTATGATATAAAATGTGAACTTTTTTTGTATATTGTTTTTGTAATAATGAAAAAGATAGGTTAAATTAGTTGCACATTCTAATTTGTATTTTGGTAGGTTCTTTGTAAGGAATTATAAGATGAAGATATTGAACAAGTTCTTGCAAATCATAATTTCATGTGATACAAGGCTATAAGGACAATTTTAAGAGCATTTATAACTATATGAAAGATAATTGCTTGCGGATATCTTATTACAAATTTGGTTTTCCCCTTATTTGACATAAAGCTAACATTATGATTATTAAAACTATTTTTATCAAACTAATCAAATAAGAAAAATATAGAAAGTATGGATGAAGAATTAGAATACTTGATTTCTTCTATTTTACAACCAATCATGGCATTTGAAACCATAAAGAGTCATACAATTGTATAATGTTTTGAAAGACTTTCATATTGAAAAGCTATAAAGGACCATGAGATTTGAACTTTAGTAATGTCTAGGTTTGCATAGGGTAAATGAGTCATTAGATAGGTTCTAATAAGGTCTCATAATAATATCAAGTCATTTCATAAGTTGAAACATTCAATAAGTCACTTAAAATTTAGCTTATTGCTTTAGAAAATTCAAATCTTGAATGTAACGGCTACATGAGCATTTTGGAAGGAAACTCCATAGTTTAAATTTTGTGAAATATAGAGAACACTAGTGCAAAGCACCTAATCATTTTTATTTTCTTGATTTAATAAGGTCTAGGGATAGATCTATTGATCTCCCTGTGACCATCCACATTTGTAATGGACAGAAGACCCCATGGTGCAACTATAAGCCTTGGCCATCAATTGGTCCAATAAAGTGGATTTTTGGTAAATTCCATATTTTTTAGGTAAGTCTAGATGTTTAGAACATTATTAGGGTCCCTAGGAGTTTGTAGAGTCTATTTGCAATCAAATTTGCAATAAAACTTGTCTTAGCGCAAAAATTGCAAAAAGTTGCGTAGCAACTTTTGCAATTGTCTTGACAACTTTTCAAAATCTAACTCCTAATGGCTAGAACTGTTTGAATCATCAGTGCCATTAGCTCTAGGTGGGTTGGTGAACCCTAGTGACACCCTTGTTCCAGCCACAGAGACCATCTATCGTCTGTGGCCACCCCGTACCGAGGAGTCCCTAAAGTTCTCTAAGTGCGTTTTGAGGTCAATCTTCTAAGGGTCATAACTCGAAGTTCATAAGGGGTATTGATAAACTATCAAATGCTACAGGACAATGATGTTGAGGCCTAAAATAACCTATCTCATTTTTGAGAGATCAAATTCCGTTTGGATTTGGCACAACAATCTCGCTCAATGCCAAAACTCGCAGTGTGCCTCAGTTCATAGGTGCACCACAGTGTAACTTTGAAACCGTTGATCTTGGCATCGAATCGTTAGTGCCATTAGCTCTAGATGGGTGGGTGAACCCTAGTCACACCCTTGTTTTAGGCACAAAGACCATCCATCATTTGCGGCCACCCTGTACTGAAGAGTCTGCAAGGTGCTTTAAGTGTATTTCGAGATCGATATTTCGAGCGTCATAACTCGAAGCTCATAAGGGCTATCGATGAACTGTCAAATGCTACAAGATGATGATACTGAGGCCTAAAATAACCTACCTCATTTTTGAGAGATCACATTCTGTTTGGATTTAGCATAGCGATCTCACTCAATGCCAGAACTCGTAGTGTGCCTCAATTTATAGGTGCACCATAGCATAACTTTGAAACTGCTGATCTTTGCATTGAATCATCAGTGCCATTAGCTCTGGATGGGCGGATGAACCCTAGTCACACCCTTGTTTTGACCACGGAGACCATCCATCATTTGCGTCCACCCTGTATCGAGGAGTCTCCAAGGTGCTCTAAGTGCATTTCAAGGTCAATCTTTCGAGGGTCATAACTTGAATCTCATGAGGGCTATTGATGAACTGTCAAATGCTACAGGATGGTGATACTAAGGAATAAAATAATTTATCTCATTTTTGAGAGATCACATTCCATTTGGATTCAGCACAATGATCTTGCTCGATGCAAAAACTCATAGTGTGCCTTAGTTAATAGGTGCACCACAGTGTAACTTTGAAACCGTTGATCTTGGCATTGAATCGTCAGTGCCACTAGCTCCAAATGGGTAGGTGAACCCTAGTTACACCCTTCTTCTAGCCATGGAGACCATCCATCATTTGCGGCCACCTTGTATCGAGGAGTCTCCAAGGTGCTCTAAGTGCATTTCAAGGTTGATCTTTTGAGGGTCATAACTTGAAGCTCGTGAGGGCTATTGATGAACTATAAAATGCTACAAGATGGTGATACTAAGGCTTAAAATAACCTATCTCATTTTTGAGAGATCACATTTCTTTTGGATTCAACATAGTGATCTCGCTCAATGCCAAAACTTGCAGTGTGCCTCAGTTCATAGGTGCACCACAGCGTAACTTTGAAACCGTTGATCTTGGCATCCAATTGTCAGTGCCATTAGCTCTAGATGGGTGGGTGAACCCTAGTCACACCCTTTTTCTGACCACAGAGACCATCCATCATTTGCGGCCACCCTGTACTAAGGAGTCTCTAAGGTGCTCTAAGTGCATTTCGAGGTCGATGTTTTGAGGATAATAACTCGAAGCTCCTGAGGGCTATTGATGAACTATCAAATGTTGCATGACGATGATACTAAGGCCTAAAATAATCTATCTCATTTTTGAGAGATCACATTCTATTTGGATTTGGCACAGCAATCTCGCTCGATGCCAAAACTTGCAGTGTGCCTCAGTTCATAGGTGCACCACAATGTAACTTTGAAACCGCTGATCTTGGCATCAAATTGTCAGTACCATTAGCTCTAAATGGGCGGGTGAACCCTAGTCACACCATTGTTCCAGCCACAGAGACCATCTATCATTTGCAGCCACCCTGTACCGAGGAGTCTCCAAGGTGCTTTAAGTGCATTTCAAGGTCTATCTTTTGAGGGTCATAACTCAAAGATTGTGAGGGCCATCGATGAACTGTCAAATGCTACAAGATATTGATACTGATGACTAAAGTAATCTATCTCATTTTTGAGAGATCACATTCTATTTGGATTTGGCACAATGATCTTGCTCATTGCCAAAATCACAGCGTGCCTTAGTTTATAGGTGCACCACAATGTAACTTTGAAACCACTGATCTTGGCATCAAATTGTCAGTGCCATTAGCTTCAGATGGGCAGGTGAACCCTAGTCACACCCTTTTTCTAGCCACAGAGACCATCCATAATTTGTAGCCACCTCGTACTAAGGAGTCTCCAAGGTGCTCTAAGTGCATTTCGAGGTTGATCTTCTGATGGTCATAACTTAGACCTCGTGAGGGCTATCGATGAACTGTCGAATGCTATAGGATGGTGATGCTAAGATCTAAAATAATCTATCTCATTTTTGAGAGATCACATTCTATTTGGATTCTTCATGGTGATCTCGCTCGATGCCAAAACTCGCAATTTTCTTCAGTTCATAGGTGCACCACAACATAACTTTAAAACCGCTGATCTTGGCATCGAATTGTTAGTACCGTTAGCTCTGGGTGAGCAGGTGAACCTTAGTGACATCCTTGTTCTGGCGACAAAGACCATCCATCATCTGTGGCCACCCTATACCGAGGAGTCTCCAAGGTGCTCTAAGTACATTTTGAGGTTGATATTTCAAGGGTCATAACTTAGAGCTCGTGAGGGCTATCAATGACCTATTTAATGCTATAGGATGGTGATGTTGAGGCCTAAAATAACTCAGAGCTCATGAGGGCTATCAATGAACTATCCAATCAACTCTCTTAAGTTGAGATATTTTGAAGTTATGTTAAAATTAAAAAGTTGTAGTATGAGGATAGTAACAAAGTGAAGTGCTAGTTGTGAAAGATTATGAATCTATGAATGACTTGGTGGTTGGGGATAGAATCCATGGTTGAGGAGAGGAGTCGTTAACTATGTTGAGATTAGATTTGAAGCCAAGAGTTAGTTTCAAGGTTGAAGGTGGAGTTTAAAATCAGATTTGGGGTTATCTAAACCTTGTGTAGGAGATTAACAAGTGTGTTTATGTCATGAGAGCACTTCAAATTATACATTGCATCCAAATTTGATAAAAAAGTTTGTTAAATTTTATTAAAAAATTATTTCATTTGAATCGAATATAACAAATATAATCAAAATTAATGATATTCCATAAACATGAACAATACACATGATCCACAGTAAATTGAACAATACTAGATACTAAATTAATATGTATATCATTGTGCACATAAATGACAAAAATATATATCAAAATACATGTATCCATAGACAAAATTTTACACAAATATATATCAAAGATCATCTATCCATAGACAAAGTACTCAAATATATATCAAAATACATAGATCCATATACATAATGTGGCTAATCATGCCATCAAAATGTGTATAATATCAATGTTTCTATATACAATGTGGCATATGCCATCTCAAAATGTCTCATGATGCATCCTACGATGACTATACTATCTTAGGGTGCTGGTGGATGGTCAAAATGAAACCTCTTTGCTGCACTAGGTGGATCAAATGCCTCCTACATAAACAAAAAAGGAAAACCCAAAGTTAGACTACTAAATTTATATGATTCTACGTATCTAACATTGAATTACTCAAATGCATAATGATCTTTTTTGTAATGGAGATTAATACTATCAAAATTTTCATAATAAATACCTCTCTCGTCGACCTCTTATGTCGGTCAGGAGTCCTCTCGTATGCCCTCGGCAATGATGGTACCTCTTTGATTGTGGGTTGTATATGTTCAAATACCTTTATCAGATGAATCTACAATTTAAACTATAACATTATAATTCATAGCATGCTAAATTTATAAAATATTTAATCATGAATTCAAACTACAACTTACTATTATAGGCTTCTCCTCAAGAGTGAGTGGCTGCATCATCAAATCTACATAACTCTCCCGTCGGACCTCATGTGCACTAGGAGTCTCCTATGAGATACAAAATAGTGGTTGTTAATATCATGGAAATCAGTTTTGAATTTATTTATGAAGATAAGGATAATAAAAAATAAATGATACTTATACATACAATGGGGCTCTCAGTGTGAATGGAAATCCCTGATGGTCTACGACGCAGAATCTGTACAGGCTCATCACCAGTAGCGACACCTGATATACAATAAAGAATGTAATTAAATGGGATTACCACAAAAATTTTACAAGAATGCATCGATATTTAATCAAATAGAAAGCACCTAATTATGTTTCCTTTTTCGATGCGTGTTGGCTCACCCCCCACACTTTGTCCCTCCGAGACAGGTGCTCCCTACAAGATAAAAGAAAGATTAGCAACCATATATGCTACAATATTAAATAGAAAAAAAATTTGAACACAATATAATGTACTGTAGATGTCTCAAGGCCAAATGAAATGGCTGAGAGCGTGGCATCATCAATTTGTTTGAGCTCCTCCTCAGTCATCAACTAAATGTGAATGAAGATCACATACATATAAAAGTCAATATGGCTTAAAAATTAAAGTTACTCTATTATAAAAATTAACTTTAAATCACATATTTCATAACAAAAATATATATACACGTACCGACACTGAAGGTGTCCATGCCTCTGCATTCCCCTCCTCTCTCTCATCAGGGTCTGTAGCCTATGTGTTTATGTCTGGTGTATCCTCGTCTAATACAAAATGATACTCAAGAAGATCACCTATGGGACCCAGGCAAATATTCTTTCATGTAATGTAAGTGTGAGGCACACAAATGTGTGCTGAGCTAGCTGATGATGAACTGGCACCAGTATCATCAACATGAGGAGGCAAGATTGACCTAGCCTGAGATATCATTAGGCTACTTAGCCTATGAATGGCTCTGATGGTTTGAGAGCTAGCCTCTATCATAATATCTAGATGCTACACTTGAGGAGGAGGGGAAATATTAGTGGGGGGGACAAAAGTGCCAACTTTCTTCTGTTGGGAAGAGGGTCTATCCTGAGGAGCTCCTAGTCCTAAGCTCATGTTGAGCTTCATGTTCCAATAGTTCACTTTAAGTTTCAACACAAATTCAACATATAATTTTCTAAAGAAATAAAATGGTATGTCTAAATTGCCATCTGGAGGGATATCAAAGACCATCCACCAACAATCCCAAAAGTTTGTACATATGGCGTCATTTGTGCACCATTTAATCAATAGTTTGGATTATTTTGGGTCAACTAGTAAACCTATTTTCAGGTTCGCAAAAAGGTTGGCCAAATTGTCTTTTCTTATGTTGAGGGCTACAACCTCATCATAATCCAAACCATCATTAAACATCTTGTGCATTTGATCGCGCCAATGAAGAGTGGCATTTTTTTTCGTTTGTAAGCGTTTCAATGTTATCCACTATGGTGTTTAATATGGATAACATAGGAGCCAATATGGGTACATTATTATATGTTCTATGCAGACCTCTCAACTCGGTGAGATTTTAATTTATCAAATCCTCAATTTGAGGAGGGTTTTGAGGGGGTAGAGGATTGTTTGGTGGATGGTTTTGTGGGGGTACTGGATCGTTTAATGGGGGGTTATTAGGAATATTATTCCCTGCCTCAGTGTCATCATTCTAAACAGCCATTCCTATTGATTTGCAAAACATAATATATATATTTTAAAAACCTTAATTTTAACCCTTTTTTTTTTCAAAAAAACCCTAGATTCAACTAAAACAAACAAAATCATGTTAAAATCTCTTGAATTTAGATTAAAAATTAGTTTAAAAACCAAAAAAAACCCTTAATATCTGATATCCGATCTTATATCTAATATTTGGTCGCGCACTAATACTAACCCCCGAAATGTGAGAAATAAGGGCCCGTGGGTCTGGCCTTTTTTTAATATGTAATTTTACAGTTAACGAATATTTGATATTATATTGAATATCCAATATTGAATCAGATATCTGATCCCCCGCATATCTTATATTTTATATATAAGATATTACATTATATTATTTTTTTATTATATTATATTATATTATATTATATTATATATATTTTTATATTATATTTTATATATATTATATTACATTAATATATATTATAATATAAACTATTATATTATATTATTATATTATTATAATATAATATTATTATTATATTATATTATATTATTATAATTTATTATATTATATTATATTATTATAGTTTATAATATATTATACTTTATTATTATTATATTATATTATATATATATTATATTACATTACTATATATTATAATATAATACATTATAATATAATATTATATGATTATAATATAATAATAATAATATTATTATTATATAATATTTTTATACTATTATAATATAATATTTTTATATTATTATATTATAATAATAATAATGTTATATGATTATCAGATATTCGATAATATCGGATATCCAATATTAGATCAAATATCCGATAAGGCTCGGCCTTTCCTTCCAGGTTTGGTACCTAGATAGGTGAAAAAAAGTCAGAGCAGATTTTGAAGCACTTTTAGACGTGTTCAAACTCTATTTTTTTCACATTGCCACTTTTTGGCACACCATGATCCTGCACATACCCTTTACCTTTAATGATTTTTACCCTAATAATAAATCTTATGCATGACAAGGGTAAATACTATTTTTAATAATAATTTTAAACCCTCCTCAAATTTCTAAGGTCGTCCAAAAATAAAACTTGGGCCCCACTTTGACCTTATGTTAGGTCTCCTCATTGTGAAAAACTAAAAAATTAAACATTTAGAAATATATTTTAAATATTCAATTTAATCATAATCAATCTCCATTTAAAACCCTATTATAAAAATAATAATTTAATTCAAATAAAGCTTTATAAAATGAATAAATAAATAGAAAACCAAGTACATCTACTTACCTCATTGCTATGCCACAGCGATCCAACACTTAAAAATCATTTAAATCCATCGATGATCACTGTAACTCATTTTCCCTCTTGCGATCAGTTTTCAATATTGATAGCTATAGCGATAAAAAAATTATTGCTCATTGCCATATTATTTTTCATCCTTCCCTGCATAGCCATGAAAAACATATCACTACATAGTAAAAAAACTATCTTTGTTGTTTAGCGATTAACTGATGTGCTATAGATTATAGGGACACCTCATCACCCATTTCTCATTGCTATATCAATAATGAGCCTTCTCCACATAGTGATGAACATTTGATTGCTGCATATTATAGCAATTTAAAAAATTTAATATTTGTCCCTGCCATTGTATGTTATGGTGATATGCACAAATTTTTATCGGTAATTGTTGTAGCTCCATTTTCCATTTGTGATCTCGACATAGCTATAGCGATAAGGATAAATAAAAATAGGGTTAGGGTTAGGGTTAGTAATTTCCTTTCTATATAGTTATGCACATTGTACTAAACTCATCTACTATTTTATTTTTGGCATCTTCCATAAATGATGGAAATTAAATGTGAAGGTCTGGATATATCACTCTCTTTGATGATTTCTTTGAAAGCAAAGTGAAACAAATACATAGAAATAAAATTTATCTCATTGCCTCACTGCCTTGTTGAAATACATTACATATGCAATACATTAAATCCTATGTCTCTCGTGTTCATGTTATTTCTCTTGTGCTTGAAAATTAACTATTAATATTTTAAGATCAGCTAAAAGTAATTCACACTCAACATTTATCAATTTACAACATTTTCAGTGTGTTTACCGAGTAATAGTAGCAATCAATTTTTTAGTCTAAATTTTATTGTTGACATCTTAGAGATCTAAGATTTATTTTAGTGATAACTGATTCACCCCTCCCCCCTCTTAGTTACTCCTTCTATATTTCCAACAATTGGTATGAGAGCGCTTGGTGCTTGCAAGAAAGGTTTCAAGAACCTAAGCTAAAGATCAGGATGTCTTACAAGAGAGAGATTCCAAGACTTATTAGAGACAACTTATTAGCATGTCAAGGACTCATGAGCCTTCATTTGGCCACTATTAATGATTCAGGCTTGAAGTACCTTGATGAAGAATACACAACTCCTACCAATACATTATTTGTTGGTGATGTTGCTGAGAAAAAGAACCATAACATCATGATGATTGATATTGCATCTGCGCTTAGCTATGATGACTTTGATGAGATCAAAGACTGTAAGATTTCCTTTGATGGGTGGAACAAGCTAAAATATATCTATGGTGGTGATGACAATGTGAAGAGAGCCAAAGCAGAAAGCCTTAGAGGACAGTCTGATCAGATGAGAATGAGAGAATATGAAAATGTTGCTGAATATGTGGAAAAAATCAAAGCTAGTGTCAATGCAATCAAAGCTTCTAGAGGATAAATCAAGGATGAAACCATTGTAAGTAAAGTTCTTGAAACATTACTTCCCATCTATTCAATCAAAGTATCTGCTATTCAAGAAAAGAGGTGTGAGCTAAATCACAAGATAAGTTTGGATACCTTAGTAGGAAGATTGACGGATTTTGAGTTAGACAATTATGACAACTATGTTCCAGCTTCCAAAAATACTAAATCTTCATTTGAGGCCAAATTTTCCTTCAAAGAAAAGGCAAGAAAATAAAAGACATATAGTCAGAGAGTGAAGAAGAGTATGAGGAAAGTTCTAATAGTGATCTTGAAATTGTTGAAGCTTTACTTGCAAAGAAATATTCTAAATGTAGAGAAAAATACAAAGGTAAAGTTCCTCTAATCTATTTTTCATGTGATGAAATTGGTCATATTGCTGCCATGTGCCCAAACAAAGAAAGCAAGGATGAAAAGAAGAATCATAAGTATAATGGCAAGAAGGATTTCAAAAATAACAAATCATACAAGGACAAAGGTAAGAAGACTTTTTTTATGGCTAGAGATTCTAATAGTATTAAAGATGAAATAATATACATTTCTATGAAAGACGAATCTGATGAAGAAAAAGATAAGATGGTACTTGTCACTCATGTTAGCAAAAATGATACATGGACCATAGATAGTGGATGTTCACATCATATGACCAGAGATAAAACAAAGTTTGAACATTTTGAACATTATGATGGAGGTAGTGTAATATTTGGAAAAAATGAACCTTGTTGCATAAAAGGAAAGTGTTGTATCTCATTAACCAATGAACTTGTATGTGACAATGCCTATTAAGTTGAAGGACTAAAGAATAATTTACTAAGTGTAGCACAGCTAATCAATATTGGATTTAAGGTAGAACTTCTACATGGAAAGGCAAGACTATTGGATGATAAAGGGAATCTAATTGGATTGGGCAAACAAACAAGAGGTAACCTATTTTATCTTGATCTTAGTGATTGTTCATGTTTTATTGCTCAAATGGAAGAAAGTTAGTTATGGCACAAAAGATTATGTCATGTAAACATTGATAATATGGTGAAGATAAGAAAATTTAGAAAAGTAAAAGGTATTCCTAGTTTGAAGAAACTAGATGTTGGTTTATGTAAAAATTGTCAAATTACCAAAATGGGAAAGACTAGTTTTAAAAGCCAAAACTATCAGTTTGAAGATATCTTGCAAATTGTGCATACTGACATATATAGACCCATTGGAATAGAAAGCTATAGTAGAGAAAAATTCTTTATTCTTTTTGTTGATGACTATTCTCGAATGATGAGTGTTATGTATCTTAGAGAAAAGTCGAAAGCATTTGAGAAGTTCAAATGGTATTTAGAAAGAATAGATAAGGAAATAGGGAAAAGATTGAAATGCTTAAGATCAGATAAAGGTGGTGAAATCATCTCCAATGGGTTTAATAACTTTTTCATTGAAAGAGGAATTAAAAGATAGGTATTAGCCTTTGGTACTCTTGAGTAGAATGGAATAGCTAAAAGAAGAAATAGATCCATCATGGATTGTGCAAGGACTCTAATGATTGAAAAGAATATTGCTATCAAATACTAGAAGGAAGTCATTAGCACTGTAGTTCATACTTTTAACCGAGTATAGTTGAAGAAGGACTCCTATAAAACTCCCTATGAACTATGGTATGACCACAAACCCAATGTACAAGTTACCTAAAAATATTTGGAAGGAAATACTATATCTTGAAAGAATCTAGAAAATGAAAGTTTGATGTGAAAGGTGATGAAGGTATATTCTTAGGATATTCTTATAGAAGTAAGGTATATAGATGTTTGAATTTGTCTACTCATAAAATCATAGAAAGTGCACATGTAAGAATTGATGAGTTTACAAAAAATACTAAAGAAGAAAGTAAAAAAGAACCAAAAGACTACAAGAGATTTGTTTATTTCAAACCTGATACATTGACAAACACATCTATCAATCAGGAGACTTCACCTCCTGAGTCTTCCTTAGTTACTAAGTTTCAAGAAGCTCAAACTGAGTCACTAGGACCCAAGTCACATTCTGAAGCTACTAAGCTAATGTCTACTGAGTCTGAGCAACTTGAGCTAGAAGGTGAAAATCAAAATGAAGATAGTGCAATTTATTCAAAATGAAAAGAACCTGTATTGGCCAAGTATGTCAGAAGGCATCATGCACCTGATCAAATTATTAGGGATAAATTAGAAGGTACTATAACAAGAAGTAAGCTAAAAGGTACATGTTTACTTGCTGATTTTGAACCTAGAAGTGTTAAAGACACATTGAAAAATGAATGTTGGATTGAGGTGTTGGGTGATGCGACGCGCTCCCCTACCCACAGGTGGTTAATTATGTGGTGTTCCATGTTCTCTAATAGTCATGGCTTTTGGTGCAATGGTAAATGGGCCCTACAATTGGTATGAGAGCTTGGTTTTGGCTTGGTCATGGGTTCAAATCTCCCCAGTGCCTTCCCGACCCGCGTAAGCACCTGGTATGCGCGTCAAGGGGGAGATTGTTGGGTGATGTGATGCGCTCCCCTACCCACAGGTGTAAGGGCAACCCAACATGCAACCTCATGCTCCTTGCGCGCTCCATTATAGTCCTGTTCATGCATTCAGCCACTCCATTTTCCTGTGGAGTCCTTGGAACAGTTTTTTGTCTACGAATACCATTAGTGGAGAAATAATCTTCAAATTCATGACTGTAATACTCACCACCATTATCAGATATGAGACATTTTAATTTCTTATCAGTCTCATTTTCAAACAAGCATTTCCATTTCTTAAAAGTTTGAAATACATCAGATTTCTGTCTAAGGAAATAAACCCATACTTTTCTAGTTGCATCATCAATAAATGTAACATAATAATGAGAGCCACCAAGGGAAGATACCTGAGCCGGTCCCCATACATCTGTATGCACAAGCTCTAATTTCTCCTTTTTGTTTTCCTTCCCAGTCTTTACAAAACTCACTCTCTTTTGTTTTCCATACACACAACTTTCACAAAAATCCATATTCACATATTTTAGACCTGGTAAAACTTTCGTTGAATGAAGTACTTTCATACCTTTCTCACTCATGTGCCCAAGTCTATTGTGCCACAACACTGTATCAGAATCTACAGCAGCTATTTGTTCTCCCTGCTCAACTGCAGTAATTGTTCCTGAATATTCATTTTTCTCTGAAACAATAAAAGTAGAAGGAACAATATGACCTGTACAAAGATATAAGGTGCCTACTTTCACACCTTTTTCTACTAAAAGGGAACCTTTTGAAACCTTCCAATTTTTATCATTAAAAGTAACTACACAACCCTCATCACTGAGTTGCCCTGCTGAAATTAAATTCCTACTCAGCTTTGGAACATGTCTTACCTCATGTAGTAGCCAATGATTCCCATTCTACAACTTAATCTTAATTTTTCCTTTTCCAACAATCTGACAGGGTTCATTATCCCCCAAATAAACAAGCCCAAAATCCCCTTGGACATAATCAATGAAATAACCTCTATGAGGTGTAGCATGAAAAGAAGCACTAGAATCTAAAACCCATCAATCATCAACACTCTCTAAAGACAGAAGCAAAGCATCCTCTTCGGATTTGTTACTTACCACATTTGCCTCTTTGTCTCCATCTGATTTATCTCCTTCATTTTTCTTTCGAGTCCAGCAATCTTTCTTTTTGTGCCCTGGTTTCCCACAGTACCAGCAATCATTTGGTCCTCTCGATTGAGACCTCCTCCCCTTTGACTTTCCTCTTGATTTCCCACGATTTTCAGAGTTACTTCCTCTTTTAGTCATTCTGCCCCTGCTTTGTGCATTTAAAGCACTTCTTGATGTAGATCCACCTAAGGATTTTCGACGAGTTTCCTCACTTAAAATAACACCGATCACATCATCATATTTTAGGGTACTAGATCCAGGAACAGAATTACTCACCGCCATTACCAAGCCATTCCAGCTTTTAGGCAAAGAACACAAAATCAAGAGAGCCCTAATTTCTTCATCAAAATTGATACCCACAGAAGATAATTGACTAGTAATAGTATTAAACTCATTTAAATGATCTGCAACAGATCCACCTTCTGCCATTTTCATATTAAATAAACACTTCATGAGAAACACCTAATTTGAAGCGGAGGGCTTTTCATACAGTGTCGCTAGGGTTTTCATCAAATCTTCTGTCATCTTTGCTTTTGTAATATTAAATGCCACCGATGGTGCCAAGTATAACTGAATGCTTCTGAGTGCCTTTTTGTCCAAAAGATCCCATTCAGCCACTGACATAGTTCCCTGATTCTTGGCTTTTCCTTCCAACGGCTTCCATAAATCCTTCTGATATAAATAGTCTTCCATTTGCGTCTTCCATAACTGGAAGTTCTGCCCATTAAACCTGTCAACCCTCAACTTACCCTCATCTGCCATTGCTCCCACTCAACTGTGAGACTCCCACTTAACCGTGAGACTTTCCTACAGAGGATAACTGAAAGAAAACCTTTCTCTGATACCACTTGTTAGGATAAACCACAGACAGAAATAAAAAACTACATGCAAATATAACCAATAACAGAAAATAATAAAACACACAGAAATGCATACAAGGCACCAAGATTTAATGTGGTTCACCCAATCCCTGGGCTACATCCACCAAACAGAAAGTCCGATCTTATTACAATCCAGTGATTACAACCTGATTACAATCTGTAATCCCTTACAGCTCAATACCGCCACAAGAACCAATTTCGTATCACCACATATAAAAATACCCAACCCTAAGCCCTTTTTATACAAGTATTAAACTACTCTAGGGTTATAACATGTCGGCCATATGTCGGCCATAATATGTCGGCTACCATGTTGGCTACTTCCCAAAAAAAAAAATTCTGGGGCGATGCCCCGAACCCCACTATTTATGAAGTATGTACAGTACTTTCCTGATTAGTCACCACAATCTAACAATCTCCCACTTGGGGACTGATCAGGATCCACACTAAACAACAATCTCCCACTTGGAGACTGATCCTGTAGCAATACAACGACCGCATGGGGCTCCCACTGGATCAAACCACCCTGGACTCTGTTGTTCTTTTATTCACATTTAGTCTAAAAGACCAACTGAAGCTGAAGAGGAGTTCAGCTTCTCCCTTGTTACAACCTTTGTCAACATATCTGCTGGATTTTCATTGGTATGTATCTTCTCCAGCTTTAACTATCCATCTTCCAAAACTGACCGAATGAAATGGTACCGCAACTGTATGTGTTTGGTCTTAGAATGCAGAGCTGAATTCTTAGCAAGATGAATGGCACTCTGACTATCTGTGAACAAATAATTATCCTTCTGAGGATGTCCCAATTCTTCCAAGAAGAACTGAAGCCATATCATCTCTTTGGCTACCTCTGTAGCAACAACATACTCTGCCTCTGTAGTGGAGAGAGCATTAATCTTCTGTAGTCTAGAAACCCAGCTTACAGCTGCCCCACCAACAGTAAAGACATAACCTATAGTACTCCGCCTGGTATCAATATCCCCAGCCAAATCTGAGTCAACATAGCCTTGTAAATCAGTAGTAGAGCCCCCAAAGTGTAAACACTTATTGGATGTTCCTCTCAAATATCTGAGAATCCACTTGACAGCATTCCAATGCTCAAATCCTGGATGACTCATATACCTGCTAACGACTCCCACTACATGTGCAATATCTGGCCTAGTGCATACCATAGCATACATCAAACTTCCTACAGCTGAAGCATAGGGTACCTTGGACATCTTATCCTCCTCTTCCTGTGTCTTGGGACACATCTCCTTAGTCAATTTCAAATGAATAGGTAAAGGTGTGCTGACAACTTTAGCATTCTCCATAGAGAAACGTTGCAACACCTTGTCAACATAATCAGCTTGAGATAGCTTCAATGTTCTATTCTTCCTATCTATGCAAATATTCATACCAAGGATTTGTTTTGCTGCCCCCAAATCCTTCATAGCAAATGCATGTACTAATTGGCATTTCAGCCCCTTAATATGATCCATGTTAGACCCAGCTATAAGCATATCATCAACATATAAACATAAAATAATGTAGCTATCATCATCCAACCTCTTAAAATAAATACAGTAATCTGAATGACACCTATTATATCCATGCTCATGCATAAAACTGTCAAATTTCAGATACCATTGCCAAGGTGCTTGCTTCAAGCCATATAAACTTTTCTTCAATTTGCACACTAAGTTCTCCTTACCTTTGACCTGAAAACCTTGTGGCTGAGCCATATATATTTCTTCATCCAAATCACCATGAAGAAAGGCTGTTTTAACATCCATCTGCTCTAAATGCAAATCTTCAGTAGCCACAAGACTTAAAACAGTACGAATAGAAGTCATTTTAACAACAGGAGAAAATATCTCATCAAAATCAATTCCCTTTTTCTGTGCAAATCCTTTTACAACTAACCTGGCCTTAAATCTTTTCTTACCTCCTTCCTCTTCTTTCAACCTATAAACCCATTTATTCTGTAAAGCCTTTTTACCTGCAGGCAACTTGCACAAATCCCATGTCTTATTTTTCAGCAAAGAGTCCATTTCATATTTCATTACAGACTCCCACTGAATCTTAGTATCCACCTGCACAGCTTCATCATAACTTTCAGGTTCACCAGCATCAGTAAGTAAAATAGAATACAAAGAGGGAGAAAACCTTTGTGGAGGTCTAATTGGCCTTGTTGACCGTCTAACATTCACTGGTGTGTGTGGTATTTGTTGTTGCAGTTGTTGCACATCATGAGGAATGGCTGGAACATCAGCTTTTGGAGTATCATCCAGCACTACATAATCATCTTCTTTCTTCTCATGTTGCTGCAACAGATCTTTGTACAACACTTTTTCATTGAATATGACATCCTGGCTTCTTATAATTTTATGATTTTCAAAATCCCAAAGCCTATAGCCAAATTCATTAATGCCATATCCAACAAAGACACATTTCTTTGATTTAGCTTCTATCTTGGTTCTATTTTCAGAGTCTATATGAGCAAAAGCTTCACAACTGAAGGTCTTGAGAAAAGAATAACTCACCTTCTTACCAGTCCATGCTTCCTCTAGAATACCACAACCCAAAGGAGTAGAGGGTCCTCTATTAATCAAATATACTTCATCGCATCACCCAACATGAGGCTATGAATGAAGAAATATAACAAATAGAGAAAACCAAAACTTTGACTCTTATTCCTAGACCTAAAGATAAAAATGTGATTGGAACAAAATGGGTATTCATAAATAAGCTGAATGAAGATGGACAAGTATCAAGAAACAAAGCAAGACTGGTATGTAAAGGCTACTCTCAAGAAGAAGGAATTGATTATGGTGAGACTTTTGCTCCTATTGCAAGATTAGAAGGTGTTAGGACTCTATTTGCATATGCTACTCATAGAGGATTCAAAGTATATCAGATGGATGTTAAATATGCATTTTTCAATGGTATACTTGATGAAGAATTCTACATTGAACAACTAGAAGGTTTTGATGATCTAGATAAAACAGACAGTCTACAAATTACAAAAAGCATTGTATGGTTTGCAACAAGCTCTTAGAGCATGGTATGAAAGGTTACATAACTACCATATAAAGATTGGTTTTCAGAGAACTAATGATAACAGTAGTTTGTATATCAAGGAAAGACCAGATAAAAATATTGTTTTGGCAAAAATATTTGTAGATGACACTCTATTTATAGGGAATGATGATCTATGCAAAGAATTTTCATAGTAAATGAAAAAAGATTTTAAAATGTCTATATTTGGAGACATTAAATTCTTTGTTGGATTGGAGATATAGTAGAGTAGGAATGGTATCTGCATTACTCAATCTAAATACATCAAGGAGATACTCAAGAAGTTTGGTAAGGAAGATTCAAAATCAATTGGAACTTCCATGTGTACTAGACTAAAGCTTACCGAAGATGATGGCTCCAAAGAGGTAGATCAGACGTTGTATAGATCAATGATTGGGAAATTATAGTATTTAGTTCACACAAGACCTAATATTGCTCTAGTAGTTGGTATAGTGGCAAGATTCTCAGTAAAACCTAGAGAAAATCATATGATGGCAATCAAAAGAAATTTGAGATATCTGAAAGGTACTGAAGACTATGTTTTATGGTACAAAATTGGTGGAAACTTAGACCTAAAGGTATTTACTGATGCTGATTGCACAAGAAATCTTGATGATAGAAAAAAAACAAGTGGTGGAGCATTCTTTCTTGGTAAAAGGTTGGTATCTTGGACAAGCAATAAGCAAAACTGCACATCCTAATCTATGGCTGAAGCAGAATATGTTGCAGCAACAACAAATTGTTCTAACATTGATTGGTTTAAATAGTTGTTGGAAGGTATGAAGGTTAAAATCAAAGAGCCAGTTGTCATGATCTATGATAATACCAATGCAATTAACATATCAAAGAGCCTAGTAATGCATTCCAAAACTAAGTACATTGCTATAAAATATCATTTTGTCAAAGAATTGGTGCAGGAAAAAGAAATCAAATTGGAATATGTCCACACAAAAGAATAGATTATAGACATATTTACCATGCCATTACCTAAGGATGCATTTCTATATCTAAGAGGTAAGTTAGGGGTCATTCCTCTATCTGAAGCTCACTAAGTAAATTTTTATTGATGCATCAATAGGAACCTAGTTGAAGATCAATTAGTTGATGCTACATAGTCAAAGGAATATTGCATATAAATCAATACTCAAGGTAAATTGATACCAATTTGGTATGTGTTGTCTTTGGCATGTGTTGTTAAAGAGGGAGAAGTTATACTATCATATCTCATAAGAAATTTCTCTAAGAGGGAGAAGTTTACTATCATAGAAAATATATGATCTTAAGATAGGAAAGGAGCTCAAATTGACAAAGGAAGTTCTCGTGATGAGAATTAGAATGAAACTAAGGATATATTCTTTACTTTAGAAATTTTATTGTGCTATGACATGTTAAGTTGCCATCAATGCCAAAGAGGGAGATTGTTGGATACAATTGTCTAATTGTGTGTTGTCTTTGATGTTACACAAATGTCATATCAGTTATTAGATAGTGCCTGCCAAGCTCACTTGGCCAACAAGTTAGTTTTTCTTATCTATTGAGCATTCCTAAAGATTACTTTGCACAAGCAGTGTTAGCCGAGTTCCCATGGTTAACGAAGGAAAGTTGGTCAGAGTTAGTACTAACCGAGTTCACTCGGTTGCCAAAGTATTTGTGCAAGTTCACAATGTTAACTGAGCTTCTGTTGGTTAACTCAGGAAATCATTTTCAGAATCAGTGTTTATTGAGTAGGGTCGGCTAATGAAGGATTTTTTTCTTTTGGTATATGAAGATTAATTTTTCATAATATTGGTTCTAGCTAACTATGGTAATAATTATTGGTAATTATAATTTGTATTTAGCCAACTTGACAAGCTGGATGATATAAATATAAGGTCAAGTTGTGATTTTCAATAGCATGCAAGTGTATTAATTGAATTGAGAAGAAAGGTGTGAAAGCAAATTTGAAGGATGAGCAGATATCCTTATGGAGCAGAAAAGTAATATTCGATCAAGAACGATCAAGTTTTTTAGTAGAAAAGAGATCTAGATTCAGCAATTCAATTGCATCACAATTAGGTCATTTCATTCTTACTCTTTAACCATTGTAGCAGTGATCTAAAATCTCTTAACAGAGTTGGTTTAACAACCAGTTGTAAATCCTCTAACAAGGTGACAATTCCATTGAATTGTTTCAAGACCTCTTGCAAGGCCACTCCTTATAGAGTGATTAAATCCTGTTACAAGGTCACACCTAATAGTTAGTTTTGTAACCTTTAACTGGGTTGGCTCTTAACAAAACTCACTTTAGAAGAGTGAAAAACAATAACTAGTTACACTGGTGGTTTTTTCCATATTGGATTTCCACATTAAATCATGGTGTCTCTCGTCTTCATGTTATTTCTCTTGTGCTTGCAAATTAATTATTAATATTTTAAGATCAACTAAAATTAATTCACACTCTGCATTTATCAAGTTACAATATTTTTAGTGTGTTTACTGAGTAACAATAGCAATCAATTTTTTAGTCTAAATTTTATTATTGACATCTAAGGGATCTAGGATTTATTTTAGTGATAACTAATTCACCCCCCCTTCTTAGTTACTCCTATATTTCCAATAGAACATGTCTATTGATAGATTTCCAATGAATATCAAGTCATCAACATACAAACATACATTTGAATTCTAACCTTCCTTGCTAGCGTTGACATACAATGTGGGCTCATTGTTACTTATATTGAATAGATTACTTATCATGTATGAATCAATCCTCTTATACCAAGCCCTAGGAGCTTGTTTCAAACCATAAAGTGCCTTGTTTAGTTTATATACCTTTTTTTTATGCCCACAAACCTCATAACTAGGTGGTTTTTTCACATACACCTCTTCATCAAGAAAACCATTCAAAAAAGCTAATTTTACATCCATTTGATAGACTTTCCAATCATTTTGTGTAGTTACTGCTAAAATAGTTCAAATTGTGTCACGTCTAACAACTAGAGAAAATGTTTCATTATAATCAACTCCATATTGTTGTGAAAAACCTTTAGCAACTAGCCTTGCCTTATGCTTAATAATTTCACCTTTTGCATTAAATTTAGTTTTGTAAACCCATTTGACTCCTATACATTCTTTTACTTTAGGTAAATCTATTAATTCTCATGTTTTATTTCTTTCAATAGAGTTAATTTCTTCATCCATTGCCTTGATCCATTTATCTTCTTTAATTGCTTCATCAAAATACAATGGATCACAAGAAAATAAAGCAAAATTTGAGTAAATGTCTACATTCTCTTCTTCTTGATCATATATCTCTTTTAAGCTTCTTCTCTTCTTACCTTTGTAACTTAGTCTTGAGAATGTAGAATCTAATTTATCACTTACATTTGAACCTAGAGGTGAGGCATCTTGCACAAAGTTACTTGGTGGAGTATTGGGTGGTGATTGAGTCCGTTGTTCAATTCCTTTAGCTCATCATCACTTTGTAATATTGGGGCTCCTCTTGTGACTTGTTTATTATCATTTCCATGCCATGAATCTTCTTTAAATTTAACATCCTTGCTAATGATCAATTTCTTTAAAAAAAGGTTCTACAATTTGTAAGCCTTTGATTCTTCACTATAACCAATAAAAATGCATTTTTCACTTTTATCATCCAATTTCCTTCTCAATTCAGATGACACCAATGAATAAGAAACACATCCAAAAACTCTAAAATGAGATACATTATGTTTCTTACCATTCCATTCTTCTTGTGGAATTGTGTTCTTAACACTCTTTGTAGGACTCTTGTTCAATATATATACACCACATGCTACTGGTTTTTCCCAAAACTCATTGGATAGATTTTTGGCCTTCAACATACTTTTTCCATTTCCATTATGATTTTGTTCTTCCTCTCTGCTAGACCATTTTATTGTGGTTTGTACCTTGTGGTAAACTACTTCTTAATTCCATGAAATCTGCAAAATTCTGAAAAATCATTAGAACTGAATTCACCACCTCTATTAGATCACAATACCTTGATGTAGAGATTGCTTTGTTTTTCAACCAAAGTTTTAAATTCCTTGAATTTTTCAAAAGCTTCACTCTTTTGTTTGAGAAAGTATATCCAAGTCTTCCTGCTAAAATCATCAATAAATGTTAGGAAATATGTACTTCCTCCTAAAGATGGAGTTTGCATAGGTCCACATATATCACTGTGAACTAATTCCAATGGTGTTCTTGCTCTATATGAACCTGCTACTGGGAAGCTTTCTCTATGTTGTTTTTCCAATATACAACTTTCACATGAACTTGGTGGTTGTACTATTTGAGGCAATCCTTTCACCACATTTTTCTTTTGTAACAAGCTCAAAGCATCAAAATGAAGATGACCATACCTCAAATTCCATAGCCATAATTTATCTAAGAATGTTTTCTTGAAACTAACTTCCTTTCCTCCTTGAATACAATGAATATGGAGGGGGAACATTCAATTTTGTGTCATGTTGACCCTTGCAATTAACTTGCCACCATGATTTCTATCCAAGATTGTGCAAACATCATTATCAAAAGAAACTTTGTAACCTTTTTGTACTAATTAACCAATACTCATGAGATTGTGTTTTAATCTAGGCACAAAACACACATTAGGAATATATCTTTTTCTTCCTTTTTTTGTCAAGACATTTATAACACCTTTTCCCATTACAGTGATGTTACTATCATTTCCTAGCTTTACTTGAGATTTTATAGAATCATCTAAACTAGCAAACAAATCTTTATTTCCAGTCATATGG
The DNA here is from genome assembly GCA_028749045.1 of Cupressus sempervirens. NCBI lineage: Eukaryota > Viridiplantae > Streptophyta > Pinopsida > Cupressales > Cupressaceae > Cupressus > Cupressus sempervirens. The sequence continues at coordinate 211,583,050 of CM053785.1, read as the reverse complement.
TTACTACATCCACTATCTAGGAACCATATATCACTAGAACTTTCTTGAGCAACATTAAAAGTTATGAATAAACTTCCTGAATTGTTATAAGATACATTTGAGTAATTAGCAACATTATTTTCAATCTCCTCTTGTTTCTTTTTACATTCACTTGCAATATGACTGAATCTCTTATAGTAATGACACTGAATTCGAGATTTATCAAACTTTGATGATGGGTGTTGAAATGAACTTCTTCCATGTTCTGTATGCCAATTCTGAATGGATTGATTTGTTCTTTCTTCTTGATTTGTACTTCCACATCCATCTATGCTTCTACCTCTTTCTCTTCCTCTATAGTTTGATCTTCCTCTTGCTTTGCCAAAAGATACCTATGATCTAAAAGTATTCTCCAAAGAAGAATTGTTATTTTTGTTCATTCTTGATTCATGAGATAAAAGTGAACCCATTAATTCATCAATAGAGAGTATTGTCAAATCCTTAGATTCTTCAATGGCAACAACAATGGCATCAAATTTTCTAGGAAAACTATGAAGTATCTTTTCAACAATGTTTTGATCTATCAAATCATCACCATATGATCTAATCTAATTAACTGCATTCATTACTTGATTTAAAAATTGATCAATTGAGTATGAATCTTTCATACACAATTTTTCAAAATCATGCCTTAAAGTTTGCAATTTAGCAATCTTAACTTTTGATGTCCCTTGATATGCTATTTCTAAAATATCTCATGCAAATTTTAGACTTTTTAGCTATAGAAACCTTAGGGAAAATTGATTCATCTAAAGATTGTTGAATTAGAAACAATGCTTTAGCATACTTTTTCCTATTATCTTGTAATTTATCCTTTTCACCTTGTGTTAATGCAAACTCATCTTGTGGCTCATTAAAACCCTTTTCAATAAGATTCTATTAGCCTTGAGAACAAAATAATGTTTTCACTTTTATAGCCCAAAATACTTAATTTTTACCAGAAAATATTAGAATTTGTGGTTGAGCTATACTACTTCCTAAAGCCATATTAATACTCAAAGTTACGACTACACTTGAAAATTTAAACTTTTCTTTACAAAAGAAATCCACCAAAAAAGTCTAAGCCAATGACATATAGCTTAAACAAACAACAATACAATACTTATTTCTCTTTTTAACAATTTTTTTTTTCTCATTAGACTTTACTACATGAAATCAGCTCATACCTTCTCTCAAACATTATATTGGCACCTTTTGTTCTCTAGATATTTGCAGCCACTAATCTCCAACTTTAGAAGCTTATGATCAGAAATAAAGAAGACATTAGAAGCTCCATTCACTACTACAGTAGTTATACATATCAACAAATATTTCTTTTCTTCCTAGGCTTAGCTCTTCATACTTTGATACCAATTTGAAAACAAAATGAAATAGATACACAGAAATAAAACTTATTTCATTGCCTCACTACCTTGCTGAAATACATTACATAAGCCTCTATTTATAGAGGTCTTAGAAAATTCTAGAAAAGACAATACAATTATTACATATCTTTAGGTAGTAAATATTGAATATTGTTATTGATTGCCAGAGTTGGATGGCTTTTGACGGACTACTGATGGACAACTACTTGTCTTCTATTTATGGCACTAAACAACTAAGTTGGGCTACCAATAGTGGTGTTAGAAATACAAATTAAAATTTAAACTCACAACTCAACCCTAAACCTAAAAATTTTACTCGGCACTCACAATTGCCGAGTGCTAGTATTGCTCGGCATGTGAATGTGTTGAGTGGAAATTTGCTTGGCACCAACAGATGCCGAGTGATAGTTTTGCTCGGCATGTGAATTTGCTGAGTGGAATTTTTCTTTGCACCAACAGATGTCGAGTGACAGGCAAAATATAGGTGCCCAGTTAGCTCAACACAAGGAAGCTGAGTAAGCTCGGCACACAAAGGCAATGCTCGGCCACAATGAAATGCTCGGCATGAATGGATGCCGAGTGAGCTTGGCTCCAACTAAAGTTTATAACTTAGAAAATTCCAATGTGAATGAATTCACCATTAAAACTAGAGAGCCAAAGCTTTAAGCTTTTAGACAAATTTCTCAAATGCAACATACACGGAAAGATCAATAGATTCAAGTATGTTGCTTGCTTTCTATTCAATCTGAGATTAAACTATTATAAATTCTGGGAGCATTTGGCTTCAACCAGAAAACTCTAAAATAACCATAAACTGATAATACTTCAAACTTCAATAAACTTTTAAACCTGCAACTCTAATGGCTGCATACAATGGTGCCTGGAGCAATCACTGCTTCAATAGGACAAATCCAAACAACAAAAAACTTATAGAGTGAGGAGGGGAAACACGTGCAACTGCAGGCAAAAACTTCTTTCCTTCTTCCTCCTCATCTTTGCAACTTCTCTCTGATCTTCTTGATCTTTAAACTCTCTTGAATGAAATGAATAAACATTCCTTTTTGTCACATCTTTCCCCCTCAACATTCAAATTCAAAATCCCACCTACCAAATTTATGTTTCTATCTATTCTAGGTGTCAAAGGTGGTAGGTGAGCATTTGGCTCAAGGGGAAAACGTCAATGCTGCAATAAATTTTCCAACACTCCCCCTTTTTCTTGAGCCAAACAAACAAGGATCACAACTGATCCAAATCAACTACACCAAGACACTCTCTTAGCTGTACAAAAGATCCAATGCCTAATGGCTTTGTGAAGATGTCTGCTAGCTGCTACTCAGACTTACAAAAATTCATTTTGATATCCCCATTCTCCACCAACTCTCTGATGAAGTGATATCTGATCTCAATATGCTTGCTTCTCCCATGGAAGACTACATTCTTGGACAATGCAATTGATGAGATGTTGTCACAATGAATTGTGGTTCTATCCTCTTGCCTTTTATTCAAATCTGTCAAGATCTTCCTTAGCAAAATTGCTTGACATGCTGTTGCATTTGCTGCTATGTATTTAGCCTTTACTGTAGATTGAGAAACAATAGGTTTCTTCTTGGATGCCCATGAAATTGCACCCAATCCCATATGAAACATGTATCCAGAAGTGCTCTTCCTATCATCTATACTCCCAACCCAATCACTATCAGTGTAACCAACCAACTTGAAATTATCATTTGTAGTATATAAAATCCGAAATCCCTTGGTACCTTTCACATACCTTAGGATCCTCTTTCCCACTTTCCAATGGGAATCCTTTGGTGTTTCCATAAATCTGAAAATCAGACTTACTGCATGCATTAGGTCTGGCCGAGTTGCAGTCAAATACATTAAACTTCCAACCATACTCTTGTATAATGTTGGATCTACTCTCTTGCTAGAGTCTTCCTCGCTCAACTTCAAACCTATTGCTATTGGTGTGGGGGCTGCCTTACTATTCTGCATTTTAAATCTCTCCAAGATCTACCCTACATATTTTTCTTGAGAGATGAAAATGCCATCATGCATTTGTTTTACTTCTATGCCTAGAAAGTATTTCAAGAGACCTAGGTCTGTCATTTCAAATTCACTTTTCATGGCCTCTTTGAATTCACCAATTAGAGCCTTGTCATTACCTGAAAAAATTAAATCATCTACATACAAGACAAAAATCAATACATTACCATCTACTGCCTTGATGTAAAGAGTGGGATCACCATTGCTTTTTCTAAAGCCATTGCTCATCAAATATGAGTCAATCCTACTATACCATGCCCTTGGAGCTTTCTTGAGCCCATAAAGAGCTCTCTTCAACCTATATACTTTGTTCTTTTCACCTACAACTTCATAATCAGGTGGCTGCTCCACATACACTTCTTCTTTCAATACACCATCAAGGAAGGTGGACTTCACATCCATTTGAAATACCTTGCACTTGTGCTAGGCTGCAATTGCTATGACAGCACACACGGTTTCCATTTTTGCAACCAGGGCATATGTCTCATCATAGTCTCTTCCATATTGCTATTTGTAGCCCTTGACTACCAGCCTTGCCTTATGTCTATCAATCTTGCCTTCAACATTGCATTTGGTCTTGTAGACCTATTTCACTCCAATCGCTTGCTTCTTTGGAGGCAATTCAGTTAGCTCCCATGTCTCATTCCTTTCTATAGCATCTATTTCCTCATCCATGACATTATACCATTTCTTCTCCTTAATAGCTTCCTCAAAATATACTTGATCACTATGAGAAAATAATGCAAAATTAACATTCTCATCATAATCTTCATACCTTTCATATTGGTATATCTCCCTAAGACTCTTGGTCTTTCTTGGTAATAAGGAGGAGAGTATGGGATCAGAATCTTCACTGTTGTTGCTTTGCTGAGTAACTTGGTCTTCACTGGTACTCAGCATTGACACTTGGTCATGTCTAGAGGAGCTCAACAATGTCTGAATCTAGTTGCCTTTTCTTCTATTTTCTCCTTCTTCTTGTTGTTCATCAGCATCCTCTTCACTCATAATTGGCACTTTACTGGAAGTGCTTGGTGACTCATCAATTGAACCATAACAAGAATGATTTTCAAGAAATTCCACATCTCTTGAAAGCATCATCTTGTTGTTCAATGGGTCATACAATCTATACGCCTTTGATTCTAGGCTATACCCTATGAAAATGCATTTCACACCTTTGTCATCAAATTTTTGCCTTTTCTCTTTAGGTACATGTGCATATGAAATACATCCAAACACCCTTAGGTGTTCAACTGTCCATCTTCTTCGTGACCATGCTTCCATTGGAATTCAGTCATGGACTACCTTTGTAGGACACCTATTAATTAGGTAAACTACTGTTGCCATAGCCTCTCCCCAAAATTTAGTGGGGAGACCTTTCTCTTTCATCATGCTCCTTTCCATTTCAACAACGGTCCTCTTGTTTCTTTCAGCCACTCCATTCTACTGTGGTGTATAGCTAGCTGTGAGCTCTTTCTTAATGCCATGTTTCCTGCAAAAATTTACAAAAGAATTGGAGGTTTACTCCTCTCCTCTATCTGATCTTAGGACCTTGATATAGTGTCCACATTCTCTTTCAGCCTAGGCTTTAAATTCTACAAATTTATAAAATGCTTTGAATTTATTCTTTAAGAAATACACCCATGTCCTACGACTAAAATCATCAATGAATGTCATGAAATAAGTACTCCCCCCAATGGAAGTAACTTGCATAGGACCGACTAGGTCAGTATGCACTAACTCTATTGGATATCTAGCCCTCCTAGAATTTCTAGAATTAAAGGGAAGCCTATGTTGCTTACCCAAAATATAAGCCTCACACTTGTCACATGAATTTCCTATACGTGGCAAACCATCTACCATTTTTTTATTTGACAATAAATTTAAACCAGCATAGCCAAGATGACCATACCTGAGATGCCACAACCATGAAGGGTCTTCAATCACACTCCTTAGAGCTGATTGTGTGTGAGGTGTAGCACAAACTTGAGATGAGAAACATGTCTCTATCCTCAAGGGAAATATTCTATTTTTTGTCATTGAACTACTGCAAGTAAGTTCTTGCTCCCATCCTTTTCATGAATGACACACCTGTCATTTTCCATAAGCACTTTGTATCCATTTTGAATGAGCTAACCAATGCTCATCAAATTGTGCTTCATAACAGGGGTGAAATACACATTTTGTATTTCCTTCTTCTTACCTTTCTTGGTGTGGACCATAATAGATCCTTTGCCCACAAATGGTAGGGTTTCATTGTTACCCATCTTAATTTCTGATTTGAAACTCTTGTCAATGAATGAAAACAAGGTTTCATTACCACTCATGTGGTTGCTACATCCACTGTCGAGGTACCAAACCTTAGGGCTTCCTTCTTCACGAACATTACACATGATGAAGGCAAGAACATTGGGTCCACTTACCATGTTCACATCAGCCACATTTGCTTGTCCTGACTGACCATTCTGCTTCTTCCAGCATTCATTTGCATAATGCCCATATTTATGACAGTAATAGCATTCTACATTACTCTTATTTGAGTTGTAGATTTTCTTACCTCCTCTTGAAGTATTGTGTGAGCTACTTGCTCCATCTGCTCTTCTTGAGATTGCTGCTGCAACATTTATTTGTCCTCCATTTCCTCAGCCTCTACCTCTAGAGTTCTTGCCTAAGCCTTTTCTTCCTCTCCCCCTTCCTCTTGGATTTGACTAACCCTTGAATTCTTTCTCTTGGGAATTAGAAGAAGTAGATCTATTGATCCTATGCTCATGGGTTTGAAGAGAACCCATTAACTCATCCATTGTCAAAATAGTGGGGTCTTTTGCCTCTTCTATGGTCATGACCAAATGGTCATATTTATGAGTTAAAATGTTCAATATCTTCTCCACTATCCTCTACTCTTGATAGTCTTCTCCATTTGACTTTAGTTGGTTAATCATATTGGAGGTCCTTGAACTAAATTCTACAACTGATTCATTTTCTTTCATCTGAAGGTTCTCAAACTCCCTCCTGATGTTCTGTAGCTTTACAGTATGGACTTTATCAGTCCCCTTGAATTTTGTCTCAAGGATATCCCAAGCTTGCTTTGCATAATTTGCTGCTGCAATATTTGGGAAAATTGTCTCTGTCATTACTGCTTCAATAAGACTTAATGCCTTTGCATCTTTCCTCCTTGACTCTTTCAAATGAGTCTTCTGTGCATTTGTGAGAGTAGCATACTAAGTTGGGTCTGTTACATCATTCAATCCATTAACTACAAACTCCCACAAATCATTTGCAACCATAATGGTCTTCATCTTCTTTTCCCATGTATCATAATTTTTCCCATTAAATGATGGTGGCTGCTGCCATATCTTTTCTGCATCTCCTGCCATGTCAAATATCCCAAGAAAACAAATGCCCTAACTCACTATGGATGTGGAGCCTCAATGCTCTAATACCATGTGAGAAATACAAACTAAAATTTAAACTCACAACTCAACCCTAAACCTAAAAATTTTACTCAGCACTCACAATTGCCGAGTGCCAGTATTTCTCGGCACATGAATGTATCGAGTGGTAATTTGCTCGGTACCAACAAATGTCGAGTGACAATTTTTCTTGGCACGTGAATGTGTTGAGTGGAAATTTGCTTGACATCAATAGATGCCAAGTGACAGGAAGAATATAGGTGCCAAGTTAGCTTGGCATAAGGAAGCCGAGTAAGCTTGACACACAAAGGCAATGCTCGGCCACAATAAAATGCTCGGCACCAATGGATGTCGAGTGAGCTTGGCTCCAACTAAAGTTTATAACTTAGAAAATTTCAACATGAATGCATTCACCATTAAAACCAGAGAGCCAAAGCTTTAAGCTTTGAAACAAATTTCTCAAATGCAACATACAAGGAAAGATCAATAGATTCAAGTATGTTGCTTGTTTTCTATTCAATCTGAGATTAAACTATTACAAATTTTGGAAGCATTCAGCTTCAACTAGAAAACTCTAAAATAACCCTAAACTGATAATACTTCAAACTTTAGTAAACTTTTAGACCTGTAACTCTAATGGCTACATACAATGGTGCCTGGAGCAATCACTGCTTCAACAGAAAAAATTCAAACAACAACAAACTTACAGAGTGAGGAGGGGAAACACATGCAAATGCAGGCACAAACTTCTTTCCTTCTTCCTTCTCAGCTCTGCAACTTCTCTCTGATCTTCTTGATCTACAAACTCTCCTAAATGAAATGAATAAACATTCTTTTTTCTCACATCTTTCCCCCTCAATGTTCAAATTCAAAATCTCACCTACCAAATTTATGTTTCTATCTATTCTGGGCATCAGAGGTGGTAGGTTAGCATTTGGCTCAAGAGGCAAATGTCAATGCTGCAATAAATTTTCCAACAAGTGGGTCGTTGCATAGAAATTAATTCTTCCAACATTCTTCTGCCTTTGATGGTGTAGTTCAACATAATGGAATCATGATACAAATATATATCAAATGAAATATTCATATTCTTTCTGTCAATAAGATCAGATGAGGTAAATGTTGTATATAATGTCTTCAACTGCAACTATTTTGAATCTGATATATGAGACTTTGATTGGCATGTTGGTTGATCTATACAACTACAATTTAATGTTGCTCCATGATGATCTATCTTTGGTATATGGAAGAATTTCACAATAATGAGAAAGCTCCTTCTTGGACTTCACTTGGATGCCAATTGGAACCTACAATGACATGAAATATGTTCAAACCATCCCAAATTGATGGTACTTGATATTCAATGTTCCTTTGTTGATTTATATTTGAAATACACTATAATAATTCCTGCCTTTCAGATAATTGATATCTTTGGTGCTCTCTCTCAGAATGAATAATGGCATAAAAAATTCCTTTAATAAAAATGACTTTACACAACCCAGTCTCACTCACCGCGGATTATTGATTATTCAGTGACGCTTCTGTTGATTATTGGTTTACTCTTGCATGTCCTTTTGACATAATTTAAGAAGTTTGTCTAGGAGTAAATTATATTGTGGGCTCCTTCCACTTTAATGTCACTTTTTTTGCACAAATGGGTGTTATTAATCCTTTTACTTTTCGGGCTCCAAAGTTTTGAAATTTGGAGTATGGATTATTAATCATATTTTTATCAATCACTTAAAATGTTAATCAAATCTAAGAGACAATCAAAAAATCCCTCTAAGATGAACTTTTATCACTTTGATTAAGTATGCATCATTGAAGATTAAGTTAAAATCAAATACTAAGTCCTATTGAGTTTAACTCCCCTTAGGAGACCAATAAGATAGCAATTCATATTCAATAAATGAGACTATCAATAAAAGTAAACATTTAAGTTTAATCAAAGGAACAAAATAAATGAAAGAAGAATGATATCACCAAATAAATCAAACAAGCATGTCAAATCTCTTTATTGATTTCAAAATAATTCACCACAAAAGTTTGTGTTGTAGGTGCATATAGTTAACAAAAGAATCCATGATAAGAAAAATCCTCCCTCAATTGACAATAAATAAAATATAATCATGAATGTGTATAATGTGATGATCTTGATCCTTTATAAAAGTCCAAAGGATGCAAACAAGCTTTGGATCATCACGACTCTTCCTAAAATACAACTGAAAACCTTAATTACAATGTAAAGGAAATATTTAATCTTTAGAGCCTCTTTAATTTCCTTTAAAATCTCTCAATAGATGCTTTATAAGTTTTATTTAAGAAGCCCTCCACATAGAAAATAAAACAAGTAATGAGAAATTTAACAAGCACCACAATAGTTATAATTAAAACAACTTAATCAGAAATTTAATAAAGTAAATATATCGAACTTCCAAAATTTTGCTTACAAAAAATAACATTTAGGGTAAAAATATGTAATTTTGAAAAATAAAAACATATTAACCTAAAATGAAATTTAAAGTCCTATATTAAAAATCAAGGAAGACATCATATTTTATATTCCATATGATTTTTATTCTTCAGAGACTTAGGGTAAAATACCTACTCTTTTACAAAGAGATGAAAAACCAACAAGTGCCACATAGTGGCTTGTATTTGCCATAGTTGTAATAGTCTAATTAATTAATAGTAATTAAATTTAACAATTATAGTTAAATTAGATATATAGTTAACTTAGATATATACATTCTCGATAATTATAATCCAATGATAGTATTTTATTTTAATATGATATTAAACCTAGTAATTATAATTTATTAGATAGATAGTATACTAAACTTAATTATTATAATTTGGAAATAATATTTAATATACTATAATTAATATTCTATTATTACATTAAACTTAATAATTATAGTTTAATTAGATACACAATACATTGAAGTTAATAATTATAATTTAGCAAAGAGATTAAAAGAAGACCTCACAATGTTTCTAGTGAGATGATTTACATGCGGAATCAAATTCAAGATCCGAATAGTGTGGTTTGGATGGATGGCCCCTTGGGCTGGATGGCTTGGGTGGACACCTAGGTTGTTGTGCTTTTCTTGGTGTCATGGTCTATGTTTTTGTTTTGTTGTTTCGTTGTATAAACTTCATTTTTGAAGGTGTGAGGCTTGGCCTCTGAACTCTGTTATTCTGCGATCTCTTGTATTTTTGATCTCCTTATTTCTAATATAAAAAATAATTATAATTTAATTAGATAGAATTAAAGTTAATAATTCTAATTTAGTGATAGTATTTGACAAATATTTTATTAAAGATTTAAAATTATAATATTGCAGGAATTATCATTCTATTTTTAAAAGTTATTTCAATCTTAAAGTCAAAGTTTATTTCATAGTTTAATAAATTTGTGTTTATGAAAATATTGCCTACAAAAAGGGGTATGGTTCCTGAAAATTCGCTCCTATAACACCCAAATAAATGAGCCAATCAAATAGAAGTAAAATGATTTTATTGATATGAAAAATTAAAAATTTCACATATATGTATTAGAAAAATGAAACATCAAAATTTAAAATAAAAATAATCAAATTTAATTGGTTGAAATAAAGAGGATTAATCACCAGATAACTAGAAGTGATTGCAATAGTATATTGCCTACGGCAAATATAAAAAAAATGACTCTTTATTTCAACATATGTTTTTAAAGATTTATGTTTATAAAGGAAATACATATATATAACTCACTTTGATAAATACAATTTAACTAGAGCTCTGTAGAGCTAAAGTCCCACCCAATGTTAAAAAAGATTTGTAAAGCCCACTAAATGTTGTTTTTATTTAGTTTTACAACTTGACTCAAACTTTCATTTTAAATAGTTGACACTTAATATATTGAAACTAGCTAATCATTTTAGCATAGATAAATAAAACATTATAGAAACTCTATGTAAATTAATTTTAATAAGTTCATAAAGAATAGTAGTTAGTTCTAATTAAAATATCAAACTATTGAATAACAAGAATTTACCTAAGGCACAAAGCCTTTAATTATTGGATGAAAATTTGAGCCTTTGTAACGGAAAGCCTTTTTAATTGTTCGTACAAGACCTTTTGTCTCTTCTATTATGTCATCATTCATATTATAGTTCAACCAATTGTTATAACTAACAAAATTTTAAGGCTACAATTAGGGTCATTCAATCCTTCAAACTAGATGACAATATGTAACAATAGATGAATAAATAAAATAGTAATGGTAAGATAATTGTGCACAGTGTTGTAAATAGGAGTATAGTTTTTTCATTATTTCTCTCAATAAGGGTGTTTTGAATAATCTAAATAAAATAATTGCATGCATCATTAATAATGTCAAGTTTTTAAAAAAAATGATTCAATGAAATATTTGCAATATCAATTTAATATTATAATTATTTAAATTAGATTTAAAATTTAGTCTTATAAAAAATGTGTAATAAATTGGTCCTATAAAATATTTCATTGGTGCAATTTTTTTAAAAAAAGAATGTAATATGCAAGTACCTATTTTTAAAACCAAGAAAATAAATTAAACCACTAGTTAAAATAAGGATGACCAATCACAAATCAAGAAAATATAGTAAAAATATATATTAATACAGTAAAACTATTACAAACCATAGATTAAGAGAAATTTATACTATTGTCAAACATATAAAATGATGTGAAAACCTAATGCTAAAAAAGAGTTGTAAAGCCTGCTAAATGTTAACTTGACTCAAACTTACATTTTAAATAGTTGACACTTAATATATTGAAAGTAGCTAATCATTTTAGCCTAGATAAATAAAACATCATAGAAGTTCTATGTAAATTAATTTAATAAATTCATAAAGAATAGTAGTAGTTCTAATTATAATGTCAAACTATTGAATAACCAAGAATATACCTGAGGCATAAAGTCTTTAATTATTGTATGAAAATTTGATCACCTTTGTAATGGAAAGCTTTTTTAATTGTTCATGCAAGACCTTTTGTCTCTTCTATTATGTCATTGTTCATATTATAGTTCAACCAATTGTTATAACTAACAAAATTTTCAAGGCTACAATTAGGGTCATTCAACCCTTGAAATATCTAGATGATAATATGTAACAATAAATAAATAAATAAAATAGTAAGGGTAACATAATTGTGCAGAGTATTGTAAATAGGAGTATAAATTTTTCCTTATTTCTCTAATAAGTGTGTGGGTCTTTTGAATAATATGAATAAAATAATTGGGTGCATATAATAATAATATCAAGTTAAAAAAGAATGATTAAATGAAATATTTTCAATATCAATTTAATATTATAATTATTTAAACTTAGATTTAAAATTTAGTCCTACAAAAAAATCTGAAATAAATTGGTCCTCCTAAAAATTGGTCAACCATAGATTAAGAGCAATTTATACTATTGTCGAACATATATTAATTAATGTAAAATGATGTGAAAACATAAGTCTCCATTTATAGATAGCCTATAGATAGACGAGACTAATAATCATCAAAAGGTAAAATATCTGTTTCTAATCATAAAATTATTTTTCATTCTTAGGGAAAAATTAATTTTCAAGAAAGATCAAATATTACCCTAAATTGAATTTCATTATGTCAAATAACTCAAAAATATTAATTATCCCCTTTAATTTACTTTAAAAATAAAATATTTACAAATATAACTTTCCTATCTAACTACTATCCTTGAAGAATGAAATTGAGCAATTGGTAGGGGTAGGGGGTAGTTATGATAGGAAAGAGGATAGGGTTGAGAGGTCGAACCTCATCCTTTTTCACTAAAACCAATTTTATTTTTTGAAAAAATTTCAATTCTAACTTTACCTTTAATGAATTTTACCTTAATAATAAATCTTTTGCATGACAAGGGTAAACACTATTTTTAATAATAATTTAAAAACTTTAAAAGTTTAAAAATATAAATTCAAATAAAATAATAAAATTTTATAGCATAAAAAATAATTCTCTTTTAAATTTGACACCCAAATTTTTGGATGTCAATAGCGAGGATGAATTTAAAGTTCTTGGCATTTTTTGATGAAGTTGTTGATCCAATAAACTTCCAAATGTCAAAGATCTAGGAACTCTCAATAGTGGACTCAATCATAAGAAGAGAGTTGGAAAAGTTTGAGTAAAGGGTCGCTAGAATGATGAATTCACTGAGATGCATGACTATTGTATGGTTCAAGCTAACAACATCATCATTCTAGATGTCAAAGAACTGGACAAAGTTTTTGATACCATGAAAGCTTATAGAGCCAAAGTAGTTACTCCTAAGAAGGCATGATGTTCTAATGCTTTTCCAAATATCTGTCATCCTCCCTCTTCTTTCTCTTTTTGTAACCATTCATGTTATTTTGTCAGTCTTTGTAATGGACAATGATTAAAGCTTGTTCTATTTTTAGTTATGTATGTTAAGAGATAGTACAAAGCAATCATCTAGTGTAACCAACCATTTTAAGAAGACCTATATATGTAACTTTTGATAGGTTAATAGGATCATCAAAATTACTTTTGGGAAAACCCCTATAGCTAGGACTATTGTGTGTAACTCAGAGACCAATTTTAATTTTGTTGTTCATTTAGTTATTGTGTAGTATTCAGAACAAACTAACTTTTGTTGAAAATCAAATGAATGCTAATGAGCTAGATTTTGTTTCTTTCATTCAACAAATTGTATGCTTTACTTTCTTCAGCATAAGTTTCTCTTTATTCTCTCTTCTAGACACCATAGTTCATGTGTTTAGTGTAGTTCATTGCATAAGGAGGGTAGAAATTAGTTGATGAAGTAGCTGAGAGATAGACAATCTAGGTATTGTAAAAATATTAGTTAACTTTGTAATTCAGGAATTACCCATTCTATCATCTTTAATTTTTCTCCTGATGTCATAGTTGGTTATGCATGTTTCCATTTCTTGCATTGTTGTTAGAATAGATTGCATATTATAGAAACTAGCTTATATATGTATTATTTATGTATAACATATGTAGATATATTGTAGCTTATAATATGATAGAAATAAGCACCCCAGAAAGGACATCTCTCTCAAATTTTATATTTAATTATTTTGACAAATTGCTACCATAGGGGTAGAACCATTCCATTAATTGTGAAAAATTAACACAAAGAAAGGATGCTAAGAGAAAGAGTGTCCAAATAGACTTGGTCCAAATATGTTTAGGTTACCAAATAGAATAAGGGTTACCATTATGATTAGGGAGAATGGTGTAGTTATGGTTATGGTTAAGGTTCATGTAAGGGTTACTATTAGGTCAATGGTATAATTATGGTTACTATTAAGGTTAGTTGTAGGGTTAGTGTTATGGTTAACCTTAGCATTATACTTAGAGTTTATGATAGAGGTATGGTTACAGTTAGGGTCTATAATATGCAACAAGTACTATTAATTTATTGATACAAATAGAGTTAGGGTTATCTTTAGGGTTCAGGTTTAGGGTGAGGGTAATGGTAAAGAATGGAATCCCATGTTTACAATTATGATTAGTATCTGTTGGTTAACAGTTTGTCTTCCTTAATTTGGTTTATATCCTAACTCTTAATGTGCCCAATTTGGTTAAGGAAAAAGTAATTAACAACATAATGGGTCAATGTAGGTGTTCTATCAAGGACCCCTAAATTGAAAAGGTAAAGATCCCTTGTATTCAAATATTTACAATGAATGTTGCTTTTAGTAGATTAGCAGGATTTAGGGGTATGCTCTTAATGAGATAGAAAAAGAGGTATGACTAGTTTGTCCAAAGTTTTTAAACAATCTAGGAAAATTTTAGATGATGACTCACAAAGCTCAATAGCTATGAATGCACATGAGTCACCTTAAGTTCTTGTAAAACCTAAATGCACCCTATTCAATCTACTGAATGTAAGATGCAATAATGCAAGACTATCTAACAATGCATACTGCATAAGAAGAAGTATGATCAACTAAGCAATACATAGATTGCTCAAGTTACTGAGGTTCCACAACAATCATTTGCTTCCTACTCAATAACTCACATTAAGAAAATCCTGAACTTCTCACACAGACATGAAAATGCACATGCACATTAACTTGCATAGGGAAATGAGATTATAAGTAGATACTATAAATGAGGGAAATAAAGCTTATAACCACTAATAAGAATGAAATAAAACCAAATTTATTTGCAATCCCACAGCTTTCATTAACAACACATTTTATTCCAAGCACCATACAAGGACTAAAACTGGAGTAACATGAATGAAAAAATATAAAATATGGATGCAAAGTCTCGCATAGTAGTCCAAGCTACAGGGGTTTGCCCACATCAAAAACATGTCGATCTTATTTACTTATTAAAAAGTTACATTTATAGGCCCTTTTAGAATTGGCTAGTTACATTTAATGATTACTCAAAAAAAAATCTTTGAACATTCTAAAAATAGGATTGACTAGATATGTCATCCATTAAAAAGCTTTATCTTACAAGAAGAATGCCAACTATGGCTACAATATGAGAAAGTGAGAGACAAAAGAGGTGACACTTGTCATATCTTTGTAGGAAGAATGTAATATATTGTCAGAGCATTGGTTCTAATTTTGAGTTATGACTTTGGCATAGTAGACCTTCATTGCATCAATTAAATTCTTCAACTGGTGGACACTTGGAATGAGAATATTATCAAGTCCGATCACCTAGTAATTATGCATTTCTATCAATTCTTCCACTTGGGAGATCCTTGATTGGAGATTCTCTGTTTCATGCCTTAGAATGAAATCCATTGTTGAAAGCTCTAGAATCTTGGCCACTTGGAAATTTTATGGGTTAGTAGCCTCTTTATCGAATGCCAAAAAATTAGCTTTCATTCATTTGATATCTACCAACTAGCCATTATTGGTGACATATGATTCAATGTGCAGAACCTTTAAATATTCAAATATCTTGTCCATTACTTTATTTACTAAATCAAAGACATCTTTCAGTTCATGCTTAGATTTCATTGAATTCTCAATTTTAAATTCCAATGATTTCTTCCAATGAAGCAATGGTTCTTGGCCTGACTTGGGTATCCCATTGGTCACAAAAACATTCGTCTTCATGTCAATCACCTCTTGGAAAAAGGCCAATTTCTCTTTTAGATTCTATAATGCTTTGTGCATTAAAGTCTGGTGGCTTGATACTAGTTCTCTCAATCTCTTAGTGTCTAAAAATAGATTCCCAAGGTTCTAAATGAGAGGGGGACCTTGGGCCTTTACTTCATCAATCTAGGCATGACCAATTAGACCAAATTTCCTCTCTTACTATAGCTTAAAAGTAGAAAATTCTTGTTCTCCTCTACACTTGGGTCGAATATTATTATAGAGGTACTTCCAAGTGCATCTCTAATGTAATCCATCAACTCCTTGTTTAAGGCTTTGAGTACCTCTTTTTCTAACCTTAATTCTTCTAGTCTATCCTTAATCTTCACATTTTTTGATTTCCAAATGTTGACCATAGAATTATGCACTGGAATGCCTATGTAAACCATTCTAATATGAAAATCACTACAAGTTAGCTTATTAAAATTTCCCTCCTTCTGAGGTTCTCCAATCTCCACTAGTATGTGACCAATAGAAGAATCTGTGGCCAATGTTTCTATAGTACTTTGCTTCTTCACCTTCTTTGATTATGGTTGAGTTGAAGCTACTTATCCAATAAAGTTGTTAGATGGATCACTTTCCTCACATCTTCTCTTCTACTGATCAATAGTCTCTTCCAACCAAGATTTAGTTGAAAGGACATTAAGTGTTGACTACAAGATTGTAGGATCAAAAAATTCCTTGCAACTAGAGGTGTTAACTTACTTTTGTTGACAAAAGAAAAAGAAGTTTCTTTAGTAACAAAGGGGGCTAGAGTATCACCTTGTTGAGATACCTCCTACTCTTGGCCATGTAGAGGATTATTCTCACCATCAAGGTTGATTAATGGTATAGGGGAGGAGGCCTTGGCTACTAGTTTCTCCTCCTCCTTTTCTTTATCTTTATCTTTTTCTTCATCTCCAACCTTTCTAGTATTTGGTAGAGATCCTCCTCCATAGATTGGAGTGATTTGAACATTCTTCTCAAGAGGTTGGTCTCCTCCTCCATCAATAGATTATGTTGGTCCAACTGATGTTGATGTAGTAGTAGTAGTGGATGTACCAGAAAAAGATTGGGTTGTTCCAGAAGCTACTCCACCAAAAAAACTTGCAGTTTTAGTTATCTTCTACCTCCCTCTAGTCCACTCCACCAATTTATCCATCCTCTTGATGATAACATGCATTAGGACTTCCATTATATCAATAATAGGGTAGTTATACAGAGTTGACACTATATGAGTGTTCTTGATTTTCTCATTAATTGAAGGATACATGTAAGAGCCATCATCTACAAGATCACTAACATCAATAGAGTCATTATACAACTTAATTTCATCTAGTGTCAACCTAGACCCATACCTCTCTAGTTTGTTATTCATCATAACACCCAACCCAATAGTCTTCAATATCTAGAACATGCCTATGAGTGTACCCTAGCTTCAGATGATCTTTTACAAAGTTAATAGGGTGATATTGGGGTCTTATCACCTCATAATCAATCACTTTAATTATTCTCTCAAAAGATTTAACTAAATTCTATGAATCAAATCTTGAGGCACAAGAGGAGTAAGGTCCTACTATTATTGGATAATGAATCTTCGTTATCTTCTTCACATTTGAACATAAGGTATTTACTGCTAGTATTTGTCTACATATTTCAACAAGAACTACCTTATCTTAGGGATATCTAGGAGCCTCTTCAGAAGGCCATCAAATGCACCAATCCTTAGGTAGGAGAAATATTGAAATTGGATGAAATAACATTTGAATTGGTTGATTGTTGATATAGCTTCTGGTGAAAACCTCCACTCAGGGAACCCTTGCAATTCCCAATAAAACCTCATTGTGAAGGCATCATTTATCTTTACATATTCTTCATAACTCCTCTATAACTATAGATGAGGTTAAAATTTATACACTTTGGTGTTCTCATGAAAATATTTGATACTAGGAAGACCAAATCTGAGATGATTTGTGGCTAAGGTATATATCAAATATGATAACATAAAGAACTACTTGAATGTTGTTTTCAAATTTAGCCATTAGGAAAGCTCTTCACATATAATCTAAGCCCAATCAATTTTTAGTTCTTCAACAAAAAAATGCTTGTACCAAGAAGAAGTGATGTTAAATGAAATCCAGAATCTCCTCCTTTCCTTTTAATCTTAGCGATAGTCCCAATATATCCACATGTTCCCTCTTTAGATTGGTTCAAAAAAGAGTACTTGGCATCTTACTCCTTTTTCCATGAGGGACTAAAACCATGTTCTTTTCATTTCTTCTCTCCTTAGAGTTTTTTCCTCATTGAACATTAATGTAGAGGAAGAAAAATCAATGTCATAATGCTTTTCCTTAACTGGGATTCTGAATGCAGATTGCATCAATTCTTTCTTCACAAAAAGCCAAATATATTGGTTAGGAAACAATATCTAATTTTTCTCTATATTGTACCTTTTGATACATTCCTTTACCAATTCTAGCACTTACGTGGCCATGGGAAACCCAACAACCTCAACTAGTTTGCTCTCTTTGAATTTTTAAGTAATTGGATGGATGGGCTGGGTATTAAGTATTTTGTGCAAATCATGTAGGTCATAAAATTTGAAGGAAGTGTCAAGAAATTTCCTCAATTCACTCTCTAATATAATTAGGCATCATAATGTATTTCTTTGATTTCCATTAGCTTATATTTTTACATAGAGAAGATAAATTACATTGATAAAATAGCCGTTGCGACATGAAGAACTCTGTTTGGTAGAAATTTGATCATATACACTCACAAATTTGAATGTAGGCACCACATGAATGAAATAAATCATAAATAATGGTCATAACAATTAGATTTTCAATAAATCGAGTAGATTAATGGCTCTTTAAATCATTTTACCTCTATCCATATGATGATTCATAAATTTGATGAACATAAAATTTACTTAAATCTTATGTAGTAGTGAGATTATTTACTTACCGAATTAATTGGCTCAAGCTTTAATGGAAGATACCCTTTTAAATTTTGAATCCATAACAAAGGTTTTCACTACAATTATTTAAGTATGGGGAAGGAAACATAAACCAATCTTTCTATAAGCTTTCCTTTCCCTTCGATTTTGGATTGCATCACGAGAAATAGTTCTTCAGTGCCATGGATACCCTATTGCTTTCATTTCCACACAAATATTTCCTTTGTGATTTATCTCATTCCTTGGAAAATTCATTAAGTGAACATTCCACCTTGAGGGCTTGGACTATTATTTTCTTTACATTGGGTTTGCAGTTGACGAACTACTCCATCATAAACAACTTTGTGGTATTCTAAAGAATGTCTTCACATCTAGATTTAGTATTTCAAAATTTTTATATCTTTCAAAATAGAAGATCAATATTTTCTTTTTAGACAAAAATTATCATCATGGCATATGTTTTCTGAAGATTTAAATAACTAGAATTATTTCTCTTCTTTTCCCAATAATGCTTCAAAAATGAAGTTGAAGAAATTCACTTCCAAGGGGAAAGCACTTGAATTGATGGAACTTTGTTTCTCTACCTAGAAATAAATTGTGACTTTGGATTAGTACTTTGAGAGTTTCATAGTTTTAGATCATTTTTCTTTTGATCATCTCATCATAAATCAAACTTTAAATACCCCTAGAGATTTCAACATACTTTTCTCTTCAGGATCTTAAGTGATGAAGTGTGCCAGTAATGGGAATTTGAGAGCATAGGTTGGAATCAAAAGGAACACCATGCTAGTAATAGGAGTTAACTTCAAAACTAAAATAGGCTTCCTTCTCATTGGGAAGATGCTCAAATAGAAACCCACCCAAACCTAGATCACTTAAAAACTTGATGTATAGAAAAGGCAAGAATCTTGCATAGAGGCATCTGGGGAAGTAGAGAAAGGAAAACCCATATAGAACACATAAGGAAAGCCTTGAAGATGTACTATGAGAAGAGAGCCACCTAGGGGCTACCTAGAAAAGAACTCAAACATAAATGCAATGGAAACTAACCAAGCTAGAAGTTTAAAAAGGATGGACTGAAATTTGGCAATAGTTACATATAGGTTAAGTTTTAGTAAGGGGTCAGGGTTAGTATTATTATTAGAGTAGTAGTAATATTAAAGGGAAGTGGTTAGCAATAGGATGTTAGACTAGTAATTCAGATTAATATTAAGTTTGAAATTAGGATTAGTTGTATCATTACAATTAGGTTCAACAATCTAATGAGGATGGGGAATAGGGTTATAATATATAGCTTAGAGTTAGAATTATTATCATATTTACTATTTTATTTAACATTAGCATTGGCATTAGTATTAGGGTCAAGGTTAGAGTAAGATCAAGGTAGTGGTTAGTGATGGGATGTAGGGATTAGAGATAGGATTACTATAAGGTTTAGAATAAGGGTTAATGTTATTTTGAAAGAATAAGGGCATCAATCTAATTAGGTTTGGTGTTACGAGGTATAGTTTAGAAGTGTGAATAATGTTGTTTTTATAGTTAAGGGTAGAAATATAGTTATTATTAAGGTAAGGATTAGTGACACATGCAGTGTTACATTTAGGGTTAAGACTTGTACAATGCTAAGGGTTGGAGTAAGATTAACGTCAACATTATTGATGGTATGTATGGTTTATTGGTGGGATTGTACTAGCATTAGGTTAATAATAAGGTTGAAGGTTGGTATGATGAATAGGGTTGATGATTTAGTATCTGTTTTAATCTTAACATTATGATTAGGGTCAATGTAAATTTAGTGTGAATATTAGTGTTATGTTTAGTGATAGTATTATCCTTAGGCTTGGTATTTTGATTAGGGTCAATGGTCTAAGCACACTCAAGGTTAGGGTAATGTTAGTGAATAGATTGTCTTTCCTAAAAAATTCATTAATTCAATCTATACCCAAGACTGAAAATTCAAAAAGTTTACAAAAGTTGGGTTAATTTTATGTTAATCATTTCCCTCTAAATTTTTATAGGTACAACTCCCTTTATGAATAATTAATCAATGGATTTGAAAGATCAAAACAAAAAAATTACACACTTTTGCTAGAAAGTGTTTAAGGGACACTCACATACTCTTAGGTACTGATGTATTGATTTACAACTTCAAAAATTTAACATTTAATTGAAAAGCTCACAGTCTTTCCATAAGTGAGTAAAACTATAAATTGAACTTAAATTCTACAAGAACTTAAACCAATTTTCACAAATGAGAGACCAATACAAACAAAAAGAGAAATAATAGTAGATGCCATAAAATATTAACCATTACGGCTCACAAAGTAACCATAACTGATTCTTCTCAAACACTAAGTTTCAAAGCACAGTAAAATATGATAGATATATGTTCAAAAAGATTTCCAAAGCACAAAATCACTAAGAGAGAACTTTTTCATATATTACTATCTATTTATTAATATTTCCATCTAACCAACTTTAATAATACTAAACTTTATTAGAGTATTTTTAAGATACTAAAATCTAACACTATTCTAGCAAAATGCTCCAAAATTTTTAGTCTTTTAAAAACCTAAAAAAGCCTCCATCAAAACCCAATCTTTTAGTTGAAAATAGTTATAAGCAAAGAAATAGTTTTTAAAATAGTTTTGAAAAATCAAATGCCAAAGACAACTATTCACAAAGTTGAACATATTTGCCCAGCTCTTCTCCATCAACCATGGTTTGCTTGATTAATTTATAGCTTCTAAAGGTGCTCACAAATTCCTACATCATGTGGGAGTGAGGATTCTTCAAGCTAAGTAGTTTTGATCTGCAGGCATCTTTCTACCACTTAAGCTCCCTCATCTTGTAGATTTACCTTGGCATCAGGTCCTTGTTCAAATATAACATTGATTCAATGTTGGCCATGGTGGTGAACTATCTAAAAGTAGGAATGTCTCTATCCTTTATCCCAGACATTGGGTCATTGAAGCTATTAGCTAAAACATTAGAGTCCATGTTGTCATCCTCAAACTATAGAATACCTATAGGGTTTACAATCTACATATCCTTTAGGAGCTCTTTATGCATTCTAGCAACTTTGAGTTCCACTGCTCGCATCTCTTCGATGGCTCCCTTGTAAATCAAATCCTTTCAACCCATATTATCTTTGAGGATGAATAGCATGAACAAGTCTATAGTCTTCATGGGTTTTTCACTTAAGAACTTCACCACACCATATCTTTCAACTTTGTGTACCTGAAACACAATGGCTTGGCATCGGTTTTGATCAGTCTCCCACATCAAAACAAGGGTTTGGACCTCACCCAACAATGCTTCTCCTTGTATGTACATGGTAGAGAAATCTAGAATAAATTTACTACCCTCCCTTACTATGGATCCCACCCACTTGAGCACTATGTCTAAGAGTAATTTTCCCTTTAACATTTGTTTAACCAATTGTTGGGTATCTGATGAATTGGGATCAAAATTTTGTAGAGCTAAATTAATGGAAGAGTGCCCAAATTCATCAGAGAATCTATGTAATCATCTATGGTGATTACCAACCTTTTCAGTACTTTCTTTTCTTTGCTATCCCTTTCAAACTAAGTCAGTATATGATCTACACAGAATTTGAAGAAGTGGTTCTCAGTATCTCTGGTGATGGACCCAATTATACAATAGTAACTTTGAAATTCTCTGCATCAATCTACCTAGATTAATTCTTGTATATATAGGTAGCCACCTCTTCCATCACCTTTCTAGTCACAATCTCTTTTATCAACCAGATGTTACTTTTCATTGTCTTTCTCTTAGAACTATGGGCTGTGTATTTTGAGACAAGTTCCCTAACTAGTATGGAACCTGGTTGAAGGCTTCATTTCTTACTTATTGAATTCAATGGTCATGGTGGAATAGTGGAAGTGGTCATCGTTCCTTGATTTCCTTTGGGAGAAGTCATGAAACTAGGTTGATCCAACTTCGAAGCCTCTATTAATTCTACATCACCATTTTGATTATCTGAAAAGGTGAACTCTTCTCCTTGATTCTATCCTTGAGTCATCATTTTCTCATTTTGAACATTCTATTGTCTAAGTGCCTCACATTTTGTCTTGTACCTAGATCTAGGAGTCATGATTTGTTAACGAGATGTTGCTCCTTTGGGCTTCTTGGGAGTCAAAATACCACCTGCAACATGAGATGAAATTTTGATGTTAGAAGTTAATGTTTCAGAGAAAGAATCCACCTTTAGGGATTTTGTAGTTTGTTTCTTATTGACTGATTTCATGTTCCTTCTCCTAACTAGTTATCTATGTAGGTTAAAATGGATCTAGCTCTAAGGTTTATATAATCTTTTTCATCTCAGTTCTATTCCACTTCTAGTTGCTTCTAGTCACTTGCCTCTTCCCATCCTAGTTCAACAACATCTGAACCATCTTCAATTATTCCCTCCAATGTGAACTTCAATTTCAATAAATTAATTTAAGGAATTTTTAATCTTGAATGATCTCTTTTAATCACCTCTCCCTCATCTTTACAATCTTCCCATAAATCTTCTATATGAGGAATTGTTGGTGATTGACCCTTAAGATTGAGCACCTTTGCTATCAAAATCTCTCCTTCCCTGGTAGAATCCAAGGTTAAAATTGAGGAAGTTACTCCCAATCGTAGAGGCATTGATCATATTACTGCAACCTAAATAATCAAGTTTGATGGGAAAAAGGGACTTCCACTTCTCTTGAGGAAAATTATCTTTAATCACCAAAAACAATTGCCTACACATCTTGGCTATAATAAAAAAATCTAAGGCATACTAAGGTAGCTTCACAGGTTCTTCAAATCCTTCTACTCGCAAGTATGTAAATTTAGAAAATTGAATGATAGAGCTTTCATATGTCTGAACTAGCCTTTGGGCCTCTAGGGATATTCTTGAAATTGGTGCTTTTCTAAGGTTCAAATTTATACTTTCTATCCAAACATCATGAGTTTTACTAAATTCTGAGCCAACACTTTGTCCTTTTGAGGCAAGGGGCAATATTGGTAAATAGTTACATGTTTGTTCCAAGGTTCATGGGGAAGGGAAGTAATATTGCTAACACATGTAATCCAATAGGTCAGGTAGGAAGACATGTGGAAATTCTCTCTTGATATCTTAGAATGTTTGAGTTGATTCCTTAGTGAACTAGCTATCAATTCTTTCCAATCTAGAAATTGTTTTCCTTTTAGGATAATGTTTATGTAGCAGTCCATCCAATCTCCAAAGAGGAAAACATTAGTAGACCCTTTAACCTGGTGTAGAAAAACCATGAGATCATGGATATGAGGCTTCATGTGATCTTTAGTGATTATTTTGGGTAGGCTCAAACAACTTTTATAGTTAGTCTCTGTCCATTTCCTAGCCATCATGTTATGGTGCTTGTTCTGGGTTCTCTTGATATTCAACTAGAGACTAGGTAGGGCTAAAGGCAGCAAAGGTGCACTTAGGTAGACACAACACTAATGAGCTAGTTTCCCTAGAGATGGAAAATACTAGTTCCCCATCTATGTTCAAAATAGTCTTGGTTCTTGCATCATAGTGATGAATGCACAACTAAAGTAGTTTAGGACTTAAAAGGGAGGGAAGAAAAGAAACAACTTTGATTACATCACTTGCTAGGATTTTTAAGAAACCATTAACCTCATTAGCTTGTTCAATAAAAATCTCTTTTAACTTCTCAACCCTGACTCCTTCTAAATTAGCATCTAAAATGATAGGTCTCTTACATTCAAGACTAGAAATATTCCCAAAGAAATGAAAAAAAAACCTCATTCTAATTATAGGAAAGAAAAACTCAACACTTCTCTTGTTCTTCAATGTAACAATCATAGGAGGAAAGGGCAAGGAATTTCTTGTATTCTCACTTGTGACTAGTTGAAAGAAAACTAGACCACTTCCCTTCGTTTACTATTGCTTTGCTTCTAATTTTCCTTTGCACATGATAAAACAATTAAATGGGAAACTGGTGTTTTAAAGGTAAGGGAACATACTAGCAAAAATGCCACCTCATAATCAGGCATTGATGGCGAGATTGTTGTAGCTTAACTTGCATGCTTGAAACTATGATAGGACTCCTCCATTAAATGATCACCTTATGTGAATGTCCTTACAATAATTATAAACTCCTAACATCTAATGTGGCCCTAAAATGAAAGATTTTCCTTCCTTTTAATTATGATGGCAACTCAGCCTTTGCTTCAAAAAATGATAAATCAGACAAGACCTTTTAATCATTACCCTAACACCTTATTTAATTTCTCAAGAACCATTGTCCTTTTAAAAATCATTAACATCTATGTGTAGTATCATTAGTAGTAGAATTACTTTGAACTATTTTGAACCAAGGTTCAAAGAGGTTCAAAGTGGTTCAAGTACAAATATCCACTATGCTTAGTAGGTCCCATCGGCAAAAAAAAAATTAGTATCAAAAAACTTTGGTTGAACTTCTTTGAACTACTTTGAGCCAAGGTTCAAAGAGGCTTAAACTGGTTCAAGGGAAAGACTTATAAAAAGGCACCACAAGACTGACTTCCATATGCAAGATATGATAACTCTTGAAAAGTAGAAAACATGAGGAACTTACTTGACCTAAGATTTCAGATTTTAAAGAGGAATCAAAAAGTTATAATGGCGACTCAAAACTAGGGCTAACATGGGCTTTGACTAGGGACGATGTGCACAAAGTATATAGAGAACTCAAAATTCTGGGAACAAAACTAACCAAAAGAACACAAAAATAGGGAATGACAAAAAATAGAACAAAAAATAAAATTAGAAATCCAAAAAGGATATATACATGGGAAGGACCTTTTGAGGGATTACAATTTCAATAATTTTAGGTCTTCCTCGTTATATGTAAAGGGCAAACTAGTACCATATGGGTAACTCAAGCAGAAAGCATTTGGACCAACAACTTTTGTGACAACAAAAAGACCTTTCCAAAATCAATCAAATTTACAATGCCCTCCTTTGGGCTCCCTCCTCTTGTCCCATAAAAGAACTTCATCTCCCTTTGTGAAATTGTGAGGTTTGGCTCTCATGTAAAAAAATTTCTTTACTTTCATCTGGTGCTCGGTAATGTGATCCACAAGTTTATCTCTTTTTTCCTCTAGTTTATTCAAATATATCACTCTTTTTTCTAAGGAGTCTCAAAAATAAGGATCTTTGATTGTTGATTGCAATTTAGCTATTGATAAGTCTAGGGGCAAGGATACCTAAGCTCCTACTCTGTACACCAATTCAAAAGGAGCCATATCAATAGCTCTCTTAGGTGTAATCATGTCAGCCCATAATGATTCAAATAATTTCTTATGCCAATTCAAAGCATTATCACTTACTAATTCCTTCATTATGTTGATCAAGTTTTTGTTGCTAGACTTTGCTTGGCCATTGTCCTAAGGGAAATAGTATGAAGAATGCACCAAGGATATGTTGTGTTCATAGAAAAACATTAAAATCTCTTTAGATGAGAAACAGGTTACATTATCCACCGCTATCTTTTGTGGGACCCTGAATCTGAAAAATATATACTCCATCAAGAATTCACACACCATTTGTGAGTTAGTCTTCTTAGATGGTATTTCTTCCACCCACTTGGTGAAATAATCTATGGCTTCCAATATATATACATGGCTAGTACTAGATGGAGGATTTGAGGGTCTTATGAAATCTATACCACACTAATGGAAAGGTTCACCAATCACTACTAGCCTTAGTGGAAATGCAATGAGATGAGGGTGACATGTAAAGAGTTTATGCTTCTAACAATCTTTCACATATAAGTATGCATCTTTAAACATCCCTGGCCACTAGACACAATTTTTGAGAATTTTGAAAGCAATTACAGTAGAGGAAAAATGTCCACCACAAACATCTAAATGATATCATTTCAATAATTTTTTCTATTTTTCACTATCTACACATCTCAAAAAGGTCCCATCTATACCTCTTTTATACAACATCCCCTGAGAAATTACATACTTTTTTGCTTTAAATTTGAAGTTGAATTTTTCTTTATAACTCAAATTCATGGGGTATTCACCATAGCCCAAGAAATATACTACATTGGAGAACCAAGGATCAATTGAACTGACTAGAAAATCATTGGGCATGATGAATATGTCTTTTGGTGGTGGTCCTTTATTTTCTGCAATCAATTTACATAAAGCACATCCCCTAACCAAGTTAGTAGGTTTAATTGTAAGGTCATATTCTTGAATCTTGACCACTCATACTACTCTCTTGTTTATCCCAATCTCTTGCTGAGTTAGTATGCTCTTAACTGCTGAGTAAAAGCATAAACTTGTGTCACCCTTTTGTAAAGGAAAAGGCTAACAAAAGTATAATTGTTCACCTTCAATGACATAAAACTAGTATTATTATTTAGAATTTGAAAATGATGCAAACTAATGAAATGTGTAGAAATGGATGAATTTTAGGATTATAATTTTTCATAATTATTTGGAATAAGAATTGATATATTTTTCTAATTTTTATAGATAAATTTTTAGTTGTTGAAAAATGTTGAAAGTTAGGGGTTTAGTTCCCACCAGAAAACTATATGGAAATAAAATTATTTTCATTTGAGCTCAGACTTTGTTATAGATAACATATATATCTAGAACAATAAAAAATTAAAATTTTCTTTAGACCTATATTTTCTCTTTTATAATTATTCAAATTTTAACTCACCTGAAATCAATAGTTTTCATCTCCCACCACATTTTTCAAAACAAACCTATTTTAAGTAGAAGAAAAATTATACATTCTAAAAGAGGACTCTCTCCTCTAGATTGTCATATAATTTATAATTTACAATTATTTGATTTAAAATAATTTTATTTCTCAAAATTAACATTTTTTCAAGTGTTAAAATGGGTGCTTGTAGAAGTTTTAAATTTCAATACGTTGCATCTAATTAAAACACTATACACTCTATATAGAATATTCTGGACTTTGAGTTGTATAAAATGGTGTTTATATGTTACTAAAAAAATATCATAAAAAATAATAAGAGTTATTGAAATGTCAATTTTCTAAAATAATTTTGTTTCTTTAATAATTGGATACAAACTAGTATAAAACATGCATTTAATAGACATTTTCAATTGGAAAAGTGTGAGACCACATATAACTTAGCTAGAATGAATTTATCTACATGATATATATTTGAATAAAATTGATTTTTGGATAGAGATACTCAAATTCAGTCATTCAAATAAGTCAGCCTAAAAGGTGACATATCTTTGTACTTTTATCCTATTATTTCAGGCACATAGATAGTAGAATTAGAATGCAAAATATAATACTTGAATTGTTTCATTGCCTTTATCACAACAAACATGTTTCTCCATTTGAGTGTAATTTAGGTCATGATTTTTCAATGGGATGCTTATGAAGGTGATTGGGGCTTCTTCATCTTCATAATTTCTCTTGGTCAATATACTAGACAAGTATGCTCTGAAGCATAATAGTAATTAATAAAATCTCTTTTGAAATATAAGCTTACTAACATAGGGGCATTTGAAATAGCTATCTGAATATCTTAAAAATATCTTTTACCTTCCTCTTGCCACCTGAAAGGGTGTTTCTTGCTCATCATGCTCAGCATATGCCTTACCTCTTTTCAGAACTCGAGGACAAAGCTCCTTAGGAAATTTATTTGACCAAAGAAAGATTTTAAAATGCTCCTAATGGTAGGCAGACATAACTGTTGAATCACTCTTATTCTATGTGGGTCAATCCTTATACCTTTCTTGGAAATAATATATCCTAAGAGTTTTCCTTCTTCTATGAAGAAAAAAAACTTTTTAGGATTGAGAGATATGACATGTTGTCTGCATCGGCCTAATACTACCTCTAGGTCCGTCAGATGATGTTTCCTCCTCTTGGAGTAGATAATCAAATCAACGAGATAAATTACAATTATTTTCTCTCGCAATTCTCTAAAAGAGGAATTCATTTCTCTTTGAAACCTTTCTCCCACATTGATCAAGCCAAAAGGCATTATATTATAAGCATACGTGCCCTAGGGAGTTATAAACATTGTCTTGTGCCAATATTCTAGTGCAACACTAATTTGATTATACCCTAAGTAACCATCCAGTGTTGACATAACTTCAAACCAACTTATTTATTGCAGAACATGTTCCATAGTCGAAAGTGCATAATTGTCATTGAGATTTTCTTGGTTTAAGCTCCTAAAGTTGATGTGGATTCTTATCTCATCATTTTTCTTTCTCATAGGACCAATGTTTTCTATCCAAGTTGAATGGTGGATTGGATAGATTATGTGGGCTTTCAACATCTTTTCAACCTCCTTAAAAATTGCTTTAGACACTTTTCGGTTATAATTTCGAAGCTTTTGCCAAAAAGTGTGTGCCTCAAGTTTTAAACGTATGAGATGTCTTGTTAATGTTTGGTAGCTTCAGTTGGTTAAACCTATATATATATATATATATATATATATATATATATATCTGTGTGTGTGTGTGTGCATATGTATATTAATTATATGGGTAAGTGCACCAAGTTGTGGTGCCAAAAGGGGGGTATAGGTGGACACCTTTTTCCTAAAATTTGCAAATTTTGAACTTCAACAAGAATTTGAAGATAGTTATGCTCAAATTTTAAGATATGACAAAAACAAAAGTCGTAGCCCTTTGAATCTAGTTTCTAAACTACTAATTTTTTTTCAAAATAGTTTAGTTCTAGGTCCTCAAAAAAGGGGGCCACAAAAAGTGGTACTGTTTATTCCAAAAAACATAACACAACACAAAGTGTGGACCCCCCAAAATTTTAAATGTTTTTTTGAAATTCTTTAACCACTCTAGTCAAAAGTTACTTAACACCGTGTAGTTTATCCCAGATTTTCAGGTAATTTTATAATTTGTATTTTTTTTTAATGATTTTTTAACTAGACACATCCCAAAAATGTGAAATATTTGTGTGCTCCCCATAGAAATAATTGAAAACTAATCTAAAATCAAAACCTTTTTTTTTCAAAGTGTGTAGAATGGAGTCTAGTTTCTAAAAAACCTAGTTGTTTCAAAATTCGATGAACGAGCTAAAATCTATAGCCCAATTAGTACATGGTGGTTTTTGACAAAAAAATGAGCATACATTCAAAAGAAGTTATAGATGAAAGGTTTGAAATAGTTCAAATTAAAAATAAATTATATGGTTAGATAGCTAACACAGAGACCTATAATGCTATGTAACCTGATCTTATCAATACCCACCCATGAGGAATCTTGAAGGGGAGCACACAAGAAAAAACAATCATTTTTGGTATGTTTGCTAGAAAACACGTCTCAGACCTATTCATAAACTCCAAACCTTTGGGTTGGATCTCCAATGAAAAACCAAGCATTAGGCTTGGGTTTAAATAAGCTTTCAATAGCACGTGCACCCTATAGCGCGCATGCACTATCTAAAACATGATTTTTTAGTAGCGCGTACGCGCTATAGTGCACACGCACTATAGTGCACATGCACTATTAAGACCTAAATTGCATAAGAGAACTAGGGGGGATATAGGAATGGCCATGTGTGTGTGTAAGAGAGATAGAGAGAAAGTAGGGGATGGGAGAGGGGAGAGAGAAAGTGAGAAAGAGTAGGGGTGGCAAAGAGAGTATAGGATGGGAGAGAGAGTACAAGATGCGAGAGAGAGGAAGTGTGAGAGAGAGTAGGGGTGGAAAAGAGAGAGTGCGGGATGGGGGAAAGAGATTGAAAGTAGGGGATGGGAGAGAGAGGAATTGTGAGAGAGAGTATAGGTTGGGAGAGAGAGATTAAGAGTAGGGGATGGGGGAGAGAGAGAGAGTAGGGGATGGGAGACAGAGGGGGAGAGGAAGAGTGAGAGAGAGGAGGATGGGAGTGCATGTGTGTGAAAGAGAGAGAGTATGGAATGGGAGAGGGGGAAGAAAAAGCAGCTCGAGAGAGAGTAGGGGATGGAAGAGAGAGTAGGAGATGGAGGAGGGAGTGGGAGAGGGAGAGAAAGGGGGGATAGAAATGTGTGTAAGAGAGAAAGAGAGAGAGTAGGGGATAGGAGAGTGTGTGAAAATGTAAGAGAGAGTAGAGAGGGGGAGAGAGAGAGAGAGAGTACGCAATGGGAGAGGGAGTGGGAGAGGGAGAGTGATTGAGATAAAAAGTAGGGGATGGAAGAGGAGAGAGGGGGGATGGGTGTGTGTGTGTGTGTGAAAGAGAGAGAGAGTAGAGAATGAGAGAAGGGAGAGAGAGATAGAGAGAGTAGGCAATGGCAAAGGGATGGGAGAGAGGGGGAGAGAGTGTAATAGAGAGAGATAGTAGGTGGTGGGAGAGGGAGTGGGAGGGAGAGAGAGGTGGAATGGAAGCATGTAAGAGAGATAGAATAGGGGACGGGAGAGAGTAGGTAGTGGGACAAGGACTACAAGAGAAAGAGAGAGGGGGGGAATGGGAATGTTTATTTATTTATAAGAGAGATAGAGTAAGGGATGGGAGAGAGTGTGAGAGTTTGAGAGAAAGTAGGAGGTGGCAGAGAGAGCTCATATAGGATGGGGGTAAGAGAGTGTGAGAGGGAGTAGGGGATGGAAGATAGAGAGTGAGAGTAGGGGATGGGAGAGAGAAAGTAGAGATGGAGAGAGAGTACAAGAGATAGATAGTATGAAGTGCAAGAGGGAGTGGGAGAGGGAGAGAGAGGGGGGATTGGAGTGTGTAAAAAATCTAGAGAGTAGGGAATGGGAGAGGAGAGAGAGAGGGAGGATGGGAGTGTGCATGTAAGAGAGATAGAGTAGGAGATGGGAGAGAGTGTGAGAGTGTGAGAGAAAGTAGATGGTGGCAAAGAGAGCTCATACAAAATGGGAGAGAGAGAGAGAGAGAGAGAGAGAGAGAGAGAGAGAGAGAGAGAGAGAGAGAGAGAGAGAGAGAGAGAGAGAGAGGGAGAGAGAGAGAGATTATAGGATGGGAGAGCATGAGAGAGAGTGGTACTAAGGGATGGGAGAGAGGGAGAGATAGTATGTGGTAGGAGAGGGAGTGGGAGAGGGAGAGGGAGAGAGATAGGGGGGATGGGAGTTTGTGTGACAAATGTAGAGAGTAGGGGATGGGAGAGAGTGTAAGAGTGTGAGAGTAGGGGGTGGCAGAGAAAGAGTATGATGATGGAGGAGAGAAAGTAGGCTATGGGAGAGAGAAAGAGAGAGGGGGGATGGGAGTGTGTGTGTGTGTGTGTGTAAGAGAGATAGAGTAGGGGATGGGAGAGAGTGTGAGAGTGTGAGAGAGTAGAGGATGGGAGAGGAGAGAGAGAGTAGGGGATAGGGGAGAGAAAGTAGGTAGTAGGAGAGGGAGTGGGAGAGGGAGAGGGAGAGAGAGAGGGGGGGTAATGGGAGTGTGTGTGACAGATGTAGAGAGTATGGGAGGGGATAGAAGAAGAGTGGGAGGATAAGAGTGTGTGTATCTATGAAAGAGAGAGAGTACAGGATGGGAAAGAGTGTGAGAGTGTAAGAGTAGGGGGTGGCAGAGAGAGAGAGTATGGCAATGGGGGAGAGAAAGTAGGCAGTGAGAGAGGGAAAGAGAGAGGGGGGATGGGAGTGTGTGTGTAATAGAGACATAGTAGGGGATGGGAGAGAGAGTGAGAGTAAGGGATGGGAGAAAGAGAGAGTAGAGAGGAAGAAAGAGAACTTGAGAGAGAGAGAGAGAGATAGTAGGCGGTAGGAGAGGGAGTGGGAGAGGGAGAGGGAGAGAGTGGGGGGATAAGAGTGTGTGTATCTATGAAAGAGAGAGAGTAGGGGATGGGAGAGAGTGTGAGGGTGTGAGAGTAGGGGGTGGCAGAGAGAGAGTACAATGATGGGGGAGAGAAAGTAGATGGTGAGAGAGGGAAAGAGAGAGGGGTGATGGGAGTTTGTGTGAGAGAGACAGAGTAGGGGATGGGGGAGAGAAAGTAGGTAGTGGGAGAGGGAGAGAGAGAGAGGGGGGATGGGAGTGTGTGTGAGAGAGAGACAGAGTAGGGGATGGAGGATAGTGTGAGTGTGAGAGAGTAGGGGATGAGGGAGAGAAAGTAGGTAGTGGGAGAGGGAGAGAGAGGGGGGGATGGGAGTGTGTGTATGAGAGAGACAGAGTAGGGGATGGAAGAGAGTGTGAGTGTGGGAGAGTAGTGGATGGGAGAGGAGAGAGAGAGAAGGGGATGGGGGAGAGAAAGTAGGTAGCGGGAGAGGGAGTGGGAGAGGGAGAGAGAGGGGGAATGGGAGTGTGTGTGTAAGAGAGATAGAGTAGGGAATAGGAGAGTGTGAGAGTGAGTAGGTGGTGTTAGGATAAACCACAGACAGAAATAAAAAAAAAACTACATGAAAATATAACCAATAACAAAAAATAATAGAACACACAGAAATAAACACAAGGCACCAAGATTTAACGTGGTTCACCCAATCCCTGGGCTACGTCCACCAAACAGCAAGTTCGATCTTATTACAATCCAGTGATTACAACCTGATTACAATCAGTAATCCCTTATAGCTCAATACTGCCGCAAGAACCAATTTCGTATCACCACACATCAAAAAATACCCAACCCTAAGCCCTTTTTATACAAGTATTAAACTGCTTTAGGGTTATAACATGTCGGCCATATGTCGGCCATAATATGTCGGCTACCATGTCGGCTACTTCCCAAAAAAAATTTCTATTTATGAAGTATGTACAGTACTTTCCTGATCAGTCACCACAATCTAACAATCTCTCACTTGGGGACTGATCAGGCTCCACAATAAACAACAGGTGGTGGTAGAGAGAGCTTGTATAAGATGGGAGAGAGAGAGATAGAGAGTAGAGAGGGAGAGAGAGATAGTAGGCAGTAGGAGAGGGAGTGGGAGAGGGAGAGGGAGAGGGAGAGGGAGAGAGATAGGGGAATGGGAATGTGTGTGAGAGAGACAAAGTAGGGGATGGGAGAGGAGAGAGAGAGTAGGGGATGGGGGAGAGAAATTAGGTGATATGAGAGGGAGAGGGAGAGAGATAGGGGGGATAAGAGTGTGTGTGAGAGATCTAAAGAGTCAGAGATGGGAGAGGAGAGAGGGTGAGAGAGGGAGAGTGAGAGATTGTAAAGGATGGGAGACGGGAGAGAGAGTAAGAAGAGAGAGGGAGGGGATGGTAGAGAGAGTAGGAAGGATGGGGAGTAGGGAGGATGGGGAGTGATGTGATTTCACATAGTGCATACGCACTATCTCAAATCACCTAAAAATGGTAAAAAACCAACCTTGGGGCCCATATCATCCTATTCTTGCTTTCGGTCTATTATTTTGATAGAAATCATGGGTTTCAACACAGAAAACACTATTTCAACACTTTTGGAAGGTAGCAAACACCAAATTCAATCATTGAATACATGATTTGAACACTTTTTGAATATTCCTTGTATAGAAAAGGTTAGTGCAATCCATTTTAAATATTGTTTGTCAATATATAGATACAAATTTGATTATAATTTGACATGTTATTTAATATATAGTGAATTCATTGAAAATTGTATGTTTGAATGAAATTTTATTTCGAAATGGTTAGAAATTTGACAAGTCGTTTGATATATATTGTGTATTCATTCAAATAATTATAATTTATATATATAATTGAATAATTTGTAATTTAAACATTTTAAGTAATTTAGATGTTTGAATAATTTGACATGTAAAAATCATCATCATGCCAAGGAAGAAACGAAAGATTCAAACAAATGAAGATAGGGAGAGAGATTTGGCAATTAAAAGAGATAAAATGAAATTACTATGTGAACAAAGAAAATTACAAAGCAATAATGAAGAATTGACTTTCGAAAAAGATCAAGAACCACCAGTACAAAGAAACAAAGAGGAATAATTAGAAAGACAATGAGAACGAATGAGATTGTTACGCTCAAGAAGACAATTGAATTGTGAAGCTACACCATCCTCCAATGTTGAAGTCATATTGTCCACTACACCATCTTCCAATGTTGGAGTACCATCTTCTAATGTTGAAGGCATATCATCCACTCATGTAGAAGAGACACTGATTTGTTGATCCGATGATATACACACTCCATCATGTCATGTTGAAAGAACAACATCAACACATCAAGTAGGTGATATTCCATCTTTTAAATCTTATTGCCAAGGCACATCATCTTTGGTTTAAGGTATGCAATATACTCAACCTTATATTGATGTTCAAAATGTTGAGAGAATTGAAGAGATTAGAACACCTTCTAGAATTCATTTTAGAAGACCAAAATATTTGATTGATATTGATACTAACATTTTGAAATCAATGCCTGACAAGATTAGCAAGCATACTTGTCAAAGAAAAGTTAATGGTATGTGGAGATTATTTTTTGAAGAATTAAATATTACAGGTCAATGCCAATTATTTGTTGAAATGATGAGAAATTTGAAATTTAGGCCTATCATGAAGATTCTTGGGCTAAGAACAATGGACGATTCAAATGAAAGAAATATTATAAAGAATCTAATGAGAGCTTATGATAAAGTGGGTTCTAAATCATGCACCAAAGATTGTAATATCACAAGACAAGTACTCACATTGACAATAGTAAGTAGCCAAATGAAGAAAGCTTGACTCATGAGAAAGACAAACAAAACATTAAAAATTGGTAGAGGTACCCTAAGGAGAGCCATGCTAAGGTGTGAGAAATTAGAAGATCCAACAAAATTTGAGTTATAGACATTTAGCGGTAGACTAACGCGAAAGGATAAAGAAATTAGTGAAGTATTGAAATCATTGATCGAAGATTTTTGGAAAAATAATACACGTGTTTCTCCTAATCAAAGGGATGTTGTAAGAAGGAGGATTGGTAGCCGAAATCATGAGTCACATGCGAAACATTTTTTGGACTCAACTTAGACACAATTTTTCACAAAATTTATTGATATGTATCCTAAAATTAGAATAAGTCAAATATTTTTTGAGATGGGTAAACCTTTTTATGTGAAGATAAATCACACATGCACAACTTGTTGTTGTAGGATACATATTGAATTTTCTAACTATTTTGATGTTTCTAGGCATATATGCATAGTTTTGCATTCTCAGTTTGTTTTACAGGATTGTGACATAAAAGAGCCACCAAGATCTTCAAGAGAATTCATATCCAACATTTTATGTGAAATAGGGGATGGCCAAAAATTTTACAAGACATCATGCTTGGATGGTACGTGCTTATTTTGTGGTTCTTTGCAACTTTTATCAACTTGTCAACATATGGATAGTACGCATGCAATTGGAAATGAAATAGTAGATTATGGAAAATTCAAGACAATGACATATGCTCTAAAAGATGGAAAACATGGTAAAATATGTGATCTAGTGTTTGAAAAGATTCCAGTGTATGAGTTCATGAAGATTTTTTCTGAAAAGATTATTTACGAGTATGCAAGGCATACCCATAGAGTTCGATGGTTGGATTTGCAATTCAAGTTGTGCAAAGATACATTTCCATTGGATACCATTTTTTTGGTTGTAGATTTTGTAGAGAACTACACACTACAACCACAAAATGAGTTGCAAGCAAAGTATTATACATCTCAACAGGTTTCCATATTTGTTGACATAGCATTCATGCATTCACCTACAAATACAGAGGATAATAGGAAGATTTTGAGGGAGTACCATTTTTACATTAGTGATGATTGATCACATTCTACAGAGTTTGTACATGGTTTTTTTCAACTATTTTATTGAGATTTTGCTAATAGAGGCATATCATATTGTAAGCACATTATTTGGTCAGACAATTGTGCATCTCAGTTCAAGAATGCATGAATGTTCTATTGGTTGAGCAGGATACACAGGTTGTGTAGAATTCAATATATGTGGAATCTCACAGAGGCTGGTCATGGTAAGGGCGAGCATGATGGTGCAAGCGCATGCATTAAAAGAGCCTTGGCTCATGAAGAACTAAAGTACAAAGATGGAGCAAAATTGATAGATGTAAAATCCATCGTCCAATGGTGTAATGCTACAATGGGTCCAGGTAAGGAAGCTGAGTCTATAATTTGTAGATTGTTTTGGTTGATAGATAATACTAACATTGCACTATATCAGGATTGTTGCACACTAATAGGATCTAGTGAGTTACACTCTTTTATAAGCTCTGATGTAGGTTCATGGAGTATCCACACACGAAAAATGGCATGCTATTGTCCATCATGTGCAGAAAAAAATTGGGATGACTATGTGTTAACTGAATGGGTAGAGATGGATTCATCTATTGACTTTGACCGCTTGTCAAATCTAGTGCAACCTAGTAATATATATATATATATATCTTTTTAATTTCAATATGTAACTTTATAACTTCTACCCAAGTATTTTCTGAATTAATGATCGCATTTTGTACATTTGTCACTACAAGACATGTTTTTTCTGTTATTGCACCTGAAGACAATGAAGAAGGGATAGATTATTATTTGTGTCATTATGTTGAAGCCAAGAAAAAATTGGATCACTCGGTTATAGATGGTGAAGGTTTAGAGTACCATGTCGGTGCGGTGGTTGTAACAGGCACATGGCTTAGACGATATCCTATGAAGAATCCTAACTTGTGATTATTCAAGGATTGGCAAACAGAGAGGAAGATTCTTCATTATTCAAACCTTGTTGTCACATCAAATTTCCACTTGATAAAATATGGTGGAAAACCACATAATAAGATTCTTTGGAAAGTTCACAAGTTAGACCATGAGGCAATACTTGAGACATTAAAATGTCGAGAAGATCTAGTTGGCTCATTAGATTGAATAGGGAGAGGGATAAAAAGTGATCAATTGGATCCAAATACAATGTTACAACCTCTTTCCCAAGACTATCACATGACTATGGTGGACCGTATTGTTATGATGTGTAAGTGATGAGATTTAATTTTTATTTGTTTAGAATCTAGATACATTATTTGAATTTATATTAGATTCTTTAATAGGACCCACTTTTTTAATCTTATCTTAGATTTTTTACTATGCTAATTCTTCATTTGTAGGTCACCAAAGAAGAGGGCTAATAAAGTTGACGCACAAGTGATAAAGGGTGAGATGCCAAAATCATCTGCGAAATGGTATTATCAATTCACATCCTCAATATTTATTAGTGTTCTTTGTTCAAGTACCTTTTATAGTTCTCTCTAAGGATTCCAATTTGTTGGAATTTGACTCATTATTATCATAAAGTTGGCATGTTGGAAAGGGTTAATAGTTTATTATGTATATTCATCCCATGTGTGTTCCATGAGGTTAATACTATTGTAACATGATCAGTTTGTTCAAGTGACATATGATGAGGTTGTTTGTAAAACGTAATGATTGAGTTGAACTGATTTATGAAGTAATGGTTGTTTGTACACTATAGTTTTTATCATCGACTTCCCAGAATAAATTTTTTACTATGCTCTGAATGACAAATAGAAATTTCAATCTACATATAATATGATCCTCTAGTTTTGTTATAGCATGTGCATACATTATCCCTCAATATCAAACATGGAAGGCTATTAGCTACTATATTTAGAATTTGTCTGGCAGTTCATACACATTTTAATAATAACTTATTTCCAAACCCAATTGAATTCAACCCGCAATATGGTTAAATCATGTCAATACTAAGGTTTGTACCATTAATTGGTCACATTCCTAATACCAACTATTCCTCACAAGTTTACACCAGAAAACATATTTTAATGGAGATGTATATTAGAAGATTCAACACAATGGTGATGCATTTGGGTCATAGCTTTCATGAAGAGTTTGACATAGTTTAAAATAGTTATAAGTACACACTTCTAGGAAGTCACATTCTAATGACTTGAAATAGATTTACAATGCTCAGAACTTCCATTTGTTTAAAGTAGAGCACAATCATATACAACTGGATTCCAATCAATTCCTAGAGATGTCATTCAATTCAGGATAGTCACCTCATAGTCATCTATCTTTTAAGAAAATGATCACTACTTACACGTGATGCTCTATATGGCCTATTGTGTGGTGACCATTCCAAATATAAAATTTTCACCATTTCATATGAAACTAAACAATCATTGGACCCTAGATGAATTCTTGTCATTCACAACTTATCTTGACTCTTATATTGTTCTCTATAAATTAATAGCTTTGGTTTCACTCTTTTTTTTTTCCTTATAAAAATCAACATTTATCCTTTAGTGTCTAAAATTAGTTAAACATAAGGATCTGAACCTCTATGTGCTCTAACTTCTTGATGCTCTTCTGAATCTTCCTTTCACCTTGATCATTTAATTGACACTCAATTGATGTGTTCCCAACCCTTCCTATAAACATTCATGTTCCTCTACCTAAACAAAACCTTCCTCCAACTCTATAGCCTCCTCTTTGATAAGAAAAAAAGATTCATTACCCTTGTCATTTCTTCCTTGTCCTATTCCTATATTTTTGGTTTTTCTTCCCCTTCCTCTATTTGCATTTCCTTTACCACCTTCTTATCTCTCTTTCTTCCTATTGACCATATCTTATGCACTTATAGCCAATTGGAAACTATCTCTAAGCATCTTAGGAAAAATCAAGGTAATCCTATTTTGCAAGTTTTATATGAGCCCATTAAGATACATTGCAACATTTTCATCTTTATGCTCTAATCCACCGCTTATGCTCAACTTGTGAAATTCCTCTATGTAGGTCATCAAACCCATCTCCTTTTCTTCCAAGTTATTCCTTATCCTCTATTTTTGGATTGTATTATTTGATGGAAGAGGCATATCCTTCACCATTTGGTCATGTTTATTCCACCCTTACAAAACCTCTTTTTCATTACACTACTCCACCATGTCAATGTTGTCCCTCTTAGCTATGTTTTGTATAGCTTTACCTTATTTTACTTCACTTATATCTCCATAATTATAATAGTTCTCTTGAGAATATCAACCCCAAAACCTCTTCACTATATATCTTGCCATGATAGATATGGAAATCAATTATTGTCTTTCTTCTACCACATTGAAATATCTTCAACAACCTTATCATCCTTCTTTCTCCAAGATCTAAGTCCCCTCCATCCTCTCCATGAGGATTCTCAAGTGCTTAAGCATCACTTTCTTGTTCTTCATGCACATCCCTCGTAGGAATCCTTTCCAAAGCTTCCAAGATTTCCAAGATGGTTGCATTTTACTTGCTTACTTGTCTCAGTTCTCTTTACCTTATTGCATCTTAGTCTCTTTTTTTCCTCAACTCTCTATCCATTATTTTAGTAGCTTATATCAGCTCTTGTATCTCCTTCTATATTTTTTTTTTGGAGGCATCTTCTCAATATAACAATCTTCAACACGAGTAACTAATTTTGCACCCCTCAATAGATCTACTAGATTTTATATCAATGATTTGAGGAGTTAAACTAGATCCCCAAGAAGTAATAAACATTCAACAAATGACTTGTTTCAAGAATAAATTCAAACCATTAAACTAAATACCTACCCTTCTCCACAAGGATCCCTCCAAATATTCAAATTGGGTTAACAAATTTATTGGCTTGTCCCAACTCTTTCTAAGGTCTTCAAATATCTCAATTAGGTTTTTCCAATAGTCTAAATGCATATCTTTAATAGGTTTATTCAAAACCCCTTACTTGGACATTATCTAGGCTTGATCTTAATATCACTATGAATCAGGTAATTCCTTATTTTCACCAATTTCTCCCAAACCCCATACAAGTAAATTATAGTTAAAAATACTAATATTGGAGTACAAAAACATATAGCAATCTCATTTGTAGTTCATTTGGACCAACTATTTGATCCAACACTATGGATTCAACAA
This sequence comes from Cupressus sempervirens, assembly GCA_028749045.1. Taxonomy (NCBI): domain Eukaryota; kingdom Viridiplantae; phylum Streptophyta; class Pinopsida; order Cupressales; family Cupressaceae; genus Cupressus; species Cupressus sempervirens. Next base: position 211,542,284 of record CM053785.1, on the reverse strand, counting down.
AATAGGCCTAATTACCCTTCAAAACTAGGGCTTTCTCAAAGTGCCTTCTCCAACCACTTCCAAATTCAAAAAAAGGTTACTTCACCTTTCCTTGAACATACATGACATATTATAAAGGAAAATATCACCTAAAAACCAACAATTTCCATTTTGAAGAAAGAAAGCATTTCCCCTTTATCTCTAGTCATCTTAGTTTCTTGCACCAAAATCACATCCTATTTATGCTACCAAACCACATTCCGCAAAATATAGTTCTTACGAGGAGCATTCAATCCTCTAATATTCTATGATATGATATTCCTTTATAACTTGTTTTACAACTCTCCTAGATGGTGAATTGTCTCCCATTTACTATATCAACTTTACTTGCCAATTCTCTTATTTCTTTATTATTCTTCCTACCCAAACAATAATTCTTACCTTCCACATTAGGTTTTTACTTTCTCTTAGTAATAATGTTAAAAAAGGGGCTAGTAGTTGAGAAATTCTTCTTCCTACTATTGACTTCTTCCTAATTGTGGTAGTTGGGGTGTAGGAAGTCAAAATGTCCTACGTAGAGTGCAAAATGGCCGAAAAGGAAAGGTATACCTTACCATGGGGTAATGGGTAGCTTAAGTGATGAGTAACAAACTTAAGAAAGGGTCTCTAGCATGAAATTGCTAAGGGGTGTCCTATTTGACAAGTTGGAAGTGTAAAAAGGCATGTAAGCAAGAAAAATTGCAAAAGTTGCTCTATTGCAATTTTGCAATTTTTGAAAAAAATGTCGTCCTTTGCTAGAAATTGGAGTTGTTTTCTTTAAAACATAAAGAGGCTGATTAAAAAAATTAAGAGGGGAGGAAAATACCTAGGAGGAAGTATAAATTACTTCCCAAACCCTAAAGTGAGGAAGAAGTTGTCATTTTGAAAAAAAAACAAGTGCTATAGCATGCATTTTGAGAGCAAAAAGACTGGTTTTTTTCAGTTTTGAGGTTTTGATTCATTTTTTTTGAATGTTGTACCTGATATAATGTTAGATGGCATGATTTAGAACAATTTTTATTCAGGAAGTTTGGCTTGAAAGCATTTCATTCGGTAGTTATAAAAATCTTTTGTTTTTAGGTAGTTTGTTATCCAGTTTACAACACTTTGTAAAGAAAATGAGATAACTCACTATCCCACCATAGGAATTGTATGTAATTTTGGGGATAGTGAATAAACTCAATGTAATATATTTAGGAAAAAGTAGGGACCTTATAAATGTTGGCAAGAATTTTTAATCTCTTGCCCTAAGTGAGCCAAAGCAAGCCTGGTTAGGGAAGAGTTGCATAAATAAGCATTTTACATTGCAAGATTGTGGATTTTGTTGCAGGTTGCTGAAGGAGGTTGGAAGAAGAGTGAAAGGAGATTCTTTGGTTGAAAGGATAGTGCTCCACCAATCCATTTGGCCAAAAAACAAGATAGGATGGCAAATTGTCCTTTGATTCCTTGTAGCTCTATTTTGAGGCAATTTGGTGAAATCAATAAAGAAGAAGGCTTCAGCAACCTATTTTGACGTGATAAAGAATTACATTGCAAGGGTGTGAGACTCCTTCCATGATACTACAAGTGATTGGTAATATTGGTCAAGAAGACCTAGTTTGATTGAAGGTTTTCAATGATCTTCATTGAGAATGGCAACCTAGAACATAGCAAGAAGTGAAAACTTCTCAAGATAGTGGAGAAGGGTTTAATATTGGGGGATCTTTGCTTGAAAAATATCCTATAAATCCATGTGGTGATCTTGGAGGACACCCTAAGTCTCAAAGGTAGACTGGAAACATGAATCAGTGATTGATTTATCCCTTCTCTCCCTATCAGTTGGGTGTAATACAAATTGATAGAAGGAAAGAGTGGTGAGTGAAGGAAATTAATTCTAGAATATTAGTCATTTAGAGTTCATTTGAGTGGTGGAAGGAAAAACCCTCTATATTCATGTTCATACAAACAAGAAACCCTTGTAAATAGCCATATTTTTGGGAATCCCTTGTACGGATGACCTGGGTGTTGCAGACCTAAAAAATCTTCAAGGGGAGCCAAAGGGGTACCCAAATCATAAATTTTTTTAGTTATTCTTAAGGATTTGAGGAGATGTAAGCCAAAAATCAGTTTTGGAGGCCTAATTTGTTATTAGTCCTAGTAGCCCTCTTAACTATGCAATCTGCAAATCGATTGGAAACCCAATACTCCAATACACTTAGTGATCCTAGAAACTATTGAATGAGACCTAATACAAGCCTTGGAATTCAGTATAGCCAAGAATGCACTCTTGCAAACCAATTGTGAAGAATGGTGCAATGAAATCACTAGGGAGACCCCATGGTGAAATAGAGTTTTGAGTTGATTGTCGAGGATTAGTGTAATAAGGGAATAGAGAGAAGATTTCCTTGGAATAGAGTATAGGAGAAATAACCTAAGAGGCTAGGAGAAAGCTTGGAATGAGTTATACTAGTTGAGGCTAGAACCTTGTTCAAGATCCTCCCCATCATTTATCCTCCAACTCTAAACTATTCCCAATACCAAACTGAAATTGATTTTCTAGAACAATCAAAACTGACAACACTAGAAGGCTAGATTACCATGCACCATGCACCTAGTAAATACAAACTATTATAGAAACTCAAAACTAGCTATTTCAGTTTGCCAACTAGGCCTAGTTTAAGGCCATTTACAAAGCAACTCACAATACCTTGACTTTTGGAACTTCGATGACCCAAAATAGTCTTAAGAGATGACTCAAATGCAATGATTCTTTTATTTTTTTGGTCTCATGATCAACTTTGCAATGCTTTTTACAAAACCATCCTTTCTAGCCCCTTTACCATAGGGCTTTCTAGAAATCTTACTTTGCAATGTCTCTAGAATCCCAAAATGGTTCAAACACCTTCACTTTGGTTATATTAGATGACTTCTAATGTAAAATGAAACTCTTGTTTAGAGAGAAAACACTAAATCCACCTTTGGAGCAATCAATTTTGACTACCCAAACCTATCTCCCACACATGGGAATGAGGTTTTAATCTCATTTAGACTCTCAAAACCAAATGAAACCTCCCTTTGGACGCTTTACATGACTTGATTAAGCCCATTTTGGCTTATATTGCCAATGTTGGCAATTTTACAAAATATTGTACTTTTAGTGGCTTTTACATCTTTTAGAGGCTTTTATTGCCTTATTACATTATTTAATACCTTTATAGGTCTTTTCTATCCACCCCTAACATAGGATCAATCCTGATGCAGAGGATAGGATGATGGACCCAAGTAACAACCCAAAATGAGCAAATTTGTAGCAATGTGCCAAGTGACCCTTCTAGGTCCTGATGGGAAAATCCTACAAATAGTCAACCCTAAGATGATTTTAGCCTTTAATAGGTTTGTTCTACCCTATCTAGCATGTTCCCATCAACACCTTTCAATTTCCATACCCTCCAAGCCAAAATGCATAATTCACCGAAATGTTGTCAATGCAAAAATTGCAAAGTTGCATTAGCAACTTTTGCAACAATTTAGCAACTTTTAGGAAATAACCATATAACTAACTATATTCCTATATTCCTTTGAGGTTTTACTATTTTTTAACCTTTTCTAAGTAATAGAATTGGAATCAAGTGAAAAATGTAAAAAATTACAATTTTTGTACAAAGTTGCATTGTTGAACGTTGTAAAAGTTGCTCAAATTTGCAACTTAGTGGAAAAAAGGTCGTGGGATCAAACTATCTGCTCTATTAGCTCCGAGTGGTTGGGTAAACCCTATCCTCAACCTTGTCTTTTCCGCTTCAGCGCTCGAACATTCTCAAGCATGCTGAGCCGAAATGTCCCCAAGGGTCACTAAATGCCATAGGGCTACAATCTTTGACAGGACATATCTTAGAGCTCATGTGAGGTATGGATGCAATTTTGGTTCCTACAGGACCATGTTGCAGAGTCCTACAATAACCTCTCACTTTTTAGATATCACATTTCATTTTCATTTTGCAATGCCATCTCGGGTGATGCTAAAACTTGTAGTGTTGGATAGTACAAAGTTGCAAACTGCCAAATCTCTCTCACCTTTCATCATGGGATCGAACTATCTTCTCTGTTAGCTCTGGGTGGCTGGGTAAACGCTATCCTCAACCTTGTCCTATCCACTTCAGTGCTTGAACATTCTCTAGCACGCCAAACCAGAATGTCCCCAAGGGTCGCTAAATGCCATAGGGCTGCGATATTTGATAGGGCATATCTCGGAGCTCATGAAAGGTATGGATGTGATTATAGTTCTTATAGGACCATGTTGTAGAGGCATACAATAACCTCTTTCACTTTTTGGATATCAAATTTCATTTTCACTTTACAATGTCATCTTGGGTGATGCTAAAACTTGCAGTGTTGGCTAGTACAAAGTTGCCAACTGCTAAATCTCTCTCACCTTTCATCATGGGATCAAACTGTCTACTCCATTAGCTCTGAGTGGCTAGGTAAACCCTAACCTCAACCTCCTCCTATCCACTTCAGTGCTTGAACATTCTCGGGCACACTGAACCAGAATGTCCCCAAGGGTCACTAAATGCCACAGGGCTGCAATTTTTGACAGGGCATATCTCAAAGCTCGTGCAAGGTATGGATGTGATTCTAGTCCCTAAAAGACTATGTTGCAGAGACCTACAATAACCTCTCTTTCTTTTTGGAGATCACATTCCATTTTCATTTTACAATGCCATCTTGGGTGATGCTAAAACTTGCAGTATTGGCTAGTACAAAGTTGTAAACTGTCAAATCTCTCTCACCTTTCATCATGGGATGGAACTATCTACTCTATTAGCTCCAAGTGGCCGGGTAAACCCTATCCTCAACCTCATCCTATCCCCTTCAGTGCTCAAACATTCTTGGGCACGCCGAATCAGAATGTCCCCAAGGGTCACTAAATCCCATAGGGCTGTGATCTTTGACAGGGCATATCTTGGACCATGTGCAAGGTATGGATGTGATTCTAGTTCCTACAAGACTGTATTATAGAGGCCTACAATAAACTCTCTCTCTTTTTGGAGATCACATTCCATTTTCATTTTACAATGCCATCTCGGGTGATGGTGAAACTTGTAGTGTTGGCTAGTACAAAGTTGCAAATTGTAAAATCTGTCTCACCTTTCGTCGTGGGATCGAACTGTCTGCTCCATTAGCTCTGGGTGGCTAGTTAAACCCTATCCTCAACATTCTCCTAGCCACTTCAGTGCTCAAACATTCTCGAGCATGTCGAACCAGAATGTCCCCAAGGGTCACTAAATGCCACAAGGTTGTGATCTTTGACGGGGTATATCTCAGAGCTCATGTGAGGTATGGATGTGATTCTAGTTCCTATAGGACCATGTTGTAGAGACCTAAAATAACCTCTCTCAATTTTTGGAGATCACATTTTTTTTTCATTTTACAGCGCCATCTTGAGTGATGCTGAAACTTGCAATGTTGGCTAGTACAAAGTTGCAAACTGCCAAATCTCTCTCACCTTTCATCGTGGGATCGAACTGTCTACCTTGTTAGCTCTAGGTGGCTAGGAAAACACTATTGTCAACCTCTTTCTATCCCCTTTAGTGCTCAAAAATTCTTGGGCATGTCGAACTGGAATGTCCCCAAGGGTCACTAAATCCCATAGGGCTGCAATCTTTGACAGGGCATATCTCAGAGCTCGTGAGAGGTATGGATGTGATTCTAGTTCCTACAAGACCATGTTTAAGAGGCCTACAATAACCTCTCTCACTTTTTGGAGGTCACATTCCATTTTCATTTTACAACGCCATCTCAGGTGATGCTGAAACTTGCAGTGTTGGCTAGTACAAAGTTGCAAACTTCCAAATCTCTCTCACCTTTCATCGTGGGATCAAACTATCTACTTTGTTAGCTTTAGGTGGCTGGGTAAACCCTATCCTCAACCTCATCCTATCCCCTTTAGTGCTTTAACATTCTCGGGCATGGCGAACCGGAATATCCCCAAGGGTCACTAAATCCCATAGGGCTGCGATCTTTGACGAGGCATATATCGAAGCTTGTGCGAGGTATGGATGTGATTCTAGTTCCTATAGGACCATTTTATAGAGGCCTACAATAAAGTCTCTCTTTTTGGAGATCACATTCCATTTTCATTTTACAAAGCCATCTCGGGTGATGCTAAAACTTGCAATGTTGGCTAGTATGAAGTTGCAAACTGCCAAATCTCTCTCACCTTTCATCATGGGATCAAACTGTCTGCTCCACTAGCTCTAGGTGGCTAGGTAAACAATATCCTCAACCTTGTCCTATCCCCTTTAGTGCTTGAATGTTCTCGGGCATGCTGAACCAAAATGTCCCCAAGGGTCACTAAATCCCATAGGGCTGTGATCTTTGATAGGGCATATCTCAGAGCTCGTACGAGGTATGGATGCAATTCCAATTCCTACAGGACTTTGTTCTAGAGGCCTACAATGACCTCTCTCTTTTTGAAGATCACATTCCATTTTCATTTTACAATGCCATCTCGAGTGATGCTAAAACTTGCAGTGTTGGCTAGTACAAAGTTGCAAACTACCAAATCTCTCTCACCTTTCATCGTGGGATCAAACTATTTGCTCCATTAGCTCCAAGTGGCGGGTAAACCCTATCCTCAACCTTGTCTTGTCCCCTTTAGTGCTTGAACATACTCAGGCATTCTGAACCAAAATGTCCCCAAGGGTCACTAAATCCCATAGGGCTTCAATCTTTTATGGGGCATATCTCAGAGCTCGTGTGAGGTATGGATGTGATTCTAGTTCCTATAGGACCATGTTGTAGAGACCTACAATAACCTCTCTCACTTTTTGGAGATCACATTCCATTTTCATTATACAATGTCATCTCCGGTGATACTGAAACTTGCAGTGTTGGCGAGCACAAAGTTGCCAATTGCCAAATCTCTCTCACGTTTTGTCATGGGATTGAATTGTCTGCTCAGTTAGCTTCGGGTGGCTGGGTAAACCCTATTCCCAACCTCATCCTATTCCTATGTGACAATGAATAATCAATATTGACTAACTTTAAAGATGTTAAGAAAAGGGGAAATTTAGTTAACAACATTGGAAATTTAGTTTAAAGCATTGATAAATTGTTAATGAAGATAAAATATTGAATGGACTTATATCAAAGGTAGTGATGTAAAAATAGAAGATATGAGTCAAAGGGGGATAAATGAACTATTGGTGAATGCTACTCAGGGAGAGAAGTGTTATAGTTAAGATATGAGTCAAGCAAAAACATGAAGTAGAGAAGTGTTGCAAGGAGGAGATGAATGGTTTATTAGTTCTATGAGTATTTTCATAAGGGGGAATATATAATAGAAAAAAAGTGGAAAAATTATTGTGTTTCATCATAATTTGAAGATGATAAATATTGGTGAATAGAGGAGATCTGAGGCCATGCACCAATTATCTAGTAATTACTTTGAAAACCAAACCTAGTGTGACCTTATTAGGTCTATGTACTTTACATGGGTTAGGTGCTACAAGAATGGAATTGGGAATCTAGGCTTTGGAGTCTTAAATAAATTTTTTAAGGGGGTCTAAATCTACCCATAGAATAGTTAGATTTCAACCTAAGAGGAATTTAAGTCCAGAAAATCAGATTAGGAGACCTACAAGGAATTTTATGATAGTCAACATTTTGTATTGTATGACAATTGGAGGGTTAAACCAAGAGTTGATTCTCAATTAGTACAACATAAGGAAGGTGTCCCAATAGAAACTTGGGGTTGATGAAGCCATTGGCGAAGAGTTACAGTTATTGGCTTGGAATAGGGCTAGTGTCCCTAAAAAAAAAAGGTGCAAGATCTTGATTGGAGAAATACTCACCTTGGAGGAGCTCAAAAATGACCCTATCACTTTAGATAGGCCACAAAAATTGATATTCTAAAGGAGTGGGATATTAGGAAGGCCACAAGTTTAGTTTGGTAGATTAGGAACAAGAAAGTGCTTAAACCTCACTTCTTGCTCAAAATCTCTGCATTAGTGAGGGGGAGATGAAGAGGATAGATGGCTACATAGATATGGGAAAAAAAGAAATACGAAGAGGGGGGGGTGTGGGGAATAAGAGAGAGTGAGATACAAGGATAACAAGAGCCAAAACTACCAAATTGTAGTGCTTGAATTCTTCATTAGAAAATCAACACCCAAATTTGAATACAAGTCTACAAAACAACATGTTCCTTCCACTTGTCATACTCTTTTATTTCCTTTTAAAGATGCTCTATGATTTTCCATAACATGCAATCAAAATTCGTTAACAAGTATAGCTCCCTCTTACAAGTATCTTATGTGTCATCTTAGATTCCTCCCCCTCTCATGTGAGATATCTCTCTTTCTTATACATCACAACTATTTATTAAACTTTTATTTTTACCTTAATCTAGTTACTATAGAATAATAACAACACATTCCAATCAATTGGTGGTTATGTTACAATCATTAATGTATGAAAACACATAAAACTATTAGTGATTATGTTACATTTATGATTTTTAAAATGACTTTCTTTTGCAAATAATCCATCTTTTCTCTACTATTGTATCAAAAATTCAAACTAATTAGGTATTGAATTAAACTTGATAAAAAAATGATAGAGAAGGAAAATTTTAAACATGAACAAGATCATAAATCATATGACGATGACATATTGCAAATGATTAACTTATGCTTAAACAATGATAAAGTTTATTGTTAATCAATATTCTATCAAAGTTTTGAATAGATTAGGTATTGAATTTAATTTCATACATGCACATATCTAATTTAATGTCATACACGAACATATCTAATTTAATGTCATGCATTAACAAACATATCATATCATATGTCATATATGAACAAACATAGCATATATACTAACCAATAATGTCATAAGTCGAATAATGTCATACATCAAATATAGAATGTCATATACATCAAATGTGTATTGAATATGTCCATTGATGCCTATATATATATACATGTCTAGATCAACTACATCTTTTCCTTCCATTGAGGGGAAGGAAACAAGTCTCTCGACGTCCTCTGCCGTCATGTGGAGATGACGAGGCCCTCCTGACATGCTCACTCAACCTCTTGTTGAGGCTCTTCTCTAGCTCCAACTAATACAAAGAAAGTAGATATGAATCAATATTTATTATATGTTGAAATCAAATATATGTACACACAAAATGAATTATTTTCTTACTGGAAACAAATAGTCACTCTATAAGTTCACCTCAAATGCTTGTGGATGATCAGGTGTGATGAGACACTACAACAATTCAATAAATATAATCACTTATAAATACACATATCACCAGCAAAAATATTTTACCCAAGTAAATATCACCAAAGTCATCTTATACCCACCAATTCCAACCCAAGTTTTGATTGTGGGTCCAAGAGATTTAGAGTGTGTGAAATTTGATCTAACAACTTATTTTTGTGTTTAGAGAGAAAATGCATGTCATAAATGGTACAATAAGGTCCAATAAATGAAAGGAATTATTTGATTGAAGTTTAAATAGAGAAACACACTTATAGATAAGGGTAACCTTGAGCTTTTAAAGAAAATGAATCAATATAAGACTTAAATAATAATTTGAAGGTCCAATGAGTGTTAGGAGAGTGTGAAATCAATGTAGGAACCCTTAATGTATATTAAAATGGGGCTAAAATTAATACCAAATAAGTGTTCTTACTTTTTCAAATGATATATGTAGTCCCCACTTTATTGTAAGCATGTGTCTACCTCATGCACACAATAAAGTAGAAGAAAAAAAGAGAAAGAGGTAAAGATTTTGGGAAAACTACAAGGAGATTAAATATCACCAAGTTGAAGGAAAAAAGCTCCCAAACCAAAAATATTAACTATTACATTCATTTTCAAGGATACATAAAAGAACAACAAAATCCTAAACCTTACTAAGATTCCAAGTCAACTAGTTGAAGAGACCTCACTCAAGAAAATGTCTCAATCTCAAACATCATGTTGAAAAAGCTATAGCAAAAGATCAAGTGGTCACTTGAGAAAAGAAAGAGCAAAAATAAAAAATAAGAAAATACTCCATGATTTATCCCACAAGCATAGCTATAAGAGTATCAAAAGAAGAGAGAAGGGCCATGAATCCAAAAGTCTAGTAAGTTATCTTATCCAAGATTATTTTGTATGAGAGGAGGAGGAGGAAAAGAATGAAAGAATGTAGAATTTTTTTATGCTAGTTCCATTCATCCCAAAGAAATAGTGAAGGAGAGTTGATGGTGTTGAGTCCAAAAACTATAGTCTCTTTGAAATCTAAGGATATGCCTAGTTCTATCATCAAGTTTAACATTTGACTTTGGCCTATTAATAATATTAATTTAAAACACAAATTCTCCTGCACTTATGACTCTACTAGACCAAGGTGAGTATATCTAATCACCAATTATATCTTTAAACTTGACTATTATTTATAGAAAACATATAACTTCCATCTTGTAGGTCCTACTCCTAGTTGCAATCAACTTGGAATACAACTAATCTTCTATTCCTATCTTTAATTTTAATTTCATTATCTCCTACTCTTAGTCCTCATACCTTTATTTGATTTTCCTACTTCTTCTCTACTTCTAACTTCAATATGCGCTCCTAGTTCGTCTTTATCTAATTCTTTCACTGCCACTTCTACCTTCACTCCTAGTTTTTGAATTAAAAGTAGCCAAAACTAGGGGGTTGACCCTTTAACAACAAACTGACCTACTATCAGCAGATAACCATTAAACAAAACTACCCCTTACCACTTAGTAAAACAAAAACAAGGTTTTAATCCATAATTAAAAGAGTATCAGTAGGCCTAACATACATATTGCTTGCGTAAAAACCATAAAAGCTATAGTAATATATAAAAAAAGGTTAAGATTAGAAATTTTTAGATTAACTATTATAAACAACAACTAAAATGAAGAAAATTCTTTCATACCTCCGTCAATGGCTGTGAGCTAGCCACAGCTACGGCCACTCCACTATCAACAGATTGTCAAGGATGAGGAGGTGTGTTCGACATCATGAGTTGCATGTCATACAATACATGTTACATCTAACATGAAACATAAAATAAATATAATCAAATGAATTAAATTAACATGAAACAATTGTACCTGTGTGAAGCTCGTATGATGTCTATGCTCCGAGTCTATGGTAAAAGTTGAGGGTTCTATGGAGAACTGATGCACATGCATAATTTTTTTTGTCAATCCTTAATATAATTACGTAATAAATATATATATATATATTAATTAAAATGATTAAATTGATACATACCTCAGGACTTGTGGGAGGGACGAAAAATGGGCCTGGAGGATCGTTGCTAGGCCCAGCAACACTTTGACCTTGAATTTTGAAAAATGTCAATAGATGCTAATTAAATAATTATTCACTATACATATGAAATGTGATCAAATTAGTAAATTATAATTGTAATTTACCTATGTGTCAATGCCAAATGTCTTGTTCAGGAACTAATTGTTGACAAGCCCATCATCCGCACCATCTCCAGCATGAGTACCAAATGTGCACAGGGATCCGTATGAAGTGCACATGTGACCACGATGCACAAAAGGCTTCCCCTCAACTAATGGTCTCATGGAATGGATGAGGGTCTGCGTCAAAGCATTAATGGTCCCTAGAGTGTTGTCCTCTACATGTTCCTTCACAATTGAAAGAATAGTCACGTGCTTGCGCTGTGGCTTGACCACAGGTGCCCTAACTACATTAGAGTCATGACGTGCTCCCAACCTCTCAAATGATGACCCCCCACCTCTACCCTGGGAGTCTAATATATCAAAATAATTCGGGATCTCCCCAAGAACAAACTCACAATATAATTTCTTCAAAAAATACATGGGGACCTCATGATTGTCGCAAGGAGGGGCATCAAAAACCATCCACCATCTATCCCAAAAATTGTTTCTAATAGCATCATGTATGCACCAATGGATGGGAAATCATTTAGTACCCTCTCTAACAGTATTTTGCTCACCAGGTTTTCTAAATAATACACATATACTACCTTTTGGTATTTCTTTTTTTTTAGCATCTTCATATGACAATTTATTTGCATAAAATATTTTTTGTTCATCCCTCTTAACCTACCAAATATCTAATTGACCACTAATTGAGGCTATTTGGGTGTTAATGAATTCGAAGGATGATGCCAATTGAGCCCTCATTGGATTGGTTTTTCCAGATTCTTTCAACCGAGCAATGAGTCTTTCTAATTCAATTGTGCCTCTCTCTATTTCATTTATTATATTTTCTTTTGTGCCTAGTGGAGGTCTTGCAATTGGTTTGGGTTGTGGAATTTGTTGTTCTTCTTGAGGAGGGTTTTGGTTTTGAGGGTTTTGAGGCTCTTGTGGATTTTTCAGTTCATTATGGACATTTCCTGATAAAAAATCAATTGAAATCCAAATAAATAAAAAAATCTAAATGAAATTTGTAAAAACCCTACAAAACAATATAAAAAACCTACAAAACAATATGAAAAACATATTAAACAATGCAAAGTTAAGTTAATATCACTTACGGCATCGTCGTGGGTGTGCTTGTTGTCTTCAATTTCATTGGCGAGGAGGCATATTTGCAAATGAAGGTGAAAACTTGGGTTTTTGACCTGCGTAAGCGCTGTTCTCTATAGGAATAGCAAAAAATGAACACAAAAATGATGGGCTGCGGGTCTGCAACCCATCATATATAACTTTTTGATAATGCAAATAGCACGTGCGCGCTATAGTGTATGCGCGTTATAGCATGCACACACTATTGAAATTAGGGGAAAAAATACCATGTAACCTTTTTGGCACCACTCCTCGGTGCATATGCCCATATATTTAATAAATGGGATAATACTATATATTTTTGATTGTATAATTATAATGGATAGACATGTCTCATGAGGAGACATGTCTCTCCATGTATCATTTGAAATACATATAAGAGGAGATTGATGCATTTGAAAAGCATATACCAATTTAGGCAATGCAAGTACATTTGTAGTGATCAAAGAAACATCAACATGGTATTAGAGCTAGACTACAAATAAAATTGACAATAATTGTTGTTTTGAACTTCAAGATTTATACTATAACAAACAAATCATAGGCTGGAAGGTTACCACACGTCATGGGTAGAAGGCGTGTGATCAAAGCAACTTGACTTACCTAACCGGTAGAATTTTAGATGTAATATGAAGAAAAATGGGACATCTTGAGAAAATTTGAATGAATGAAGAAAGAGTAGGGATGCTTCCCTAAAATATCCTTCATATCCTTCTTTATATGATTGATAACTCATACATATACAAATACTAGGGTAGGAGAAGTGTATTCTTATATATATTTCAATACCAATTACTCTACCTCTACAAGCCATGCATAAATATTATGTATTATATACAAAGTATTTTGAATCTCGATGAAGGGGATTGCGTAAATTTCTTTCTGATGGTGATACATTGCTTTGGATTGGTTTTTCAATATGGAAAGTGGGGTATCGATAGTGCTCATCTTTTCTGGTCGACAATGTCTTCTGAAACTGAATATTATAGAGACTGATAACACCAAAGACAAGGATCTATGTGAGTGTAAAAATGAAGGTGTGATTTAGATGGAGATCATGAATTTTATGGTGAATGCCAAAACCATGTTGATGGCAACCCTCGTGATGGAGGTCACAACCATGCTCATCATGGGCCCAGCCAGGACCATCATGGAGGTCACAATGATCCTCATGGGAATGGTCATGATCATCATGTAGATCATGGGCATGGTCATGGTCATGATGTAGCTCATAGTAATGCTCATGGGTATGGTCATGTTCAAGCACAAAGCCATTATAGTCATCATGGAGAATTTGGTTTGTGCAAGGAAAGTTGGCAAGTAGTTCTAATGAAATAGAATTAGGGAGAGATCATAATATATGGAGAACTTTATAATGAATATTATAAAAGATGTAACCATAAGAATCAATGAATATAATACATATTATGGGGGTAAGGAATATGGGATATATTCATGAGGAATATATTTCATAGAAAGTTCATTCCTTTATATTTGATCATATGATCATTAACTAAGATGGTTCCTTCAATTGAGAAGAAATGCTTATGAATGAAATATGATGAGTTATCTCATTAGATAATTGTTCAAAGGTACATTCTATGGATACCAAATAGGAGGTAGGTAAGGAAGGTAAGCTTTGAATTATGTTTGGTTATTTATATCTATAAATTTTCTCAAGAGCTTGTGTAGTTTAGAAGTGAATCATAAATTTTGTATATTTTCAAGTTTACTATATTCAAAATCATATATGATATAAAAATAAGGTTTGTCCAAATATTGAACTACAAATTTTGGGTGATTCAAGAGAGAATCTAAAGGGGACATCACAATTTCTCTCTTACTATTTTTATTTTCATTACATTATGAGTTATTTTCCTTGATCTTTTCCTCCGAGAATGTTCTTGCTAGAAAAAGAGGGAGATTTGGATTCAGAGGGAGTCTAAAAGTCTATGTGTGCTATGAGCCTTCCCCCTATGTACATCATGAGGAAGTGATGACTTCTAAATGATCATCACTTGTATTTACAAAAGTTATTGAAAGGTGATGATCTTTCAATAACTTAATCTATTATGATGGATATCTTACGATGTCTATGCAAATCATGATAGATTATACTCTGCATGGTGGATATTTATATGGTATGCATTATGAGAATGAAAGTGCACATGCCTTATGAACATTTAAGCACCTAGTGAATTTCAAATGAGTTGACATTCACGAATGTCAAAAGATGTGTGTGTGTGTGTGTGTGTGTGTGTTAATTATATATTTAATAGATGAGATATTATATATATATTTGTTATTGTATAATTATAATGGATAGACATGTCTCATGAGGAGACATGTCTCTCCATGTATTATTTGAAATACATATAAGAGGATATTGATGCATTTAAAAAGCATATACCAATTTAGGCAATGCAAGTACATTTACAGCAATCCGAGAAACATCAACATGTCTAAACCCTCCATCTCTAAAATTTTTTAAATCTTTGTACCCCCAGGCAAAGACATCTTTATATTTGACTAGAAGCTTGTGCAAACTACTCTTCTCTCTTTTTGAGCATGTTCGACCAATTGAAATCCATTTAGGATCTCCCTTGTCTTTAATATTTATTTTGTCACATTCCTTCAGGCCTTCATGGTGATCACTTTCCTTTTTGATGGTACTGTCATCTTTCCATCGAAACAAATCCTCCAAGGAAACTAATCCTCTAGGAATTTTATTTCCTTTTAATTGAATCACCTCTCCAGACTCAATTAATTCTTCACTAATTGATTGCCCATCCTTTTCTGACCCTTCAAAGAAAATATCAGAAAAGTTTCTAATACATCTAATAAAATCCTTTAATTGTGAATCATTTTCAAAAACCTATCAATGGTTTACATTATCTAGGATCTATAAATCATTTCAATCCTATAGGTATGGCTCTTAAAATCTAGATATGGCAATAGTAAAGAAGTACAAACAACTGAGGAATCAGCTTTGGCATTTTGAGAGCTAGGTATAAACTCTTTGGAGAAAGCATCAAAGAATTCAATATCATCCCAAACTAGGTTTCTATAGTGTTTCAATGTATCATATTTTATAGAAAACTGATTTCTTACCTATTTTATGATGAGCTCTTCATCACCTTTTACCCTTAATTATTTTATCCTTTTCACTTTGGCTTTCTACAATCCTAAAAGAAAGGCTACATATTCTACTATACTATTTGTGTTATGGAAGTTCAATTTAAAAGAGAAAGGGGAGAAATCTCCTAAGGGAGAAATCAAGACTGCTCCGGCTCCTGATCTTGAGTTTGAGAAACTATCATCAAATTCCAATATCCATAATGCATCCATGTCAAGTTTTTCTTCACTTCCTCCAGGTCCATTGTCAAGGAAAATAATGTAGTTTTTGAATTTAGATTTTCTATACATTATCCAGGCTTTAGGATTGTCCGAAGGTACCACTTTGTATTTATTCTTTAGCTCCAGCTTTAGTTTGATCATCTTTTTACCTACTGGGATTGAAGCTTCAAACCCATCCATTTTGATCTCACCTCCCATATCTTCACAAAATGTTTTGTTGAGCAACATTCCATAACTAGCAGAAATGTTGGCCACTAGGATAGTTAATTTCAATGTCTTGTCTGGACAAGCATAAAGGACTGCTTGTACATCTTTTACCTAACCAATAAGGGGGACTAACTTCGCATCCATGGAATAGAAATGCTTGAAAGTTTTAGTGAGGTCCATACCAAGGGATTTAGCTACTAGATTTGGCATGATGTTATCAAAAGCCTCTGAACCTATAATGCAATTGTTAAGTTTTTTCACATTAATAAAAGAGACACATAGAACGGGTTGGGTTTCCTTTCTTCAACTTCCCCTTCAAAAACATTAACACCAAGTTCTACATTAGGGAGTTGTCTAGTACCTTCTGATACAAAAATGAGCTTTTCATGAGATGTCTAGTCTTCAACAACATTAGCAATGAATTGGGCATTTGCTAGAGGTTCCCTTTTCACATATTGGACTAGTTTATCTAACTCCTTAAGATTCATTATTAAGTATTCTACCAAGGAGATAGAAATGGGAGAAGATTTACAAAATTCTACAATGTCAAAGTAAAAGTGCTTGCTACTAACTCTGCTCTGGATAATGTTTTACAATCCAGACTCCTTTTTGGGACACTATGTGTGTGCTCTTTTTCTTTAGAGCCTGTGGTAGATGCATGGGCTCCTAAATATGACTTTTTATTTCTTTGGTTCCTAGTGAAGATCGTGCAGGTAGGATCTTTTATTTTCACAAAAGAATTTGCTTGCCTTTCTATGTCAGAATCATATTCAAGAAAATAGGTACTTGAATTATCAACTTCTCCCCTTTCACATTTAGTCACTTGTTCGGTGCTAAGAGCATCTTTTACTATCCAAACACATCTTAACCAATTAGTGCAAGTTTTTCCATCATGATCCATAGCCAGATGAAAAGAACACATGGTCTCTTTAGGTACTTCTTCAATTTGCAATCTTGGCTAAGGGGTTGTCAGGAAAGGGGTTTTACCATGACCCTAGCATTACTATTGTCTATTAAAATTTTGATATGGGGATTGGTAAGGGCCACTAGTTCTATTATGTTGTCTCTTCAACATATCCATATCATTCTTTAATCTCTACATGAAAGGATCTATTGGAGAAAAGGTGGAAGTAGGCCTAGAAGATTGAACTTCTCTTCTCTATTTACTGGTGATGATGAGTGCATCCTCTAATTGAATTGCCAATCTTTGAGTAGCAACCAAATCAATGACTACATCTTTAATAAGATGAAAACTTATATCTAGTAGGACTACATTTACAAATAATATCTTTTTATTTTCACTATTAGGCCTAGAGTGAGCAAGAATCCTCTAGATCAATCTATTGAATTTTGCTACAAATTCCCTCATGGGTTCATGCATTTCTTTCTTCAGTTGGCTTAGCTGAAGCAACAAAAAGCATTCATTGTCATGGTCTTTGAATCTATTTTCAAATGTTGTCTTCATGTCATTCCAACTAGCCATGGAATTTTGGGGTAGATGGTTGAACCAATTAGTGGTAGGGTCTATGAGCATCCAAATGAACAACCTCACAACTATTTCTTGAGTGGGGACACTTATAATTTTGCATGCTATATGAAATGCACTTATGTAGTCTTCTGTAGAGATTTTTCTATTGCCACCAAAATTGGGTAAAACTTCAATTGCACCCTTGGGCAATGCAGTTGGGTTGACTCCAAGGTTCAATGGACCTATATTCTATTTCCAAGGTTGGTTGATAGCCATGTTTGGTAATATAAATTGTATAGGTTGGATATTCAAATGAGAAGGAACTAAAGCTTTTAGTGGAAGTAAAGACTACACCAGAGGTGAGATAGGGGAATGTTTGGGAGGAGAATTGGGTTTTCTATAAGATTTCATTTTCTACTTGCCCAATGTATTAAAGTTAGGAAGAAAACTCAAATTCTGTAAAGGTTCAAAATTCTCATCTAGAATGCCCTTTTCTCTTTTGCTTCTTGTATACCTTCTATCAACTAGATCTACTTTCCTATTTCTCTACTTAGCATCTTGTAGGGTCTTGGGCAAGTCTATTAACCACCACCTATTCTTAAACTTTTGGCACACCTCTCAGGAGCTCAACATGTTCTTCCTCTCTTTCAAGAACATTCAAAACTTGTTGAAATTGTTGATTGTTTTGGTGTAGTATCCAAGCAACCAAACTTAAATTGGAAACAATTTCCTCCTATGTGTCTTCAAACCATAAATTAGGCTACAAAATAGGAATTTTTTTATGGTGTACTAGGACCATTGTAATTCATTACCACTTCAAAAGAGCTTAGTCCTCTTCCTCTAGGGACTCTCCCTAGCAGAGTCACCAAAATCTATTAGTGAACATATTGTTTACCCAATGTTGGCTAGGATGGTGAAGTCTCTAGAAGTAGGGGTGACATTATCCTTTATCCCAGACATTATGTCATTGAAGCTCTTAGTTAAAACCTTAGAGTTCATGTTGTCATCCTCAAATTGTAAAATACCTGTAGGGTTGACAATCTATATATCCTTTAGGAGCTTTGTATGCATTCCAGTGATTTCAAGTTCCACTACTCGCATCTCTTCAATGAATTCCTTATAAATCAAATCCTTCCAACCCATATTATTTTTGAGGATGGACAACATGCAAGAGCCTATAGTTTACATGGGGTTTTCATTCAAGAACTTCACCACACCATATCTTTTGACTTCATGTACCTAAAACACAATGGCTTGGCACCAGCTTTGATCAGCCTCCCATGCTAGGATAAGGGTTTGGAATTCAGCTAACAATGCTTCTCCTTTGGCATATGTGGTAGTGAAATCCAGAATAAATTTACTACCCTCCTTTACTATAGATCCCACCCACTCATGCATTACATCTAAGAGTGATTTTTCCTTTTGTATTTGTTTAGCCAATTGTTGGCTATCTGATGAATTGGGATCAAAATATTGCATAGTCTGAATTAATGGAAGAGGACCCAAATTCATCAAATAATCTATGCACTTGGCCATAGTGATTACTAGCCTTTTAAGTTCTTTCTTTTCTTTTCTATTCATTTCAAACTGAGTCAGCATATGATTTGTAGAGAATTTGAAGAAGTGGTTCCTAGTATCTCTAGTGATGCCCCCCAATTCCATAGTAGTAACTTTGAAATCCTTTGTGTCAATCTCCCCAAATTTATCCTTTTGTTTATAGGTAGCCACCTCTACCATCACCTTTCCAGTCACAGGGTCTTTGATCAACCACATGTCACTTTTCATCTTCTTGCTCTTAGAACCATGGGCTACGTATTTTGTGGCAATGTACTTAATTGGTATGGACACTAGTTGAAGGCTACATTTCTTGCTTACAAAATTTTGATAGCCATGGTAGAATAGTGGAAGTGGTCATCATCCCCTAATTTCCTTTGGGAGGAGTCATGAAATTAGGCTGATTTGACTTCAAAGCCTCTATTAATTCTACATCACCATCTTGATTATCTAAAGAGGTCAGCTCTTCTCATTGAATTTTTCCTTGAGTCATCATTTTCTCTTTCTAAACCTTTTGTTGTGTGAGTGACTTAGATTTGGTCTTGGACCTAGTTCTAGGAGCCATGATTTGTTTAGGAGATATTTCTCCTTCGGGCTTCTTGGGAGTCAAAATACCACCTACAACATGAGACAAAAATTGGATGTTAGAATTTAATGTTTCAAAGAAATAAACCACCTTTAGGGGTTTTATAGTTAGTTTCTCATTGACTAATTTCATGTTCCTTCTTCTTAACTAGTTATCTATGTAGGTTAAAATGGATTTGGTTCTAAGGTTTATATCATCTTCTTTATCCCAATTCCAGTCCACTTCTAGTTGCTTCTGCTCACTCGCCTCTTCCCATCCTAGTTCAAAAACATCTGAACCATTTTCAATTATTCCCTCCAATTTGAACTTCAATTTCAAGGAATTAATTTTAGGAATTGTTAATCTTGAATGATCTCTTTTAACCACCTCTCTCTCATCTTTACAATCTTCCCATAAATCTTCTACATGAGGAACTATTGGTGATTGACCCTTAAGATTGAGCACCTTTGCTACAAAACCTTTTCTATCAAAATCTCTCCTTCCTTGGTGGAATCCAAGGATAAAATTGAGCAGGTTACTTCCAATCATAAAGGCATTGATCATATTACTACAAGCTAAATGATCAATTTTGACAGGAAAAATGGACACCAACTTCTCCTAAGGCAGATTATCTTTAATCACTGATAAATAATTGCCTACATATCTTAGCTATAACAAAACAATGTAAGGCATACTGAGGCAACTGCACAGGTTCTTATTCAAATCCTCCTACTCACAAGTATGTGAACTTGGAAAATTGAATGAAAGAGCTTTTGTATGTCTGAACTAGCCTTTGGACCTTTGGGGATATTTTTGGCATTGGTTCTTTTGCAAGGTTCAAATGTACACTTTCTATCAAAATGTCATGAGTTTTCCTGAATTCTTCCAACACTTTGTCCTTTTGTAGGAAGGGGCAATATTGGTAATAGTTACATCTTCATTCCTAGGTTCATGGGGAAGGGAAGTAATATTTTTGACACATGTAATGCACTAGGTTAAGTAGGAAGACATATGGAAATATTTTCTTGATATCTTAGAATGTTTGAGTTGATTCCTTAGTGAACTAGATATCAATTCTACCCTATCTAGAATGTTTTTTCCTTTTAGGATAATGTCTATGTACTGGTACATCTAGTCTTCAAAGAGGAAAATATTAGTAGACCCTTTAATCCGGTATAGCAAAACCATGAGATCATGGATGTGAGGCTTCATGTGATATTTACTGATTATTTTGGACATCCTTGAACAACCTTTATAGTTAGTCTCTATCCATTTCCTAGCCATCATGTCATGGTACTTTTCTGGGTTCTATTAGTATTCATCCAGAGATTGGGTAGGTCTAAAGGAAAAAAAGGTACACTCAGGTAGATGCAACACTAATGAGATAGTTTCCCTAGATATGGACAATATTGGTTCCTTGTCATTATTCAAAATACTCTTGGTTCTTGCATCATAGGTATCAATGCACAACTAAAGCAATCCAAAACTTAAAAGGGCGGGAGGAAAAGAAGCAACTTTGATTAGACCACTTGTTAGGATTTCTACGAAACCATTAACCTCATTAGCTTGTTTAAAAAAACTCTCTTGTAACTTCTCAACCTTGACTCCTTCTAAATTAGTGTCTAAAATGATGGGTCTCTTACATTTAAGATTGGAAATATCCCCAAGGAAATGCAAAACAAACCTCATTCTAAACAAAGCAAAGTAAAACTCAACACTTTTCTTGTTCATAGAAGTAACAATTGCAGGAGGAAAGGGCAATGGATTTCTTGTATTCTCACTTGTGACCAACTGAAAGAAAACCAAACCACTTCCCTTCCTTTATTGTTTCTCTGCTTCTAATTTTCCTTTGCACATGATAAAACAATTAAATGGGAAAATGGTGTTTTAAAGGTAAGTGAACATACTTGTGAAAGTACCACCTCATAATGAGGTATTCATGGCAAGATTTCTATGGCTTAACTTGCATGCTTGAAACTATGACAGGACTCCATTAAACGACCACCTTACGTGAATGGCCTTGCAATAATTATAAATTCTTGACATCCAATCTAGCCCCCAAATGAAATATTTTCCTTCCTTTTAATTATGATGACAACTCAACCTTCACTTCAAACAATGATAAATTAGACAAGACCTTTTAATCATTACCCTTACACCTTATTTAATTTCTTGGGAACTACTATCTTTTTAAAAATCATTAAAATCTATGTGCAGAATCCTTAGTAGTAGAACTACTTTAAACTTCTTTTAACCAAGGTTCAAAGAGGTTCAAAGTGGTTCAAGTAAATATCTTTTCTGCACTTAGTAGGCCCCACCTATAGAAAAAAGTTAGTACAGAAAAACTTTGGTTGAATTGCTTTGAACTACTTTGAACCAATGTTGACAATTATTAAAAGTGGTTCAAGTGAAAGACTAATAAAAAGGCATCACAAGACTGATTTCCATATAAAAGGAATGACGACTCTTGGAAAGGAGAAAAAATGAGGAACTTTCTTGACATTAGATTTTGGATTTTAAAGAGGAACCAAAAAGTTATAATGGCAACCCAAAACTATGGATAACAGGTAAATAGAAATTTTAGAGTTACTAGTAGTATAATGTTAAATATTATAGTTATAGTTATTGTTAGGGTTAGGTTTTGATGAAGGGTACTCCCCTTACTAACCCAAACATGAACAATATAATAGAGAAATAACAAGATAGTTCTAGAACAAAAAAATGGCTTCTTATTATCTATTAAAAAATGGAATTACAATATTGAAAACTATTATATGAAAATTGATATGAGCATTTTTCTTAAAAAATTTTGCAAGACAAAGTGACCATATGCATTCCCCTGAAATTTTCCTAGATATCCTTATGGTCCTTCTTTATACAGGTAATTTTTGATCATTTTGATTATCAAAATAATAGGGATTAAAGATCAAGATGAGGAGGGAAATTATCATAGCGGGGAGAATTTTTCAAGACAAATTTCTATTGCAAATAAAAAGGTCATGGAGGTTTGAATGTTGTTAACATCAAGGGAGAACTAGTAGGATACTACAAGATAATGTATAATATATTAATGTGGAAAAAGATTCTAAATATCCACATTCTAAAGATATTCTAAAGGAGAAGTCTTGGTTACCAAATGCACCTTGTTGAAAATGACAATAAGATAAGACAAATTTTCTTACACGCTATGTGTAAGTGACATGCTAAATTATGCAATACTATTACTTATAGAGATACCAAAAATAATCTTATTTTTGAGGAAATTTCCTATAAGTTGAGGTTAGAAAGAAATAAGTATCTCAATCTACTAGATTACTTTATTTTAAAATGATTAGAATAAGACCTTGGTCAAAGAACAATATTTGGTGAAGTCAAAGATTGGGAACTATCATGATTAGATGATGTGTGATATTATGCCTATGGATGTTTATTATTTTTTGTTAAGGATACTCTAGTAGTTCCATCATTATGTATTATACAATGGGTATGCAAACACATGTATCCTTTGCCAATTAATGTATTATGAAAAAAGATAAATCCATTGAATAAAGTGAAATAAAATGTGCATAGTGATGAAAAATTATGTTTAGTTGATGGGAGGATGTGTCTGGAAGGCATGGGGTATGATAATATGCATTTTAATTTAAATTAAAAAGATGTTAATGATGAAGTAGAAAATGTACTTGTAGAATTTGTAGATTTATTGGATGAGGTTCAACATATTGCATGTGACAATTTACCTAATGAATTGTCACTTTTGATAAAGATTAGGCATTTGATGGACTTGGATTCAATAGATAATTTTCCAAATAAGGTAGCATAGAGAATGATTGTAGCAAAAAGTGAGGAGCTGAATAGATAACTCCAAGAGTTATTATAGAAGGTTTTGATTCAAGAGAGTTTGATTTCACTAGAAGTGATATTAGTACCACATAAAAATTGGATAATAAAGGATGTGTGCAGATTATTAAGTTATTCATAAGATCACTATGAAGTACAAATTTCCCTTACCAAGGATGGGTGATATGTGGATTATTTGAGTGGATCTCTATATTTCAAAAAGATATATATCTTAAGAGTGGATATCATCAAATTCATGCCAGAGAAGGAGATGAAAGAAAGACAAGTTTGAATAAAAAATGATGGATTGTATGAGTGGCTAGTCATGCTGTTTGGGATAATCAATAGCCTAAGAATGCTCACACAGCTCATGAACAAGGTATTGAAGGATTTGGTGGGTACTATTCTCAATGTTTTTGATAAGAAAAATAGGTTTTATAGGGATCCTGAAACCCAAAAGTTGTTACATATCAGAGGGTACTATTCTCAATGTCAACTTGAATGGGATTTTGATATTTGGTAAGACATTCGAAGCAAATATAATGCATATTAGTAGGGTGTTGAAGAGGTGAACAAAAGAAATGTTGTGGATTAATTTGAGGAACTCCAATTTTGTAAAGGAGTTAGTGTATCTAAGGTTTGTAGTTTCAAAATAAGGCCTAAAAATGGACCTAGAGAAGGTGATGGATATCATGGAATGACCTACTCTAAGGAGTTATAATGAGATAAAAAATATTTATTATTTTTCTATCTTTTATAGAAAGGTTATCCTAGATTCTAGTAGTGTCTATGGACCCTTAACTAAAAAAATAAGAGGGGATAGGAAATAATATAATTGAACTATAGGAGAAAATAAGAATTTTGAATTTTTGAAAAGGAAAGTTGCAAAACAAATTGTTTTATAACTTCTAGATTTTAATAAGGTTTTTAAGTAGATTGCAATGTTATAGGTAATGCAATTACATTTTTTCTGATTTGGGAAGAGAAAGTTGTTTCTTATTTTAGTGAGAAGCTATATGATCAAGAGTTGTATGCTATAGTTTAGGCATTGAAGAAGTGGAAACATTACCTTTTACCTAAAGAGTTTTTCTTATTTACTTATCATCAAGATTCGTAATATTTGACTAGTCAGGGAAGTTTTAGTCAAAGGAATTTGAGATGGATTTTTATTTAAGGGGTTATACATTCATTTTGGAACACAAGAGGGAATTTACAATAGCGTTACACATGTCATTAGAAGGAGATAAATTTTACTAACAAAGACATAAATTGAGGTTTTGGGTTCATGAAACTCAAGATTGTATTTTCAATGGATCATCACTTTGGTAAATCATAGCAATCTTGTACAAGACATTACTCAAGGAAGGACTTGATTTATAAACTTCAAAATCTTTGATGATATTTTTTTTAATAAATAGTCATATGCGCATTCCTAAGATTTTTATAAAAGAGAATCTCATCAAAGAGAAACATAATGGAGTGTTGGATAAATATTTTTGTTTAGATAAAATCATTTCTCTGATTAGGAAGAACTATTACCAACCACAACTACAACAAGAATATATAAAAATTGTATAGGGTTACAAAATATGTCATTTGACAAAGGGAACCTAGTTGAATATAGGGTTATATCAGCCACTGCATGTATATGAAGAACCATGGGTATATATTAGTATAGACTTTATTCTTGATTTTTGAAGGACCTAGAGAGGGAATGAATTAGTTTTAATAGTAGTAGACATGTTTTCAAACATGGTATGTTTTATTCCTTACAAGATTAATAATGATGTTCATGTCATAGAAATTCTTTTTAGATAAGTAGTAATAATGGATGGTCTACTCAAGAGTATAGATTCAGAAAAGATAGATTTAAAGTTTATCTCAACAAAGCATCCATAGGCTAGGGGATAAAAATAAGGAGTTAATATGAGTTTGGTGATTTTTTTTCAATTTGGATTAAGAGTTAAAATATTTTTTCTTGTATACACACACACACACACACACACATATAAATGTATACATATACATATACATATAATAATAATAATAATATACTTACAATTATAATATTTGAAAAATGACACATTCTCTCACACTTTTCAAACATTATTACCTAAAAATTAATATTAATCTTTTAAAATTTTATATTAAGGAAACGAAACCAAAATAAATATAAAGTTGGTCTAATTTTAAAACAACAAAGTTTAAACTGAAAAATATGATTATTTGCATTTACAAACAACAAAACAAACACTTACATAAAATATTTTTAAAATGGTGCATTTCCAATGTTATTAACTAAATATTATTATTTATTATTTATAATTTCATATTCAAAAGAAATAAAAATAAAAATAAGTATATGGTTACTCAAATTCAAAATAACAAAATTTGAATAGAACTACAAAATGTAACATGCATTCTAAATGCAAATAGTATAATAAATCAAAATACTAATCTAAACCCAAATACTATTCCAAACCAAAATACTATTCCAAATCTAAAGTCCAATTTTTATTTAAATATAGCTTGCATTCTTATCTAAATACAAATATTATTATAAATACACATATGATTATAACAAAATACTAAACTAAATCCAACTAGCATTATAAAGAAAAATGCTAATCTAAATCAAAGTAGTAACCTAAATTAAAATACTATTCTTAATCAAGATATTAATCTAAATTTAAATACTATTATAAATCAAAATACCATTTGATGTAGCACACTGATCTCAATTCATAGATAACTTAATAAACTCATGACAAAACCCAATATAGATTCAAACTCTAAATTGTTCATTATCAAAAACTACTTCTACATGGATCTCTAACTCCATTAAATAACAACTGACTCCAAAAAGAGAAAATAGAAAATTTCCAAATTTGGCAAATTTCAACAACTAGAAAAATATGCCATTTTTGGTAACTTCTAAAAAACCTCAAAAAGAAAATTTGAAGTTTCCTATGTCTACAATTCAAACCATAAAGGCGAATTGCCAACTAATCTCTAAAGTTTAGAAAGAAATTTCGAAGTTATTACAAAGCAAAAATAAAAATAAAAAAGTACCTAAGATATTTTAAAACTGAAATTTAGAGGTCAAGATGGAATTTCTAGCTCTCAAAAAAAAATCACAACAACCTCAACAAAGCTAGTTGAGTTGGAATCCACCTCAACTATAGATTTTGGAAAAAACCCAAAAAAATCTAAGACAACTTAGATCTGAGTCAAAAGTAACGACTCTCTGAACTCCTTGCATCATTCTCCCCTTCTTGAAAGAAACACTGCTCCTAAGTGATTGTTGGTGAAGTGGTGCAACTTGGAAGGATCTAACTACAACACTACCCACTCAGATAGCCACGTGCCTTAAGTGTCTGGTAAGCCATACCACTATACTAAATAGCGGTTGTATTGACCATGCCTTGTGGAAGTAGATTGTTTGTTAAGAATTTGGGCAATGGTATCCTGTTTCTTATTTGGAAGGTGATGTTGCCACTCAACTTCCTATCCATCAACTACCTTTAGAATATTTCCATGAAATTTATGCAAATCAATAATATTAAACATAGGAGAGATGTCTAGATTGTTGGGCAAGCTAACTTCATAAGCATTACCAGTAATTTTCTTAAGGATTTTGCAAGGGCCAATCTTTTTGTATTTTAGTTTGTGATATGTGTCAGTAGGAAACCGCTCATGGTTTATGTAAACCATGACTAAGTCACCTTCAGCAAATGTTTGGTGTCTTCTAGTAACATCTACCAGAATCTTGTCATTGTCATTGTTGAGTTGTAACTTGTGTCAGACATCTTGTTGGAGTTGTTGAAGGTGTTCAAAAAAGGCCACTCCATCATCACTAATCCTATCACCAAATGGTAGAGACATGAGATCTAGAAAACCTCAAGGATTTCTACCATAAACAATTTGGAAATGGGATTTCCCTTTTGACCTATTAACAAAACTATTATAAGAAAATTCTGATTGGGGTAGAGCCAAGTTCCACTGTTTGGGAATCTCACCAACAATGCATTGTAATAGATTCCCCAAACTTCGATTGACTACTTCTGTTTGTCCATCAGTTTGAGGTTGGTAGGCACTACTAAACTGTAACTTGGCCCCCAATTTCTTCCATAAAGTTCTCCAAAAATGACTCAAGAACTCGGTATCATGGTCAAAATTAATGGTTTTGGGTAGACCATGTAAGCGAACAACTTTTGAGAAGAACAGTTCGGTGATCCTAGCAGCATCATTAGTCATTTTATAAGCAATAAAGTGATCCATTTTGGAAAATCGATTAATGACAAAAATAGAGTCATTACCTCATTGAGTGTGTGTAAGACCCAATACAAAATCCCTACTCAAGTCAGTCCATAGTTCAATGGGTATTGAAAATGACATGTATAAGCCTATATTCTGTGAATGTCCCTTAGCCATTTGATAGATTTTGCACCTCATCACATGCTTAGTAATGTCTCTTTCGATCTTTGGCTGATAAAACTTATCTGCAACCAAGTGTATCATTTTGTCCTTTCTAAAGTGTCCAGCCATCCATCCATTGTGAAACTCTTGAATAATATTTTCTCGCATAGAGCTAGCTAGTATGCATAGTTGTCTTCCCTTGAAGAGGTAACCATCCTGCAAAAAATAATCACCTTTGACATGAGATGTCCTACCAATGCTTGAACCATTCAACTGTTTCACAATTTTCCAAAAATTGTCATCAACAACATATAATATTTTAATAGTATCAAATCCAATGACTTCGGTTGCCATTGTGGTTAATATAGAAGTATGCCTATTCAAGGCATCAACAACCTGATATTGTTTCCCAGACTTATGCTTCAAAAAAAAGGTGTATGCCTGTAAGAAAGAGACCCATTTGGCATGCTATGTATTCAACTTCTTTTGGGTGTTGATGTATTTTAGAGCAAGGTGATTAGTAAATAACACAAACTCTTGTGGCACTAAGTAGTGTCTCCAATAGCATAATTCTTGAACAATGGCATAGAATTCTAGATCATAGGTGGAGTAGCTTTTCATTGTATCATTGAGTTTCTCACTAAAAAAGGCTACAAGTTTACCTTTTTGACTAAGAATAACACCTATTCCAATATGGGAGGCATCACACTCTACTTCAAAAGCTTTGTCAAAATTCAAAAGTGCAAGTATAATGTAAAGAAACTCAGGTGTGGAAATAGCTTCCTACACTAATCTCATAAGGAAAGTATGGTGCAAATCCTTTTAAAATCTTCTACACTTATAGATTCAATATCATGTAAATACCAATATAGCATCCAACCATGCATACAGAAAATAGACAGAGAAAGAAACACACAACACAAAGATTTGCTAGTGGGGAAAAACCTTTTGTTAAAACAACCCCACCTCTCTAGAACCTACAGAATGTATTATATTCAACACAAGATTACAATACACTTGTAATGCAAGTTCAACATCAACAATACAAGACTCCAGCAG
Organism: Cupressus sempervirens; assembly: GCA_028749045.1. NCBI lineage: Eukaryota > Viridiplantae > Streptophyta > Pinopsida > Cupressales > Cupressaceae > Cupressus > Cupressus sempervirens. Next base: position 211,513,219 of record CM053785.1, on the reverse strand, counting down.
CACCTCAGTACTTGCAAACTTTCATCTATCACACTATTGCATTACAACATGCAATACTCATTTTATGAACATCTTAAGACCCAACAAAATGCCCACAAAGGAGTTGGGCATTTTTCATGGCTCAACCACCAAGAAACATGCACAATGCCACATGTACATCCAATACCAGGAAAAGGGCATCCATCCCTTGAATAGGCAATGATAGCTTGTCATAGAATCCGCCAAAAATAGCGGTCACAAGAGAAGTGTAAGGGAATCTGTCATACCAACTTATTTTTGGCATATTCTCTTACACACACCAACCACTCATTCTTGGGCACCCAAATAGGCCTCATGTCATAAGATTCTCTTACACCTATCATAGCTCATTCCTTAAATAGCTCTTACATGTCATAGGAATCCATCATAACCATTTCAGCCATGATCTCCTTTACACACTTCAGAATGCCGACACATGTAAGTGATCAACATGCCAACTAGACATGTACACTCACATTTACATATTATTTGCAAAAATACATTTTACAAAACAAATAATAATAAGAATAGGAATTATACAAGGTTGAGACACCTTATTCCTAACGTTCTCCCACTTGTCGAACACCTTGTAAGAGAAAATGGAACATAACAGGAACTAACCACTATAGGCCGAAAGGCCCATAGACTCCGAACACCATCTGAACTTCTCAGTGCCCATTGGTTTTGTTAATGCATCTGCAACATTCTTCAAAGTATCTACCTTCTCCAAATTTACCTTTCCATCTTCCACCATATCTCTCACAAATTGAAACTGCACATCAATGTGCTTTGTTCTGGCATGGAAAGTTGGATTCTTCGCAAGGAAAATAGCACTCTAACTGTCACACCAAATAGTAATCTATCTGCATCAACACCAACATCAGAACACAATCTCTTAAGCCAAATGGCTTCCTTACAAGCATGAGTAGCAGCCATGTACTCCGCTTCTCTAGCGGACAAAGCAACCACAGGTTGTCGCTTACTCATCCAACTGATGGCACCACCAAATATAGTGAACACATAACCACTGGTGGATCTCCTGCGATCAATATCACCTGCCCAATCTGAATCCACAAACCCATGAATACAAACTAAAAGAAGAGATCCAGAAAGTTACTATGATAACATATGGAGTAATCTGATGTACCCCTCAAATATTTGAATACTCGCTTAACTGCATCCCAATGTATGCGTCCAAGATTAGCCATAAACTGACTCAGGACTCCCACTGCTTGGGCAATGTCTGGTCTAGTACAGACCATAGCATACATAAGACTACCAACTACACTAGCATAAGGTACTCTACTCATGTCCTCCACCTCACTAGGAAATTTTGGACAATCATCTACAAATAGCTTTGTTCCCACAGAAATAGGAACACATAGTGGTCTACAATCTGCCATGCTAAACCTGTCCAACATAGACTTCACATACTTACTCTAACTCAACCAAAGTTTTCTGTTAGACCCATCTCTACTGATTTCCATACCCAAGATGTACCTAGCTACCCCAAGATCTTTCATCTCAAACTATGCTGACAACTGAGATTTAAAATCAGAAATCATACCCTTACCCTTCCCAACCAGCAACATATCATCAACATATAATGCAACAATAAGAAGGCGATCATTTTCAACTCTGAAATAAACACAATGATCTAATTTTGATCTTACAAATCCAATTGACAACACAAAGGCATCAAACTTAACGTACCACATCCTAGGAGATTGCTTCAAACCATATAGAGATTTCTTCAATCTACAAATAGAGGATTCTTTACCTTTAACAATGTAGTGCTCAGGTTGTGACATATAAATCTCTTCCTCGAAATCACCATGAAGGAAAGTTGTCTTCACATCCATCTGTTCTATCTCTAAATCATATGATGCAGCAAGAGATAACAAAAATTTAATGGATGTCAACTTTGCAATAGGAGAGAATATTTCACCATAATCTATTCCCTCTACCTATGAATACCCCTTTGCAACCAATCTAGCTTTGTACCTTTCAACACTACCATCTGCACAAAATTTCTTCTTGAACACCCATTTATAGCCAACAGATTTTCTCCCTTTAGGCAAAGGTACAAGGTCCCAAGTTTTTTTTTTCTCTAATGAAGCCATCTCATCATCCATAGCCTCAATCCGGGAACCTGCATCTTCCATGCCCAAAGCCTCTTTCACAGATCTAGGCTCATCAGTGTTAGTAATCAAAGCAAAAGCACAACTGAAATCTAACATAGAATAACCAAACCTTTCTAGTTGCTTTCTTTCTCTCATGGATCTCCTCAAGGGTTGAGGTTGAGGTTGTTCTTCCTCTTCTTCTAAACTATCAGAGCTGCTAGAGCTCTCCTCATCATTAGACCCAACATGGTCTCTCTGTTCAGTCTTCTCAGGGGTAGGAGGCAACTGAACAAAATCTTTTTTCTTTTCTTTTTCATCTATTGTAACACAATAGGAGAAGATGTTAGCTCCCTAAAAATAACATTTCTGCTATACAACACCTTACTAGTCACAGGATCCCAAAGCTTGTATCCTTTCACACCAGCACTGTACCCGATGAAAATACATTTAACAACTTTGTTTTCCAACTTAGATCTTTTCTCCTTTGGAACATATACATAAGCTTCACAACCAAAAACACGAAGATGTCTAATTGAAGGCTTCTTACCAGACCACACCTCCATGGGTGTCTTACCAACAAGGGTTGATGTAGGAGATCTGTTAACCAGATAGCAAGCAGTGGCCACAACTTCAGCCCAAAACCTTTGTTCTAAACCAGCTCCACTAAGCATACTCCTAGCCTTCTCCATCAATGTCCAGTTCATTCTCTCTGCAACTCCATTTTTCTCCGAGGTATAAGGAGTTTTCTTATGCCTCTCGATACCTTGTTCTTTACAGAACTGTTCAAACTTTGCTGAGCAAAACTCACCACCATTGTTAGTTCTCACACACTTAATCTTCTTACTAGTCTGATTCTCTACAAGGGCTTTAAATTCCTTGAATCAACTAAAGACTTGTGTCTTACTTTTAAGGAAATAAATCCATGTCCTTCTACTATAATCATCTATGAAAGATACAAAAGATACAAACTTGGAGATCGAAGGAACTTTTGCAGGACCAAATACATCAGAATGAATAAGATCCAAAACATCAGAAGATTTGTGAGAACTAGAGTAAAACTGAACACAATTTTGTTTACCATATACATAGTGTTCACAGAAGTTGAACTCGAGATTGCAATCATTTAACCCCTCAACGAGATTTTTTTTTTTTGTTGGGTTCTGAGACCCTTCTCAAAAATGTGGCCAAATCTCATATGCCACAACATTGTCTTTTCTGCAGGAAGCTTTCCTTCCAAAGTGTTTGCATTGCCATCGGAACCAATAACCATAGAATTCTTTGCTACTCGTTCAGATGGTGAGGATGAAGAACTATTACATAGAGGAATACATGCATCTAGCTGAAACTAAGTACCTCTCCTAGTATCCTTAGCAAGCACCATCGATCCTCTAATAATCTTACATCCTTCTTTCGAAAAAACAACTTGCACACCTACATCGTTCAACATACTTATAGATAATAGGTTTCGTGCTAGACTTGGAATGTGCATAACTCCATTGATTCCCTTTACTCATCTATCAGGAAATTTGATAGTGACCCTTCCGCATCCAACTATCTTCAGGTGAGAATCATCACCCAAGTACACCTTTCCACCATCGAACTCTTCATATCTTGAGAACCATTTTCGATGAGAGGTCATGTGAAAAGATGCATCCAAGTCAACCAACCACACATCATCAAATGCATGGGCTGCCAAAGCTATGATGAATGCATTGCCATCTTCTTGACATTTTTCAGATCCAAAATCTGAGGCTTTCTTCTTCTTCTTAGGCTCTTTACAGTCTTTATAGAAGTGCCCATTCTTTTCATAGTTCGAACATTTTTCCTTGGACTTATTGGAAGTCTTTGACTTCCCACGAGATTTGGATCTACCCTTATTGTCAGACTTATTGTCATTTTTCTTTCCTCTTTCCGTGGATCTCCCACGAACAACAAGGGCTTCTTTTTTCGAAATGAAAGCCTTTCTCCACATCTCCTCTGATAGCAGCGAAGACACCACATCATCCATTTTGAAGGTGACTAATGTGCTTCCGAGAGCCATCATAAGATGGTCCCATGAATCCAGTAAAGAACACAAAAGTGTGTAGCAACGATCCTCCTCCTCTAACTTGACACCAGCTGATGTCAACTGTACACCCAGCAGATTAAATGCATTTAAATGATCCGTTAAGGATCCACCTTCCTCCATTCACAGAGAATAAAAATTCTTCCTTAGGAACAGCTTGTTCACCAGAGATTTTTCCTGATACACGGCCCCAAGTCTTTCCCACAAACTATATGTGGTTTTCTCATCTAGAACATTCAGAAGGACTGCATCGGTTAAACAGAGTCTTATGAGACCCTTAGCTTTACGGTCTTTGATATCCCAATCTTCTTGAGTTATAGTTGTTGCTCTTGTAGCACTTGTAGTCACTTCCCATAGGTCACGATCTTCCAACATGTCTTCCATCTTGATTTTCGACAACTCAAAATTAGTGCCATTAAATTTCTCCACCTCCATTCTTCCATATGATGAACTCGCCATCTCAATCTGCAAATAAGATTTAGGATGCTCTGCACAAGACTCCCACTCAACTTGAGATTAGCTCAAAAAACCCTACCTAACAACTAGGATCAAAAGTTGATCAAGCTCTGATACCACTTGCAAGGAAACTCAGGTGCAGAAACAACTTCCTACACTAATCTCATAAGGAAAGTATGGTGCAAATCCTTTTAAAATCTTCTACGCTTACAAATTCAATATCATGTAAATACCAATATAGCATCCAACCATGCATATAGAAAATAGACAGAGAAAGAAACACACAACACAAAGATTTGCCGGTGGGGAAAAACCTTTCGGTAAAACAACCCCACCCCTCCAGAACCTGCACAATGTATTATCTTCAACACAAGATTACAATACACTTGCAATGCAAGTTCAACATCAACAATAGAAGACTCCAGCAGCACCTCAGTACTTGTAAACTTTCATCTATCACACTATTGCATTACAACATGCAATACTCATTTTATGAACATCTTAAGACCCAAAAAAATGCCCACAAAGGAGTTGGGCATTTTTCATGGCTCAACCACCAAGAAACATGCACAATGCCACATGTACATCCAATACAAAGAAAAGGACATCCATCCCTTGAATAGGCAATGATAGCTTGTCATAGAATCTGTGAAAAATAGCAGTCACAAGAGAAGTGTAAGGGAATCTGTCATACCAACCTATTTTTGGCATATTCTCTTACACACACCAACCACTCATTCTTGGGTGCCTAAATAGGCCTCATGTCATAAGATGCTCTTACACCTGTCATAGCTCATTCCTTAAATAGCTCTTAGACGTCATAGGAATCCATCATAACCATTTCAGCCATGATCTCCTTTACACACTTCAAGATGCCGACACATGTAAGTGATCAACATGCCAACTAGACATGTACACTCAAATTTAGATATTATTTGCAAAAATACATTTTACAAAAATAATAATAATAAGAATAGGAATTATACAAGGTTGAGACACCTTATTCCTAACATATAAGAGTTGTAGTTACCTTCTCCTTCAAAAGCTTGAAACTTTCTTCTACATCTACTATCTAGGAAAAATCCCTTCCCTTTGTGCAATTTGTTATAGGTGCTACAATGCTACTAAAATTCCTAATAAACTTTTTATAGAAAGTGGTTAACGCATGGAAACTCCTTACCACTGTTATATTTGTGGGATTAGGCCGTTCAAGAATTGCTCTGATCTTCTCTGGGTCCATTTGAATACCATCTCTAGAAATGACAAATCCTGAAAAAGTTAAGCTAGTCTACATGAATCTTCACTTCTTTAAGTTTTCATACAGTTTCTCTTCTCTTAGCAAAACCAAGATAACTTTTAGGTGTTGTAAATGTTCTTCTTAGTTCATGCTAAAAATCAAGATGTCATCAAAACAAACAACCACAAACTTACCACTATAAGGTTGCAGTATAGCATTCAACAATCGCATGAATGTACTTGGTGCATTAGAAAGTTTGAATGGCATAACCATCCATTTGTACAAACCATCTTTTGTTTTGAAAGTTGTCTTTCATTCATCCCCTTCTTGAATATGAGTCTGGTAATAACCACTTTGAAGATCAATCTTGCTAAAGCACTCGATGCCTACCAATTCATCCATCATGTCCTCAATATGAGGAATAGGAAATCGGTACTTAATTGTAATCTTATTAATTTCTCTACTGTTAGTGCACATCCTTCATGTACAATCTTTTTTGGAGTCAACAATGCTAGTACTGCACATGGGCTCATGCTTTCTCAAACCAAACCCTTTTGTAGGAGTTATGTGACCTATTTATTTAGCTCTGCATGTTGGGTTGGATTCATTTGATAGGTTGCTTGATTAGGTAGGGTGGCTCTAGGGATAAGATCAATGTGGTGCTAGATATCCCTCTTTGGTGGTAGACCTTGTGGTAATTCATCAGGCACAACATTAGAAAATTCCTCTAATACCTTCATTGCATCAGATGGTATTGGGTTCTCTTAGTCTTCTTTCCTTTCCACTACCAGGGAATAACAACACCCTGTCACCTTCATTTCCTTGGTAACTTCTTTTGCAAACAACATGGTCTCACTCTTCCTTTCATGCTCAAGTGGTAATAGAACCACTTTTGAGCCATCCTTTCAGAATGTGTATGTATTCTTCTTGCCATCATGTGTGACCTTCCTGTCACACTGCCATGGTCTCCTGAATAATATATGACAAGCATCCATAGGGATAACATCACACCTTATCTCATCCTTATAGAACTTTCCTATGGTAAACCTTACTAAACATCTTTTATCAATAGTGACTTCATTTCCTTTCTTAAACCATACAATACGATAGGGATGAGGGTGTTTTTCACATTGTAAACCTAGTTTCTCTACCATTTCTCTAGACACCATATTCTCACAATTACCCCCATCAACAATAACTTGACATACCTTTCCACTTGAAGTGCACCTGGTTCTGAAGATGTTAGTTCGTAGCCATGAATTCTCAAAGTTATTTGTAGGAGTTTCATCCTTCTCTAGGATGATCATTGATCTCCTCATCATGAGATTTTCTCCTATGTCTGGTGAGACTTTTTTCTCCTCTTCTTCTATCTACATCAGGTTCACTCTAGTTTGTCCTCCTTGCATTATTTCTAGCATGTTATAGTTTGAGCATTCAAAAGCCCTATGTCCTTCCTCTCCACATCTGAAGCAAACAAATGGCCTTCTTTGATTTTTTCATCCTCTTCCACTACCATAGCCTCGTCCTCTTTGAAAACCCTTTCCTCTTTCTAGGTTTTGAGGTTCTTATTGGGTATCTATTACTTTATTGAATCCCAAGGACAAGTCTCATCAACTATAATTGGAACTTCCTTGAAAAGGGTTTGATGTGCCTCTTTGTCCTCCTCTATTCCTCTATTTATAGTGTCTATTCTATTTCTCTTCAGCCTTTAGAGCCAACTAATAGGCTTCTTCCATGCTATTGACATGGTGCATGCTCAACTAATCCTGGATGGTGAATTTTAACCCATTTATATACCTAGTTTCCATCTGCTCATCATCTTCTTGATGTTTTATATGCATGGATAGCTTATAGAATTCATTTGTGTATTCTTGCATAGAAGATAAGTTTTGTTTAAAATTTTGGAACCTACAAAAGAGAGTTTGAGAATAATCTATAGGCAAGAAAGTTTCCCTCAATTTCTTTTCCATCTTACTCCATGTCTTGGTCTTGTCCTTGTTTTTCTTCACCCACTTCTTTTGGAGTTGATCCCACCAGATCATGGCATTACCTTTTAATTTTGTGCATACAAACTTCATCTTCTTTTCCTCTATCATAGGCTTCCAGTCAAAAAATTTACTCATCTCATTTAACCAATCTATCAATTCTTTTGGTTTAAGGCTACTAACATAGTCTGAGACTTCAATTTTGATACCATCATTCTTTCCTTCTAAAGCCCTTAGGACTCTATCTTCATAGCTCATTTGTTCTAACTCCTCAGCTTCATTTTCTATATTTCCCTCCATTTGATCATTGCTTCCTCCATCTGTTTCTTCCTCCAATACATTATCATTTCATGTTCTTTGAATATCAACTCTTCTAATAAGCTCCTCAATCTACCTTTGCAAGTATAGTATGATTCTTTGAAATTGGGCAATGTCTCCTCTTCCTCTTCCTCTCCCAGCCATCTTGTGGATCTTATACCAAATGATGTAGTACACTGATCTCAATTCATAGAGAACTTAATAAACTCATGACAAAACCCAATATAGATTCAAAATTTGAATTTTTCATTACTGAAAACTACTTCTACATGGATTTCCAACTCCATTAAATAGCAACTAACTCCAAAAAGAGAAAATAAGAAATTTTCAAATTTGGCAGATTTTGACAATGAAAAAATATGCCATTTTTGGTAACTTCTAAAAAACCTTTGAAAGTAAATTTGAAGTTTCCTATATCTACCCTTTAAACCATAAAGGTGAATTTCCAACTAATCTCCAAAATTTAGAAAGAAATTTCGAAGCTATTACAAAGTAGAAAAACCAAAAAAACACCTAAAATATTTCAAAACTGAAATTCGGAGGTCAAGATAGAATTTTTGGCTCTCAAAAAATAAATTGAAATGGCCCCAACAGAGTCGGTTGAGTTGGAATCCACCTCAACTATAGATTTTGAAGAAAACTCAGAAAAATCTAAGAAAACCCAGATCCAAGTCAAAAGTTACAACTCTTTGAACTCCTTATATTGCCATTCTAAATGCAAATACTATTCTAACTACAAACAATATTAGTGTTGGTAAACAAATTCATCTTCACACAAAACTTCCAAAATAACCCTTATTTGCCCAACAATGAAGACACAAAACGCGACCAATGGTTGGGTCGCTTTACCATTGGATTGTGTAAGCGTCCTCTGAATTTTATTACCTAAAGAGAAGGCTACCCTCACTATTCTTGGATAGGGGGAAAATAACTATAACATAAATGAAAAGAAACAAACTACACATATGACAATGGGAAACACATAGTCCTTCCACCTGCACATGCATTCAAGAAAGATAATGACAGACTAAATATATAAAATCTGCACAATATATGAACCCAGCAAGAGAAAGAAAATCCACAATTCAATATTGATTCAAAGATAAACCGACAAAGAGAAATTCAAAGCATAAAATTTTCAAACAGTTTGTAGAATCTTTCATCTATTCAGAAATCATTCCATTCTTGTGTATCACTGATGATTCAAAACATTTGAAGAAATACTGACAAAGAACTCAAGACTCTCCACTACGAAGAGAAGAACCCCTGGCTCCTCCAAAATTTTAGAATAAATAGATTTATGGGCTCCATGTTCTATTCTATAACTGAATCTTGAAAACCAATTCTTTCGTAAAGTTTTTATAAGATTCTCTTTTAATGTCTGTATCCCTTCTTGATCATGATAACTTCACATTATGCTAATGTTTCAAATATGGTTATCGAATTAATCCTCCCAATTCAAATATACACGCGTGGACATATGTTGTATTATATCCAAGCGGTAACCAAGTTATGCCCAAAACAAATTAATCATCCACCTCCGGGATCCTTATCTTCTAAATTATTTTAATCTATAAGTTGGTTCGGTATGCTTATCAAACCAAAGGATTGCATGTTGTTTAGGACATGTGTCATGAGGATGATTATTTGAAGAAAATTGTCCCTTAATGTTCTTGACACCTCTAGATAGTATCTCATTGGGATCTCTGAGTGGTGCAATAATCTGACCAAAGTTGTGTGTCTTCATATGCGTCTCTCGAAAAGTTTAGGCGATCACCTTACCTGACCAAGCATTCAGTTATCCTTCTCTATGCTTCACCAAAATTGAGAAATCACCCTCAAAATGGCCATGATTCACCATGTACACCCAAACCTCGTATCGAGTGCATGGATGGACATAAGGATTCCACTAACGATTCAAGTTCTAACATGTATGAATTGGTTTTCTGTCAAGCGGATGGGATACAATCATTGATCTTCATGAGGATTAAAACTCTGATGTGTGCCGGTGTGTGTGAGAGTTTAAACCCAATAGGAAAACTATTATATGCTTGTATCATGTGCAGAATGGTCATATCACCACGTTCTGAGGCTCATAACTATAAGTCTAACTGTGGACAGGCTTAAAATTTGATTTGAAGCTCCCATATCTCCACTGAGACAACCCGATCAAGACCTTAATGCCATCGGGTTCTCTATTAGATCAATATAATTCATGATTCCATTAAGAATCTAACCTCCTATTGCGTAATTTTGTGGGGTTTTCAGGCTTTCTTTTAAACACATTTTGAGGACCCCATATGTTCCTTCAGATTGGGGATGGAAGTACACGCTTTTGTGGGCCATTCTTATTGATGGTGATTACCATTCACCCGGTATGAGGAAGGTACGCAAGGTGTCTATATTCCTGAGTGATGCATGTCCTGATACATCTCCACAAACAGTTGACATGTAACCAAATACCCTCATTTTGACTGTAAAATTCACCTCGAGCTATCACCTTAGAGCTTTGTGATTGAAGCCTACGCAATTGATAAGGGACTATGCCCGCAACTTGGTTTATAAATTGAGGCGCCATGAGATTCCTAACACCGATCTCAACTGATTGAGCGCTGCAAATACGCTGGTGCATTTGGGTTTTATTTCTTGCATACTGAATCTTCATTTGGTGGCCTCCTGTGTGAAGGGTCCATCAGGTTATTTAGCACAATGATCATGATATGGGTGACCCTTCTTCATAAGATTCGGGCACCTTTAACACTCGTCTCCATTGCTGGCTCGATTCGGCTATATGCGCCATATATGTCATTGCATATTGGCATTTTATCAAATAATTTGCATGTGTCTTCCCCAAGACTGCGCATTAGGACTGTTTTACTATTTGTGTGAGTCACCCAAACCATGAGCTCACCACCTATCATCATAAATATTCTTAACCAAACAACGATGACATCTCCACAATATGTCACATACTCGGTGACCTGACCATCGATACACTGGTCGGTTTCAACTCCTTACTAACCCAAGCAGCTCGGTATTTCAGAGGGTACATGGTGCGCAACATCTTCAAACAATTTGATGCCACTGCTTTCATGATACTTACATGAAATGGAGGCCCGAAACTTGTCAAGCCAATGCTTCTATGAATCAGGCATGATGTCAAATAGTTCGTGATCAGTCTCTGCGGTTATTAAAGAGTCTTAAGAGTCTTTGAAGTTTAATGTCACCCCGTGAATACCATTTCCTTCAATTATGCATTGAGTTCATATGTGATCTAACATCACTGTCGCTACCAATCTCCACCATTTGCACCTAAGGAAACAATGGTACTCATGTCTATCGGGCCACTAACCAAGTTCAAAACATAGTGAATGGTTGTTACCTTTTACATTGAGGGCGGAGGTATACGTACACTCCGAATGCATCTGCGACCATCCCATCTTTGCAAACGAAATAATGTTTCCCAACATTCACAATGGGAGGTAAAATTAGCATGTTAAAATATATTATGAATTCCAACTTGATCTGATTCATCATGTGAATTTGGAGAGTTATAGCACAAGGCTCGGAAAATTCATTCAAACAACTATAAATTTGAGCTTTGACTACTGCACTGATAGGCATCACAAACATTACAGTCGCGTCGTTTAAATCGTACACTTAGTGATATTCACATCTTTCAATATCAAATAGCTTCTTGAATCAGGATCTGCAGGAGTTTTTGGAACCTTAATGAATCTAAAATTCGAACCCAAACTCACTTCATCTTTATGGACTAATGAGCTTCTGAATCTGCATCTTGAATTTGAACTACACTTCTGCACTCATGAACTTTTGGATCACTCTACATGATGATCTGACAATGGTCTTGCACATTTTGGAAATAATCCTCTGAACACACCTGTTGTGCCATATCAAGCCAATGAACCTATTTGAAATACAGATTGAACCTTCAAGTTTGTTGAACCTTTGAACCACTGAACCTTTGTACTGAATCTGCAAACTTGGTTGGAAGAAGACCCACTAAACTTTTGAACCACTTGTAATTAGTTCAATGGGCACAAAGTGTTTCAAAAACACTTTGTGCCATTTGAAACTATTCGCTCGATCTTGCACTTTGGTTCATTGTTATGACAATTAATCTAAACATTACCTTCATAAAACAGGACTTCACAAAGCACTTTTCAATATGGATTAGGGGAGATTGAAGAAAATAAATGAAAAAGCTATCAAGGGAACCAAATTTTCAAGTTTGAAAATTGGGGGACAAAACACCAACTAACAATTATACATGAAAATACTATTCTAACTACAAATATTGATCTAAATCCCTCCCTCTCCCCCCCCTAAGAAAAAGAGTAGCATGCCTTGTTTTTTGATGTGGCTTCTTGATCTCCAAATTTGTAACTATTCTCTCCAAACATGTCCTTGGCTTCTCGAAATTAATCTTCTTCCTATCTAAACCACTCATCTTCCTCACAAAATCTATATTCAAACTCTCAAAATCTATTCTACTTTTCACAATCTCTCTTCTTACTCTCTCCAAATCCACTCTTCTTTGCAAAACAAGAGTGAAATGAGAGGAGTGTTTTATAATCACAAATACAACTCTTCATCTCCTTATATTGAGTTTTCATTTGCCACAAAATGCCTCTTGATTTGCTCCAAATATTCATATTTCTACAATGGCCTTTTGAATTTGATATATAAAAATTATTTAAAAAAAATAAATTTTCCACCACTATGTGGTGGGCATTGTTCATAGATATTAAAAACTAGCAATCACATCTTAGTGTGCAATAGGTACGGCATAGAAGTATGGAAGATCATTTAAATATTCCATCCTTTGCATGTCTTCCTCCTGTCATCCTCTCTATATCTCCTTATCTATTTATCAATATATCTTACCATCTATATCTCTTCCTCTTTATCTCTCCCTCCCTATGTCACCTACTTTACCTCCCTACAATTATTTCTGTCTCTTCCTCATAATCTATCTTCTATATGCATTTTTCTCCCATCATTACACTTTCTATTCATCTCTTCTTCTCCCCCTTCCATATCCATTAACTATTTTCATCACCCATCCTTTTACCTTTAAAATCTACATCTCCATATTTCTTCCCCATCTCTGTCTTCATATTTCTTTACAAAATCTCTCTCTCTCTCTCACAAACACACACACACGTGCGCGCGCGCGCGCGCGTACACACACACACAAAATCTATCCATTTTTCTCTGTCCATATAACCTTCCTTGTCTATTTGTATTTATATTTCACTTGATATCTCTATCTCCATATGTATCTCTCTACCACCTCTATTTAACCCTTACCCCTCTTTCTATCACTCTTGTCTTCTCTCCACATCCCTCTCTTTTATATCCAATCCTATTGTTATGTACCAAACATATGCATTCATTCAACGCTATAAAGTATAATGAAAGGTATTAGGAATAAGCATTCATGAAATGTTCATTCCTCGTGAAGTGTTGAAATAAGACCTTTTGTGTAAGCTAAAGAGAAGGTAATTCAATGAGCATAAAAAAGTGCAAACTATAGTCAGATATTTTCTTGTTTGACTCTACATTGTACATGCTTAAATTCAATAAAATATTGGTGATCATAGATTTAGCTCACTTGGAATGCAAACTAAAATTTTCATTTGTATATGATTATAGAAATTAAATTGTATATGGTTGTTAAATTGTTTTATTTCTTGATAGCAATTTATCACTCAAATTTTATTATACTAACATTATTTTATTTATATTATTTCTATTATACATATATTTTAACTAAACAAATTAAAATTACAATTTTTTATTTATTTTATATACGATGTTAGTAAATATTTTGTTAACAAAATTAATAATTTAAATTATAACACGAATAAATTTCTAATTTTCCTTATACTTTTACACAAACAAAAATAATTCATCATTAATATATTCAACTTATTTTAATTTAGGTTGAAACCAATTTAAGATAAACTTGCTTATGAAAGCTAGTTTGTGTATATATATACACACATTCATTTGGATCAGTATCCTTAAAGGATTACATTGAGGAAAAGAACAAATAGTTAAGTAACTCCAATACATTACCTACTTCTACCTGAATTTATTTCAGTATCTTGGCTACTGCTGCCAATTTTTAGTTTTGCCATGTTTTCCTATATTAAAGACAAGTAGACCTTTCTTCTGTCTGGACCTTGTTGTGTGGACCTATATTAAATACACATTTGGAATGATGTCAGGATAAAGAAAAGACATCAACGCCATCATGTTTTCATCTATGTTAGTGGATAGGATTGAGATAACACTATCTAAATTGAATTGTATAGTAGAATGAATTTGAAAATGGCAGATTTGAGCCTGTAATACACAGTTCACCACATAGTTTTTTAGCAAGAAAATGACTCTATGAAATCTATTCCGGAGTCTCTCTGCAAAGGATGTTTAAGCTTTGGAATACTTACAAAACAAGACAGCATTAATTATTGATCAATCCATTTTCCTACAGCTAAAGCTATATTTGTCTAATATTTTCAGATCTAAAAACTTAGAAGTATTGACCACTAGGTTTTTAAAAAATGGCATTCAAAACTAGGGAAGCTTTAAATATTTGAAGATTTCTGTATTCTATGCTATGGATGCAAAAAAAATTAAGGTGTTCATAGGGGTCTTCCATAAACCGGTTCAAACATTTACAAGAACTCCATTACCTTACAGACCGTGGAAAACCAACTCTAAGGACCTGCAAGTCTTCCATACCATATGAAAATACATTGAAATATAGGGATCCTCATTTTTCGATCAGATTAATAGATTGGCATTCAAGGAATTCACAATAGAAAAAATTGGTGCTCCAATTGAAAATAATTTACTAGGCGAGACATATTTCGCTGGTGAGTATATCCTAATAACTATTCAGTTTACGATTCTCTTTAATAATTCATGATATGACTGTCCTCCTTACTTTGAGTTTGAATAATTCACACAAGGTAATTGGTCCTTGTTTATCGTGATCACCACGTGGCTCAGCTTCGATACCATCTCTAGATTCGAAACCTTCTCTTTCCTAACCAACAACTGTCCTTACACATTCAAGCTTACATTTAAATAGGTGTCCCAATTTGTTGCTTAAAATGAATCTAATATCAATTCTAATTTTTTCGATATTCCTCAGCCTTTACCCCAAAAGAAAGAAACTAGTAAAGCCATCTGCAAAAACACAACACCCAACACTTTCACTTTGATATTTGTCCTTCTCTCACATTGAAACTAGCAAAGCTTCTGATTTAACCAAAAAAAATCATTTTCTACTTATTTTAGGAAGTCTTGTTGCAACTGTCATTGGTCTCCAAATGTTGATTTTGTGAAATTCACAGCCTTAGCAGGAAAAGAAAGAAAAACACATCTCTGCAAATAAAAAAAAATAGAACTTATAATATTGAACAATCATAGAAATCAAAAATTACAACTACATTTCATTTATGGGTAAGAGCACAAAGTTGAGTCACAATTCCACAGAAGTCTGTAAATTGTAATTGTACTCTTCTAGAAATGGGTACCCAATTTTATTTTTAAAAAATTGGCACCCAAATTTTAAAAAATTGGGTACCCATTTTTTATTTTCAAAAGACGGGCACCCGATTTTTAAAAAATTGGGTACCTATTATTTATTTTCAAAAAATGGGTACCCGTTTTTGAAACATAAAACATTTGTGTTTTAGAATTGGTTACTCATTTTTTACTTCTAAAAAATGGGTACCTGTTTCTAAAATTTAAAAGAATAAAAAATTTGGGGGGGAGGGGGGAAGGGATTTTATGTGCCGATTTGACATTTTCAAAATGGGTACCCGTTTTTTCAATTTAAATAACGAGTGCCCATTTCTCAAAACATTGGGTAGGAGTTTTCCTCCTACCTCAGATTTTGGTTTGGGAGACCAAGCCTATGCCTTGACCTCTCAAGATTTGGCTAAGACATTAAATTGACAAATTCATACCTTGCCATAATTTTTAGAGGGTCTTCCGGATCAAATTTTTTTATGAAACAAAAACTCATTAGAACTCTCACCATCCTAATTTTAGAAAAATAAATTTTATAGTGCTATGATTTTATTTACTATTTTTGTATTATTTTTTAATGAAAGGTGGTACCTAAATGTAAAATAGTGAAGTTCACTAAAATTTTAATAACTTTTTTATTTTATAATTTTTCTTAAATTAATTTATATGTCATCAATCTACATACAATTCTTTTGTGGTTTTGAAAAAAAAAAAAAATTTGAAAAAAGTGAAATTTTGATCAAATTATGGTGTCCATACACGAGAGGTTTGAAAATTTACTTTTATAGCCAATTTATAATTAATAAAAATAAATTATTCAATAAAAAATTAAGGAAAAATATTGTCATCAATCTTAGGTGGATTAGGTAACTCCCTTTAAAAGGGTTTATGAAAATTTATTTATTTGTGTCAAATTATGGTGTCCGTACACAAGTGTGGTATGGCCCTGAAATAGGCATTTTGAAAAAGTGGTTTTTAAAGATCCATACCAAAAACAAAATCTATCATATGGATATACAAATAAATTACATATTCAAAAAGTAGATTCAAAAAACTAAAATTTTTAGTTTAGAATTTTTTTTTTTAAGTCAATTTCTAAATGCATCAAATTTTGACATCAACTGACAAGAAATTTCAAAAATAGGAAAAACACTTCCACTTTTTGGTTAAAAGTGAGACCCAACTTCTTGCACTGACCCTTACAATAGTTATCATAATTATATGAACTAAATAACAAAATTCGGTGCATCTTTTCCATCTTCCAACTTGACCCTGGATAGAAAAGTTGTGGGTGTTGATTTACAATCACTCATGTGAAACTGAACCAAGAGATCTCTTGCATACTTGGATTGAGCAACTGTGACACCTGATTCATTCTGGTTGATTCAAGACCAAGAAAGAAATTGAGAAGGCCCATGTCTGTCATAGCAAAGGTATCACACAAAGCTACCTTGGTTGCTGCAAGTGTTTAACATGAATCACCTGTGATTAGTAGATCATCTACATAGAGTGCTATGACCAAAAAATAGTCAGATGTTCTCAACATATAAACATTTGGATCAGATTTACATCTCACAAAATTTTGAGACAAAAGATAAGAATCCATTTTAGCATACCAAGCATGAGGTGTCTGCTTCAGGCCATAGAGTGATTTCTTGATCTTACATACTATTGAGGAATTATGTACATACCCTTGTGGTTGCTCCATTTAGATCTCCTCCTTTAGATCACCATGAAGGAAATCATTTTTCACATCCATGTGATGAATCTCCAACTATTTTGATGTTGCAATGGCTAGACCCAATCAAATGAAATCCATTTTTGCCACAAGAGAAAAAGTCTCATCATAATCAATGCCTTGAACTTGCTAAAAACCTTTGGATACCAACCTTGCTTTGTATCTACTCACTTGACCATTTGCTGATTTCTTTGTTTGATAGATTCACTTGCAGCTAACAATTTTATGATTGGTTGGAAGTGGAACCAACTCCCATGTTTGGTTTGCAATAAAAGAATTGTACTCCTCATCCATGACTACTTCCCAATGAGGATTCCCTATAGTTTCTACATAAGTTTTTAGATAAAATACTTGAAGTAGATAAGCATCCATTTGAATAATGAAATTAGTAGCTAAAAATGCATGAGAAGCATCATATATATCAGCCAAGCTCCATGTTCTTTGTCTTCTTGTAGGAGATGTTGAATTATCACTAGAATCCCAATTGAGAGATGCATGTTCATGTTCATCAAATTTAGATGAATCTAAAATTAGATTTGCTGCATCTCCATCATCTTCAAGATCTATGAGAGGAGGAAGCATAGAAGTGGTAGCTTGTTGCATTTGAGATGCTAGCATAGGACTTTCATCAAAATATACACTCCTCTCAATGAAGAGTTGTTCTGTAGAGAGATCTAGCAATCTATACCCCTTTACACCATCTAGATAACCAAAAAATATACATTCCTTGCTTTGAGGCTCCAAAGCCTTCCTTTTATCAATAGGAATGCAAGCCCATGCATGAGATCCAAAAATATGAAACTGAGTGACCACTAGTTGTATACCTCTCCATGCTTCAAAAGGATTTTTTCCTTTAACAAATTCATGAAAAGATTTATAAAGAATAGTTTATTGCTTTAGCCCACATTTTTGAGGGAAGTGACCTAGCATGCAACATGCAACTATACATCTCCTTTACAAATCAGATTTTCCTCTTAGCTACCCCATTTTGTTGTGGAGTATATGGAACTATTTTCTGCAACTATATTCTTTCTTCATCACAAAGATTTTGGACATCATTGTTGACATACTCCCCCCCTTTATCTATGTGGAGGACCTTGACCAATTTTCCAGATTACTTTTCTGTATGGGCTTTGAAAAGCTTGAGATTCTCAAACACTTTAGACTTGTATTTAAGAAAGTATACCCATGTGTACCTTGAGTAATCATCAATTAATGTAAGAACATATCTAGCTTTGCTCATGGAGGGCTCAAGAAAAGGACCTATTAAATCACTGTGAACAAGCTCTAGAGGAGAAGAGGCTCTCCATGAGATTGCCTTGGGAAACTTTTCTTCTGGATGTTTTCCAAGAGCACAACTTTCACAAACTCCATTAGAGAATTCCAAGGTAGGCAAGCCTTTTACCATCTCTTGATTGCTAATTTGTTGCATGTATCTTAAATTCATATGTCCAAATCTTTCATGTCAAATTCTACTTTCATCATTTGCATGTGTTAGAAATAAAGTAGAATATGATTTTACAACAAAATCAGAGAAATTGTACAAATGAGATTGATGATTCACCTTACCAAATTGTTTTTTGGAGTTGTCTTGCATGTCATAGATCATGAGTAAATCTAGTGTGAATTAAACTCTCCTCTTGGTTCTAGTATGTTTCATTTGATACATAGAAAGTTAATTTATAGAAAGTTTTGGCATATGCAAGACATTCTGAAAACTTCTGATTCCAAGCTCTACCTTCCCAATTCTAGTTTCTTCTACAAGAGATCCATCTCCCATGAGAATAGGAGAATTAGAATATGGTTTCAAAGATGAAAAAGCATCTTTTGTGGCTACCATGTGGTGTAAAGCTCTAGAGTCTATGATCCATTCATTTGAGGAAGAATGAATAGCTATCAATGCATGAGCATTGCCTTTCGTTTCTAGTGCTTTTCTTTCTGCTTCTTGGCACTCTCAAGAATAAGACCACCAAGATTATTCTATTGAAGTGTCTATGCCATGAGATCAATGGTCTTCTTCATGCATGATGATTATGGATGATACCTACGGTTGTAATAGGTGCACTTTGATTTTCCCTTTGTGTCCTTTTCTTTTGAGCCTATAGACCCATCTGAAGGTTTTGGATTACCTTCCTTTCTTGGATTTGAATCCTTCTTCCATTTTCCTTTGGATTGCTGATTGGATTTAGAGTTATTCTTCCTAGTTGTATGCACAATGAGTGCATGAGCTTTAGAATTCTTCAAGGTACCCTTCTTAATAAGCTTATCTTGCTCATGTATTAGAGACTTAATGAAGGCATTGAGTGTGGGCATCTTCCAATTTTCTCTTAACTTACTTTCTTCATTGGACTTATCAATACCACATCATTTTAGTTGGAGCAAAAAATCTTTGAACTTTGTGAAGTAATCTTGGATATTGTTACAACTCCTTGGATCTAATGAGATGAGCTCATTTTGAAGGATATGACCCTGCATTTTGTCTTTCTTTCCAAATAGGGTCTACAAGGTATTCCAAACTTGGCTTGGAGTTGTGCATGCCTCAACATGGAACAATAGTTTTTGAGATATGGACAAGCATAGCAGACCAAATGCTTCCTCCATATGGTTGAAGTATTTAGATTTCTCTACTACTGAATTGGGTTCAACCTTTGTGTTCTTAACTATTCGATAGAGGCCTTTACTCTGAAGTTGGAGTAAAATTTTAGGCTTCCAATCAAAATAGTTGTACAATGTGAGAATAATAGAGGTTGGACAATCCATTTTCAGATCTGATTTTCTATACCTACAAGAAAAAAAATTTGAATTTTTCCTTTGTTGTAACCTTCTTTGATACCATGTGAAATTCATAGCCTTAGTAGGAATAGAAGAAAAAAACACATATCTATGCAAATAAAAAAAAAAAAAAAACTTATAATATTCAACAGAGTAGAGAAATAAAAAATTACAACTACATTTCATTTACAATAGTTATTATAATTATATGAACTAAATAACAAGATTCCTTCTCTTGCATACGTAGGATTCAATCATGAGTTTGATTGATGCATGGCAATCTAAAATGTAGTTAACAATAGTGAATCAACATTTGTTAACCTTGTATTAGCAATGTCTATTTGGGCATAATGTATAGCTTAAGTTTAGTTGGAGTTGGAATTAATAACTGCTAACAGTTTTACACAACAATGTTAATCACCTCAACAACAAGAGATAATTTACTAGAAAACATTGAACAAATGAAGCTGGTAGTTCAATGGAATTATCTAATAGAGAGGGTAGTATCCTAGCACTGAGCCTCACCTAGCTCAAAAACAATTGGGATACTACAAACCTTTCCCCTGAACTGACAATTTAGCAACTCTTATTTACTTAAATTGGAGATAATAATAACACTCTCAGATCATTGATCAATTATTTGTGCTATTGCTAATCACAATAGAAATATGTTAAGATTGAAAAAAAGACACATGCAAGTTGTATTTTTGCTTTTCAAGCCATTGCATGTCATATGCACATGTGCCTTGACACACTAATAAAGAGATTGATTTCGTATGCTATTCTCCCTCTCTCAATTTCTTGTACTTTAAGCCTTTTCCCATGGGTCCACTACTGTGCTTATAAACTTTTAAAATCAATCTTCTTGTTCAGACATTAGGAACATTGTTTAGAACTGAAGCTAACCCCACTGCAGGCTACTGATTTTAGTTTTTTTCTTTTTAATTAGGTGACAGCCATTCCATGGAGCAAACTTGGAGAATTAGTCAAAAGGATTCAACAATTGTTTCACAAGTTTGATCATAAAATTTTAAAAAAATTGATGATAAAAAAAATAACAATTTGATCATAATGATATTGAGTTAAATTGAGATAAGAAAATCTCTATAAACCTTGGATCATAAATTGGATGATTCATTGTCTAGTTATTGCTCAGTGAGTTCAGATTGGTGTGAGGTGTGTTAGTTAAACTTATTTCTATTTTCAATTGTTTCCTCTTACTTCTCTGTAGTGAAGCATCATTTTTGTGGGTGGAAACTTTCTTGCTAAATAAATTTTATGAACCATCTATTTTTTTGGGTCTAGTATTCATTCATTGAATGGGTGTATAAATACTTAATTGCTCTTTATTCACCATTAGATATTTCTTGGGTGTTTTGGAACTTATCAACTTGTGTAAACAATTTTTGACAGTAAAGTCGCCTCTTTTGATTAATTGCCTTCACAAATCAGACAATAATTTCAAATGGATCTCTATCATTTCTTATCCCCCTTGATGCAATGAAATTGTAGTTGACAGAGGAATCATCAATCATTTTATGAACCAAAAAAATAGTCATTTCCACTTAGGCGGTGATAAAAATAATGCATTCCCCTTTCAAAGTTTCAGCTATTTTTTGCACAAAACCTTTATTCCATAGGAGAACTTTCTTAGACATGGGATTTTCCTAATGCCAACATTTCATAATGTATTCTTGCTAGTTTTGTTTATTCCCTTAAGCATTATATTTTTGTCTTAGTTCTTAGCAAACTCTCCATGCTTCATAACATAGTTTCCCCATACTACTTGTTGCAAACTTCATATCTGGCCATTCCATATCAATTGAACTTAAAGGATTTGGTTTAGATAATTATAGTACATTTATTTAATTCTTTGTATCAAAAAAATCTTCATTGATTTTTGTTTTGAGTGGCCTCATCAATATCTTAGAAATATGCCAAAATTTCAAGAAAATAGATTGGAAAATTTTAGCAAAACTTTTCTTTTGTCTTCTATCTAGTTCAAATAAAGAATTCAAATATATTTGAATCAACTTTGCAATCCACCTAGCCATTGTTTTCAACTCATCTCAAAAAATTGCTTACTAACCTTCTCACTTTCTTCCAGCCTCACATCGGTACCATAACATATAAGTACAATTTGAGACCTCTGCAGACATTGGGCTGGATTGACATTTGAAGAAAAAGCTTTGGTTGTCTACCTACCAACAACCAAAAAAAACCCAAATGCACTAAAGAGAGTAGAAATTGTCCATACAAACCTTGTTGATGCTGATGGGCAGATGATAATTACAATGAACATTAGCAATGCATTGATAGACAACTTCTTACCACAAATAATAGTTGGCTCCAATATACAAGTCACTAAATTTATTGAGCAAATAAAATAACTATTTGAATGAGATGATGCTCCCTACTCTAGTTCTTTGACAATCAACAACAAGATAAGCATAGACTGACACCTGAAATGACAATTGCACAACTAAAAGACATGGACTCTACTTACCCAATTGGGTCCTTTAGTGCTATTGCAACAAGCTACCACAACAAAGAGCACTAATTGAAATACATGTAAAAGATGGAGAATTGTAGAAAGACATGGCCACTATAACATAATATCCGTATCTTGAATCAGAATAGATTGCTATTGTACTTCTACGTGTACTAAATACTACCAACTTTGATGTTGTTAACTAACTATTACTTTTGTAGATTTATATGGGAAGCAACTACATGCCTCTACTACTATTCAAAAACTTTGTTTATAATTGTTCCAAAGGAAACATAGCCCTGGGGACATCACAATAAGCTCAATGATAAATTTACCAAGAAACACTTGCAACAAGCTGCTAGAACCAACATGCATTCAAGCACCACATGCATCCCTCTAACACAAAATGCAACAACCTTTCCCTTGGTTAAACACAAGGCATATTAATGCCACTTGATTTTGCAAGTCCTAGGCACATTGAAGGTCAAAAACACACATTTGGAACCATACAAAATGTGTTGCAGTGCCTGCCACCAAGCATTGCCTTGCACCTACTATGTAGGACCTAAAAATCCCACATGGAACCACGGAGTATTATGCACACTATAAAGACAAGAAGGTACCATTGATTGTAGCCTAACAGTTGATCTATACTCAATTAACACTTCCTAGAGATAACAGTCATAACATATGAGTAAAACCAAAATAATATCTAAAAATTGTCTATGGGTATGAAAATTATAACTCTATGGCACTTTCACATTGCTTGTCACACTATTGTCAAGATTTTAAAGCATTAACCACTAGGCCCTATGACTCTTCAAGCATTTATTGTAAAACATTGTGCTACTTCACATGGACAAGTTCATCATCTATATTTTGTATACTATTTCAATGCACATAATATTTAACCTTCACTTTTGTATAACATGTAGCACAACCTATGTGCTCCTATAGAGCTCTAAATTTTGAAGATATCAATATGCTTTTTGTTTATCTCTAAACTTATTGGACTTTATCTAAAATTTTCCAAAATAAACTCATGTGTACTTAAAGTGGTTCCATAACTATTAATAGAATGTTGAAGAATCCAAACTATTTTATAATCTCTTTTTTGGGTTGTGGATATTGTTTCAAATTAGGCCAAAAAATTATCTATATATAATTCTCCATAGATTTTTTTTTTTGTTTTGGTCCATTATAGTTTTCATAAAGAAGAAAGAATTTTCTATGAAATGCTTGTTTTTAAGATAATATGAAATAAGCCATCCTTGGAAAACTACTACAACTTTCATTTCTATCATGTAGGTGAGAGTTGTACCCCCATTTATTAGCTTTTTGTGTAAGGAGATTTATTTTTAAAATTATGTCTATACTCTTTCCTTCCTTCTCCTTGTAATGTAATCTTGTGCTTGTTGACCCCCTACAATGAGGTGTCTTTTACATCACTATTTCATTGTTCCACAACTACTTTTTCCCATAGTTTAAATAATGTTTATTGCTTTTCTTTGGGCAACTTGGTATGCATAATAAATTTTTTTTTTTCAAATATAAATGTTTTAATGCTTGTTTATTATATTTGAACTTTAAAATACATTACATTTAAACAATTCAAAGCATAAAATTGATTGTTTGAACTTGTCCTACAAAATACAAATGTACGTCAAAATTTAGAATGAGTCAAAATTAATATATCCCTAGCCATTGATTGAAAAATTCAATTTAGGCCTAGGTGATTGTGGTGTTTGCATTCCTTCCTTTTGATATTTGTTATAGATTAGTTAGGTTTGAATTTTGATTCCATAATTTTCTATTTGCTAATATGGTTTAAGTGGGATATTCTAATAGGTTGAATTCTATGATTTGTTCAAGTTGTTGATCAGTTTAAGAGCCAGATTCATTTATTTGTTAAATTGCATTGCAAATTCAGGGCTCTTGACATTTGTTATATAATTTATTATGATTGTGATTGTAATTATTAATCTAATTAAAAAGTTGTTCCACGTTCATTTTTTCGTTAAATTGCATTGCAAATTCAGGGTTTCACTACTGCCTTATAACATTTTAGTCTATTACATAAGTTATTCTGACTATGATTGTAATTATTAATCTAATTAAAAAGTTGTCCCAAGTTCATTTATTTTTTAAATTTCATTGCAAATTCAGGGTTCCCTGCTGCCATGTAACATTTTAGTCTATTACATAAGTTATTCTGATAGTGATTGTAATTATTAATCTAATTAAAAAGTTGTTGAAGATCCATTTTTTTAAAAATTGCATTGTAAATTCAGGGTTCAGCTCCTGCCATGTAACAATTTAGTCTATTACATTAGGTATTCTCATTGTGATTGTAATTATTAATCTAATTAAAAAGTTTTTCCAAGTTCATTTGTTTGTTAAATTGCATTGCAAGTTTAGAGTTTGATTGCTATCATGTAACATTTTAGTTTATTACATAATTGTGATTTTAATTATTAATTTTGTTTTTTAAATTGTATTGCAAATTCAGGGTTTGACTATTTCCATATAACATTTTAGTCTATTACATAAGTTATTCTAATTGTTATTGTAATTATTAATCTAATTAAAAAGTTGTTCCAGAATTATTTGTTTTTTAAATTGCATTGCAAATTCAGGATTCGACTACTGCCATGTAACATTTTAGTTCATTACATAAGTTATTCTGATTGTGATTCTAACTCTTAATCTAATTAAAAAGTTGTTCAATATAATAAATATTGAAAGTCTTTTAAGGTAAGGATATCAAATACGTAGTCTTAAGATTATTAAAATAGACGTAACTTATTCATAGCTAATTTTTCTGTCAAGACAACAGATTTGCACAATCCAAAATAATTAAGCTCTACAAAAAATATCGTGATGGAAATAGGCAACCTACATGTCAAGACCTAATTGCTAGGTAGTTTAGGCCATAAGATTACCCTAGAAATGGGTTCCTAGAATTGAACTCCAATTGTTAATGAATCAGTCCATCCCGACTCAAGGTTAGTAGGAAAACAACACACAAAGCCTATATGCCATGCATGCAAGCAGTGAAAGTAAATTCATGTAAAAGAAAAACATGAGACCAATCATAAACTTAAGGCAATTCCCAATTGGGGATGAAAAAAATCCTCAATCAAAGAAACAAAAAAACCCTCACTCAATGAAAAAATATTTATACAACTATTCCCTCATTAATTAAGAAGTTTTTAGTGCAATCACAAGTATAATTCAACCTATTCTAATTTAAAAAACCACTATTATACCATTGAATACAGAAAACTCCCCAAAAAAATTTCTTTATCAAAAGCTTAAAAAACTAGTTCAAATTGTACATAACTTGTACAAAAAAGCACACAAAATTATCAAAAAGCTTAACAAATGGAACAAAAGATTTCTTTCCCTCGTTGGAAGGGTCTAGGTTTGTCAGAAAATCCTCTCTTCATATAGTATTTACTACTCTTTTTCTTGAATGTTTAGTAACTATCAAATCTTTGAAATTCAAAAGGCCTTTTGTGATTTCTTGTGGTTAGATGGTAAAGGTAATAGAAAGGTCCATGTAGTCAAATGGGGTTGGTGCCATTTAGAGAAAAGCCTTGGTGGTATTGGCCTGAAATACCTCAGACATTAGGGGATGGCTCTAGCGTCCAAATGGATCTTCCAAGATTTAGAGGGAAATGAGCCCTGGGAGGTGCTTATTAGAAACAATATTTAGAATGGTGTCCCTAAAGAGGCCAGATCCTAGAAATGCCTTCCTCTTTGTGACTTGATTGCCGAGAAGTTTCCCTAACTGTTTGGGGTACTTGGGTTTTCAAATCCATTTGGAAGGCTTGGGAGAATGTGTGTGGCTTCATAGATAATTCCACTTTTGATTACAATTATACTTTGCATGGAAAATATTCTATTTGGTGGAATCTCTTCCACTAGGGCAAGCCCCTTTCCTTGACCAAGGGATGATTGACGAGACTTTGTAGTAATAAAGGCATCAAATGTATTATGGATATTATGAAACATAACAATCTTGCTAGTTGGGATAACCTTGCCAGGGACTTTGATCTTCCTGCCTCCCATAAGCATACTTATAATCTGATTAAGCTAGCTTGTGCTTCCTTCAACCATCCTAGGAAAACTGATGTTGATTACCACTATTTCCTCACCTTTAGATGGAAAAATGGCTCCCTCCTAACAAATATTAAATCTAAAGATGTTTATAAATTTCTTAATCATGATACCTCTATCACTGATCATATCAATATTGTTTGGTATAGTAACACCAATTTTGCTAATTGGTAGACAACTTTTGATAAATTGTGAAAGGCCACTATCCCCCCTAAAATTAAATGTTTCAAGTGGCAACTTCTATTGGATAGACTTCCTATCAAGAACCACCAAGACAGCCTTGATATTTTTCCTATTTGCAAAATGCCTGAGACTATGACATACATTTTCTTTGATTCTAGTTTTGCTAAAGAGATTTTTCTTAAGTTTGGTGTTTCTACTACTAAACATGTTTATACTCTTGATATCATTACTAGATTTATTGATGAACTCTGCAAAGATGCTAACCTATTTTGGTAGATTCTCTCATCTTTCATCCTTTGGTATATTTGGAAATTAAGGAATGAATCTAAATTTCAAGGCATTAACATGACTCTTACTGGGTTTTATAGAAAACTCACCTATTTCAAAATTGCCTCTTAGGTCTGTTGTGTTTTGAATTTGGAAAGGAGGAAGTTGTTGGGATTCCTTTGTGATAGGCATGCTTCTATGTTAATATATGAGATAAAGGATGGTTTCAAGTTGGCTGGCATTATTGATAACCAAATGAATTTTGATGATGCGCTCGGGAAGCTTATTCAAGACATCAAAGATAACAATAGTCCCAAATTTGAGAACCTGCATATCTACTCCCAACTGTTGGATCAGAAAAAAGTGGTCTAGATGGAAGGCCCGCTTCGATGGACCACATGGATAGATAAATTTGATGATGTTCTTCATTAGAGTTCTTTTGATCTTTCATACTTGGTTATACTCTGTTATTATGTATTAAACATCTAGTGATTCTCTACTTGATACTCTCTGATTGGTGGTTTGAGGCCTAGCCTCCCTTCTTTTTAGTACTTTTGTTGAACTCTCGATTATGAATACAAAAAAATATACTAGCTAATACACACACACACACACACACACACACACACACACTAGTACTTTTGGGCTCATTTTTTGACCTTTATTGGTCAAAATTTTGACCCAATTTTTGACCAAACTTCGACCAACATTAGTCAAAAAAAATTTGGTCAAAATTTTGACCAACCTTCTGGTTGTTGAAATTTTGACGAATACAGTGGTCGAAAACTATTGAAACTATTAGCACATTTTCTATAGGGCATAGGTCAAAATTTTGATCAATGGTTAGTAGAAAATTGTAGGGAATTGGTCAAAATTTTGACCAATGGTTGGTAGAAAAATACTAGCCATTGGTCAAAATTTTGACCAATGGTTGGTAGAAAAATACTAGCCATTGGTCAAAATTTTGACCAATGCTTGGTAGAAAACTGCTGGCGATTGGTTGAAATTTTGACCAATGCTTGGTAGAAAACTGCTGGCCATTGGTTGAAATTTCAACCAATGCTGGGTAGAAAATTGCTAGCCATTGGTCAAAATTTTGACCGATGCTTGGTAGAAAACTATTGGCCATTGGTCAAAATTTTGACCAATGCTTGGTTAAAACTTTTTTGGGGCTTGCAGGTATTAAGGTCCACTTCAACAATGACTCTTCCTATGAAATTGCCATCTAAAACCTTTCTAATGAGATAATGTGTTATGAGCTCTTCATCAATGGGATGGAATGTGAATCTTCAATTCTTTAAGCCCTTACACTTTTTGCAAGGACAATAACATTTATCAGGTTTTCTTTGGAATTGAGCCCACAATGCAGTCATTGTCTCATTATTTTGTTCTGGGTTCATATTGTCAGGCGTGGTCTTTCTTCACAGGAAAATATACCTATAAATAAATTGGACATGTTGTGATTAATGTTTATATTTGCACATATGGTGGTTGTTAATTAATGTTTGCAAATATAACTAAAATGATTACAAACATGTCAAAAAGGACCTTCATAGGGTCTTATTACATCAACTATTCTAACATGGTCATGTTGGTTATCTTGAGACCTTAATGTCCTCTCATGCCTTCAACCTTGACCTTGATGCTCCTGCATCATTCTCCCAAGGATCAAGGAAAGTTGGATTATCATGCAATTGAGTAGGCAAACCCTTTAGGAAGTTGCAATACTTCAACCTTGTAAGTGTCATGTCAATGCAATGGGTACTAAACAAAAAATTTAAGTTGATGAGAAATGGTTGTTATGAATTCAAATTGTAAGCATCACCTCAATGCATTGGGTATTAAACAAAAAATTCAAGTTGATGAGTATGGGTTTTTATTCTAAGAACAAACCTACTATTTACAGTCAGTAAGTTTCTATATCCTCTAAGAAATTTGAAGTAATGAGCCAAAGTCACACAGTTGAAGGTGATCATTGTCCGGTCAAATTGCCATCATTTGATAAATTGTTACATTGAAATATGATCTAGAAAGGGCCTTTCCACATAGTATGTAGGCACTATTTGGCAATCATCAATCATGTGGTTATTGCAAAGAGGCTAAGGACCAAATATGGAATCATGGAGATAGTGCACGGATGTACAAAGAAAATTTGTTGCTCTTTAGCTACTAATCTTGCTTTGTACTTGTCAATTAAAACATTATTTTTAAAATTGATCTTAATACTTTTTATAATCAATGGCTTTCTTTCCAATGTCTATCTCTCGACTCAACACATTTTTTCATTTTTCTTTCCTTCTTGCTTCATCATAAATACTTGGTTTACAAGCGCTTATGGTGTTCTTCTTGCTAAGATTATGAAGTGGACGATGACTTTCAATCTAGATAATCAATTTCTTCTCTTCCTTCTATAGGTTCAATGGGACTTTTAGAGTTTGGCTTAACTTTTTTGGGTAAGTGTGATGATATGTAGTGCACTATAAATTTTCTCTTCAATGAAAGGATTAGCACCTCTAATCTTCAAATGGCGATCAACCAGAACTAGTTGACAATCTAACCTTAAAAATACATTTTATTTAAATTCCAATCACAATTAAAGACATTTAGCTATTGGAAAATGGCAAGATTATGTCTTATTTCATATATGTAATAAAATGGGCAAGAAATATGGAAGAACATTAATTTTTTATCCACCAAAACATGAGTAAAATTGTATAAACTAAATGTATTTTTAAAAATAATGTCAATTCCCTTCAAAAGAAATATTTTGCATGCAACTTACTTGTTGAAGATATTTCAAGTTCAACAACTCTTTAATCCCAGGATCCACAATAGTTGGAAGCTTTGACCTATTTTTTAGCTATGGCTTGGCCTGTAGCAAAAAAAAATTCATTAGTATATGCATCTCAACATTTAAAAAATACATCAAGCAATTCAGGTCAGTTCCAGTCTGTAAAATTAACTGGCATTTGTTTCTTCTTTAACATATTCAACAATCAAGTACAAGGTTTTTTAGTTTGGACTTTGCCCTGATGAGCATTCCTTTACAATCAAATTTACTTACTTTGGCATTGTAGTTTGCATCAAGGAGAACATTTGATGATTTCAAATCATAGTGAATGATAGATGGATCGCAGTGCTCGTGCAAATGCTTCAGCACTCTGTAATATTTAGGGCATAATGACTTTAGATTCTGTTGCACTGTCTTTATTTTTACAAAAGAAAAACATGGAGGATTTGCTCTTGGCTCAAATCATTATCACTATTGGCTCAAACCATTTTCACTAAAACTAAATGAATAGGCACCAGAAAAGAAATAAAACAATCCCAAAACAAAGGATGGTCTATTTAGAAGTTTTAACAGCCCATAACCGCTTTAGGAGGCTTATTGAACCTATTTAGAATTGAAAGTGAATAAAAATGGGATAAGGTTAGGAATTGAAAGAGAATAATAAATGAGTATAGAATCTCACTTGAAAACAAATATAACTAAAGATTATTGTGATGAAGAAAACTGGAAAAGAAAATGCCAATGAATAGAGCAGATCAGGATGTAATGATCATGTGGACAAAAATACAATCAACCCATTACTCTTCCCATCAGAATAAATTCTGAACAAACCCTTGTAACTGCTTCTCACTATTTTTGTTAACACCACAATGAACAAGAAAATTGACTATGTGAAAAACCAGAAAAATCTTTGATAGGAATCTATCTCGAGACAAAAAAAATCAAAGCTATTATATCAAGCACACACTACAAATTTTATTTATCTTTTACAAAACTATTCTACTAACTATTACTTATGCACTGAACTACTACTTTACAGGGTATGGAATTCCAAATCCATTCCCTATATTGATTTCCTTTTCTATGAATTGACACAATCAGAATAAAAATGTCTAGCTAACAATCTATGCATTGTAATGTCATAAAATATTTACAATCTTTGAAAAGGTTTGGGTCAACATACCTATTTTAGCAAATAACCCTTCAATGTCTTTAACAGATCTCTCCAAATCAGAGAGAGGTGTGCAGGCCTGCTCAGTCAGAGTGTTTCTGCTCACCACATAATATCCCAAATATAAGTCTCATCTAAGAATATCCTATAAACTACATCTACTAAATAACACTACTAATGGACAAAATTTTAAATAGGTTAGTATGGAGAAAAATAATACTAAAACATATTTCAAAAGTATCCTTGTCTGAATATTAAATAAAAAAATATCATTATTGAAAAATTTCCACCATGCAGATAATTTTAAATTGAAGTTTGTGTTTACCATGTCCAGAGAAGAATGATCTAGAAATTCAAATGCTAAGATTATCTACCCTAACTACTATTTTGTTGTAGAGAGTAGTCTCTGTAAAAAGTGAACGAATTTTTTTAATTTTAATGCAGCTGTCAACTTGAAAATAGTTCTATGCTCCACAAAATCAGAGGTATCAATTCCTATAACATATCATCTATCATCAAGTTTAAAGTGAAAGAGACCATACAAACTATTGTAAGTTTTTCCCAACAAGGACACATTTAAAATAAATTAAAATACAAATTTCAATCAAATTCATGTTAGAATCAGTCATATAAATCAATGCAATTGTTCCCTTACTAGCTCCAAATAGCAGACTCTTTCTTATCTCAACCCTATAATATGTCTTCAGATTAGAATTTTTAGTCATTAGGTTTTAAATTCTATGTTTTCAGAAGCACAAGCCATATGATTTTCATATCTGAGTCCCTCCAAATTATCCTATACTATAACAAATCAGTGCTAATGGCGAGCCTTATATGCTCTTTAAAATTAAGCTCTTGGGTATTGTTCAACTTCTTAGAATTCTTGAAGCTAGTACTTTCATCCTATGGTCAGAGGCCACTTAGATTAAAATAGTAGCAACTTCAGGACTATCTATTTGGTGTGGTTCTAATCAATGCTATGCGTTTGGTTGTAGTTTGATTTCCTAATATATTGCAATTGCCAGCACTATGATAATTTAGTAAAATTTCAAAAGCATACCTTATTTAAGAAGTTTTATGAATCATTGCTATGAGTTTGTTGCATTACATCCCTGCCCAGCTGCAATTCTACTATGTAAAAAGATAACATATGGGTAGATTTTCCTTCTACAACAAACTCATTGTCTTCAGGATCAATGTGTCTTTAATTAAAATATTCAATAGGATTTAAGACATGCTGGGTAATCAAACATTTCTTTCTTTCTATTGCTAGGAAATAGCATATTGACACTGAAGATATGGTTAAAATCAACTTCGGCTGACAATAGTAACAAAGTTATTTTTGGCCAAGTTGGAAATGCTTTAGTTTCTTTTGGTGTGCAGTGTTAACTATTGGCTCCATTGGGGGGGTTAGCTAATCTAGAAGAAATATAGGATCAATGATGGTGATTCCTTGTATTAAGTTGCATAGAGGATCCTCCAAGTTGGAAATGCTTCAGTGGCTTTTGGTGTGTAGTGTTAACTAGTGGTTCCATTGGGGGGGTTAGCTAATCTTGAAGAAATATAGGATCAATGATGGTTATTCCCTATATTAAGTTGCACATAGGATCCTCCAATTTTCAATTGATTGATTGCAACAAATAAAATATTGCTCTTTCTATGTATTCAAATAAGGAATTTAGTTGAACCAACCAAGAAATTTATTCAGGAAACACTTGTGTCTTGCTTCTAATTCCAAGAGAACTCAACCAATGTTGTTCTTGCTTTAGTAGATAGCCCCTTTCATGTCCTCCCTTGCCTCTCTAATTAAGTGAATACTCGCAAAAGTTTACTATCATGAGAAATGGAGCCATGTGGAGTACATTACTACCTTAAAATTCAATAATAAACTAGGTGTTCCAACTATTCATATATGTGCTATTGATACAGATTTGGAAACGGTCCTTACTATCAAGATAATTCGAATGGAGATTGGATGTGAACATTGATTATGAAGAAAATGTCTACCCGAATCATCTCAAAGCAGCAACTTGATAAGGCACAATAAGTTTGTCTCCCAAAGAGGAATAATAGTTAAGGAAATGCAAGGCTTAACTAATTTGATAGCATTGTGGAAGCATTCGGGCCTATTCAAGCTTCTTATCAGGAATCAACTCAGAGCTATTCAAGAAGATAGTATTGTGGAAGATATCAAACTTAAACACCTAAACGAGTCAACCAAAGCCATTTAGAATTGATTTGATACCAAAGAAAAGAGAATCAAAGAATTACCTTGCATGAAACTCCAACTAAATGCTTTTCGTACCAAACACCAATGCTGCAAAACTGTAAAATAAATAACATCAACATTGGAAACTATGATTGCATTAAATAAAAGGTAATCTATTCCATCCAACATACATTTCTTGAAATATGAAAAAACTGTTCAACTAAACAAAATGTTTGTAACTTGTATGCACTCCATACTAATAAAAATGTGGTTTGAGGTTCTTGAAAGGCCCAATGTTTAGATTCAATATGTTACAAGATACTCATTAATGCTGCTTAGGATTGATAATGCTATGTGGAATGGTGTGCAAAATGTTTGGTAAAATCATTATTATCTACATAATGGAGACCATTGAACATGTAAAATCAACAATTTCTTGAGTACTTTGAGTTGTATAATACCACATAAAATGTATGGTCAGCTTATATTCTACTGATATCTTGCAACTATGTCAAGTTGAAAACAAATACATGCTCAAAAGAAACTATATTTCATATTGGAAAATAGAACATGCTTTCAAGTTAGTAAATGTCAATAAACCTCCTTGGCTAAAGGTCTGATCTCTCTTGGAAGGATAAGTTGAGGTCCCTAGTTCTTGTAAGGGACTTGATTCCCTCCTCATGAACCCTTACATGTATACTTAAATGGAAGTTGGTAGTACTTTTGGATGAGTGTCAATAATCTTTGTTTTCAAGTTAAGCTTTGGGCTCATTATTTGGGGAGTATATCTCTCTGATGTGTGTATTTCATTGGTCATTAAGGTTGTAAAAAATATTCATTCAATTTCAAGAGTGACCTTTGTTATGTTAATACATGTTGTGCTGACTAGTTTTATTATTTTAATTATTGGCTAAGGTATTTTATCAGATGACTATACATTTTTAAATGCAATGGTTAGGTTTTAATTGACAACTATTGGTCCTTAAAATGGTACTAATGCTATTACAGAAAGGGCACATTTATGAAAGACCCTCCCTGTATCACTTGCATTGTAAATGGCAACCTCTGGAATAAGGCGTTAATTGTTATATACTAATGCAATCATTTTGGTTTGAATTGTTTTTTTTTTTTTCTACCATGACCTATTATCTTGTAGTGGGGTAGGATTTTTTATGGTTACATTTTTGTATGCATGTCATTCTGAGCTCATCCCCCATACATGGTTCCCCCCGTAGCTTCTTTAATGTGTGGACAAAGGCAATGGAAATGGATTCTTAGCCTGTGAAGTGAAACTTCTTGATTCCATTCACTTGCCTCTACTCCACTAGACTAAAATAGTAGTGCTTGGAGGAGAGTGCCAGTGTGTTCCAGCTCTCTTATAGTTACATGGCAGGTGCATTCATTGAATTTGAACCCGATCCTCTCTTGCAATTATAACTAGTTAAAAGTGCAAGAGGATTTCTTCATTCATCACTTTCCATTAACCTATCTGGATATA
The DNA here is from genome assembly GCA_028749045.1 of Cupressus sempervirens. Taxonomy (NCBI): domain Eukaryota; kingdom Viridiplantae; phylum Streptophyta; class Pinopsida; order Cupressales; family Cupressaceae; genus Cupressus; species Cupressus sempervirens. The sequence goes on along the minus strand of CM053785.1, from coordinate 211,478,203 downwards.
TGAGTCATTCAATTTTAAGGAAAACAATTATTTTTGTAATTAGACATACCTATGTTTTATGCCTTCATTCTTATTTCTTTATATACTAAGTTGTGCCCACTATCCACAAATAGAATATTGGTGACAGATTATTTAGACTCCAAGCCATAATGATGAAAAGATACCATGACTGCGCACTGCTTTGTTGTTTGAAATGCTTCATAACTGAAAATAATAGATCTATGTTATATAGATTCCTCAGCTCCTTCTAGTGAGTGATTAGTGAACTGAGTTTTTTTTGAATTTCTATTGCCTAAAGTATAGCTATTTTTTTTGGGTTTTTGGGTAGGGGTTTGTACCGTGTCCATCAGTTCAGTAAGGTTGAAATGTTTGTGATATGTCATCTAGAGGAAAGTGAATTATTCCGTGAGGAGCTAATTAGCATTGAGGAAGATCTCTTTTCTTCACTTGGATTACACTTCAAGTGAGTTGGAAATCTTTGGCTGTTTAATTGATTATACAGCATAATTTTTTTGTTTTTTTGTTTTACAATTTTTGATTTTTTGTAGGACTCTAGACATGCCTTCTAAAGACTTAGGTGCACCAGCATACCAATGGTAATGAACCCAAATTGGGGGTCCATCATGTTTACATGATTTTACATTAATTTATGTAGTTTTTGAAATATTTTTACCTTACTGTTTGTTCCCTGTATGTTCCTTGTCGTTGGTTCCCTCAAACATATTATTTCATTTTCAAACATTTAACTATGATTAAGAAATTAATATGCAAATAGTAAGGAACACATATTAATTAGTAATCTATTATTTATAGATAACCGATTCTAACCAATTCCCAATCTATATTTTCTATACCACATAGGAGTTTAAAAATAAAGAGATGAAAGAAATACTTACCTCCATCTTCTAAGATAAGTCACTCCTCTCATATTGTATTTTTATCAATTCACACCATTAACGTCGCGCCCTCAAAACTTTGAAAGATGAATTTCCATTTATTGTATATTAACTCTTGGGTCTTGTTTTGTGATTGAATGATCATTAATCACTATTTTTTCTTTAGCGGAAATAATATTATCCTTCTTCTCTTGTGTTCTAAAGGTATAGATGAGATTTACACAAGAAAAAAAAAATCAGATTTTGTAACTGTTCCCAATCATATGCAAAGTGTTGGAATCTCCAACTTCTTCCATATATATACCCCAGAGTTATTCTCTTGTGGTATCCATGTCGTCTTGCTATAGAACCTTCATGCCAATACCTCTCTTTGCGATGAACTATTTTTTTTTAATTTTTTATTGTTCTATGCAAGTTGTGTACTATTAATTAAATCAGAATTGTGCTTCTCAATTCCATCACAAAAACACTTGTAACTAAACTTGACATGTCTTTTATCTGATATCTCAGATTCCATAGATTCACCAAATACAAGCATGGTGTCTAATAACCAAAATTCTCTATTTCAAAAGCTTATGAATTCCAAGACTTTGAAGTTGCTATAATCAGAAGTCTCAGGTATGTCACCCATTGTAATGAACGCATTTAATGTGAACCAAAAAATGAGAGTTATACAAGATTTTGCTTTTTTGCACAGTGGTCTAGTGATGGGGCCAATCTATCACTGAATAAGATAGGTCTTTTTCAAGAGAAAAATTAGCCATTCTATTAGCCATACTATTATTCACCGGTGATGATGGCTAGAAAGAATTTTCATTTATTACAAATATGAGAAATACTGTGTGAAGAGTAGGCATCATTATCAAATCAGTGAAAATTAATCGCGACATCATTGAAGACATTGGCTTTGAATTACTGATTTATAGTTCTATGATGTTGATTTAAAATGCTTGATGGTTCAAGTTTCTTTCAATTCGTCAGAATGATTATTTGAGTTGGAATAGAGAAATTTAGTTGATGTAAAGGATGACACATTGAAAGTTTGATCTTGTTAGAAGTTCTAATTAATCGGTTATTTGAATGTTAAAATATATTTGACAGAATGATATTTTCCCCCAATTTTTGGTTTGCTGAAAGAGAATAGTGTCAAAGTTATACACACTTTAAGGAGTTCTGGATGCTATGAAAGGGTAAATTTTTGAGAGAGTACGTGTGTGGGGAATGGCCGTGCACAATGGTCAGCTAGAGAAGTAGTTACATGCAAGCAGATGAATGGAGCCTGCAAGATTCTATTGGCATTGGCACTAGAAATTCAGTTTATCTTTATTTAGGGATGCACGGGAGATTTTCCTAGAGTTGGTAATGTAGACATTAATGTTATTCATTACACCCCCACTTTTTGGGGCTGTTCTAAATACAAGTAGTGGCAAAATATTCCCATCTGGCACAGCAGTTATAACACATTTGAATAAGTTCTACACTTATTTAGTGTAATTGCTGTTTGTGCTTTGCAACAATGTAGGATTACCAATACCAGCACTATTCAATGGGAAAAAGGCTGGATGACAAAAATCCTGAAAGAAATGCCATTCCATTTTCTTCCCTCAAATGACATTGCTATGTGAACATTCTCTGGCATGTGGCTGTTACCATGTGACCTGATACAAGTTATTGATTACAAGCAGTTTAAGCCAAGATATCTTTGGCCTTGGTACTAAAAGTTCTCCTTTTCACTGTTTGGCAATGCATATGATATTTTCTTAGGATTCGAAATGTAGATATTAGGCATAGTTCACAACTGCACACTTTTGCGGCTGTTTTTTAAAACAAGAAAATAAATGGCCAGTTTTTGTTTTTATTTTTTATTTTTTTGTGGCACATAAATTATAACACATTTAATTGACATTGATCACCTTTTATGTAGTGTAATTCCCAAGTTGATGGAGTGATAGCTATGTCTTATATTCATTCACAGATGAATGGAACTTATTCCCACCCTGTGGTGTAATGAACCCTCAGAAAGAAGCTATAGCAGGTTTAGGTATACGAATTTTGTACTCAAGCTTTTAAGAATATGAATTTTGTACTTTGCATATAAATTATCTATAACAAGAAATTAATTGGTTTTGATTACAAACCCTCCATGCCGAAAACTTCCCAAGATCTTCTTTTGTGTATATAACATTGATTGTATAATGAATCCATCGTATCCATCATACATCATTTTCTCTAATTGGTGGTTTGGTTGTTTGATCTTTCCATCAAATATATCTTTCTTTTGTTGTTCATATATCTTTTGCATTAATTTTCAGTAATGTTGATTAGGTTACTTGTTGTAGAAATGTCATAATTACAGGCTAGCAAGATCTTAGATCCAATACCAATGGTTGCTATATTTGATATTACTTTAGAAATGTACAGTTTATCTCTGACTTTAGTCTGATACCACTAGGTATGTATACAATGGATATTAGTTACAAATCTACGAGCATTATCGTCTTCCTTATATCTACATTATATTGAATGCAAGGTATAGTTCTATTAGCTGATGTGATCTTAATCACTTGTCTGATAAATGTGTGATCTTAGGTGCACAGGAATGATGGTGACCCTAGTGCAGAGTCATGGGCTTCAGCACTGATTGCAGTGCTAGATCATATCAAAATAGAAAAGGTCATTGGCAAAGCTAAGAAGCTCGGTGATGTGTCCAAGGTAGATTTAATGGATGATTTCCTTGAGATGGAGAGATTGGCTTCCATGGATTCAGCTGGATTGGATTAGGCAGAAGTAGGAAATTTAGATGAAATAACTGACAAGAATGTTTCAGGAAGTTTTGATATTTCATCTAATCAAGAAGATAGAGCTTTCTTAGAAGAAGCTCTTATACAAAAAGAATCAAAGCTTCAAATTGTCAATCAGGAATGCTCTGAGTTGTTAAAAAAATTAACCATTTATAAGAAAATCTAATTGTTCTGCAAGCTAGAAACACTTGGAATGAATATGCCCTAGTTAGTCTCAAAGAAAAGCATGATATGATCCTTGTTGTTGATGTTGAGGGTGCAAACCTACACAAAATACTAGATAAGGTCAAATATGTCATGACAATAGATGCTGAAAGTACTAGAGATTCTCAGACACATATCTGGTCTTCTATGAAAGCTAACTTCACTTCTCATTCTAATACTAGGATTAGAATTAGTTCTATTGATGTAGAGTTTGCAACTGCTATTGTCAGTGTCGTTAATTTCTTACAATCTATAGCCCAAGACCCTAAAAAGACTCAAAAACTTAAATCATTAGATACTGATAAACTAGTTTTTAGAATTCAGGATTTTTCTCTATTAGTGGATTACTTTTTGTAGTGCAAAGAAAACATTACAGAGTTAATTGTTGAATTGATATCTTTGTTATCTCAATTTAGGAAAATGTTTGCTCTTGGTTTAGTGAAATCTTCCAAAATGAAGACATAGATTTTGGCAACCAATTGCCCAACCTAATGTAATCTAGTTTTCTTCATAATTTGATTAGTACAGATAATTTCACAAGACAAGAAAGTGTTCAAGATCTTTCAGGAGAAGAAAAGGCTAATAGCCTTTGCTTTCAACTAGCTGGTGGCAATTTATACATAATTAGGAAGCTTAACAGCATTCAAGTAGAAAAAACATCTTTGGAATCTGAGTTGAAGGCCCAGGTAAGCAGAATTGGAGAGTTAGAAGAGGTGCTTATGTGCTTCAAGAGTGAGAATGAAAATCTAGAAATATTCTTGGTTGCAACCAAAGAGGATCTTGGACACACACAGTATCAGATTATTGAGTTAAAAGAGGAGCTCATACATCTCAAGAGTGAGGATGCTAATCTGGAAGGAGTCTTCACTATAAAAAAAGAGAAGCTTGATCACACCTAGCATCAATTTACAGAGTTGGAGGAACAACTTACGCATTTGAATAGTAACAATGCTAATCTAAAAGGTAGTCCTAGCTACAACTAAAGAGAAACTTGAACACACAGAAAGTCAACTTACTAAATTGGAACAAATGCTGGAAAACTTGCAAATGTAGCTTGAATCTGCTAAGGAATAATAAGGCTATGCAAAAACCATAAGGTTACACAAAAATCAAGATTTATTATTGGACTTTTGCTCAAGGGTGAACAAATTATAGATTAGATGATGAAAGACAATGTCAATTAGTATAGAATTTTGGCTATTTTTTTTTTTATGTTATCCCTAATAGAGCCCAACAAAAAGAGAAGGCACATGAAAGGCCTCTAAGAATTCCAAACAAATTTGAGTTTTAGTAGCATAGAATATTTTTCATTTGATGTACCATACAAAGTTATGGTTAGTTTTCTTTATAACATATGGCTTAAGATAATAATGGAGGACTGAACTCCCAAATAGTTAAGCCTTTTTTGGTACATCTAGAGTGGCCAAACACTTGGCAAGTAGAGGTAAGGCATTTTTATGGAAATGATTAAGGATGGGCTGGACTTATGTAATTACTTAGTGCATCATTTAACTTTCCAAATGAATTGGGTATAAAATGCCCCACTTTTGTCTTTGAAATCTAAGAAAAAAATCCAAGATATATATCATCTTGGTATTGTTGTGGCACGCCCCCATTTTTCATTCCCATTCTAAGATTCTTAGGCAGTCAAGTTGACCCTAGTTTATTAAATATTTCTTTAGATATCTAATGGTATAGCATCCCTCATTATATTTTAGGAACTTCTATCTATCCCCAAATAGTGATGGTGAATTTATTATGGCATCCAATCATTTTTAAAGAGGGCTTGGCTTTTGTTAGGGTGATTCAAGCCATATGTAAATAGAGTTGGGAATGTGCAACCATCCCCAAAATAGAAGGATTCTTGACATCTCTTAGAATTCTCTAGAGTTCCTCAAGTCTCTTGGAAGTGTCTAGGCATTCTCTAGTTTAAACACCTAGGAACAACAAAAGAAAAAAGGAAGGAGTTGGGCCCGAAGGCTCCTCTACTTTACTGTAAATGCCTCTATCTACAAGTGATAATGCAACCAGTTCTTGGACAAGGTGTGAGGGGTTGTAAAAATTTAACCTTGAAAAAAGGATTAAAGGTGGGCTTGATATGAATCCCTATAAAGCTAGTTTTGTTGTAGGTAGAGATAGGTTATTGCCAAAAGATGATACTCAGCCTCAAAATAGTAAAGTAGATTTGGTATAGTCAAATGCTTATGTACATATGGGCTATTTATGAATCCTAAGACCTCAGAGATAGTTCAGAGGTGTGTGAATTTCTCACTTATCAAAACTTGTGAGCAATGGTGTAGATAACAACCACTTACAATACTAGAAGATGATTTTAGTTAATGAATCTACAATTCCCAATCCTAAAATTCAGGTAGAAAAATGTATTATAATGGCTCATAAAGAACTTACACAAAAAATGAATTAAAATAGAAGATAAAAACCCTCAAGTATTGTATGAGACATCCAAAACTTCATTATAGAACTTAGCTTTTCCCCACTCCTTTAACTTGTCACTATCGAACACCACCCATGCAATCCAAGTAAAGGAACCTCCCAAAATCAGTGTGAGGAGAGAGGGAAAGAAAATTTCAATCAACTTCAGCATCAAGCCAAGGACAAGAAATCTTGTTACCTGCCAATCATATCATTGTCTCCCTCCTTCCCTAATTGATCTTCTCATCAATAGTGAACACCAGCTGAGGATTGAAACGGTTTGTTGAGTAGGAAAGGAGGAATGAGAGGTAGGGGAAAGCCTTAAAGCTCCTTCATGTGCTCCATCTTTTCCTGCCACAATGCAAATGAAAACCCTTATAGCTCCTTCGTGCAATCTCAAATATACAATGAAATGCTCCTTCATGCGCTCTCAAACTGCATCAATGAAATGAAAAAAGTTTTTCCATGTTGATGTTAAGCCCGTGTTGGTCAAAATTTTGACCAACATGGGCTTAGATTTTTGAAAAGAGGATTTTTCCCTTCTCCAATCTGACCAACGTAAAGCTTCTTAATTGATGGTCACAATTTTTGGTCAAAATAAGATCAAATGTAGTAGTGTGGGTTTAACCCATATGCATTACTACACTAAAATAGATCTCAAATAACCTTTATATCCGAGTAAGTTCTTTTCCATGTTCACTTCTACTCACTGAAAACAAACAAACAATATATCACAAAACAACTTACCAGATTCTCTCTAGCAACCCTCAAAGTTTGCTTTGATTTTCTTTGAAGACCAGTCCTAAACGAAACTGGGCTCTCCAAAAACCATGTGAAAAGTCAAAGAAAACTTGAAATGAAACTGGGCTATCCAAAAACCATGCAAAAATGCTCCAAAAACCTAAAATGAAATCGAGTGCAGGAAAGACGTAAAAGGACAAATGATTTTTTCCTTTGCGCATTTATAAGCCCTATCTTGGTCAAAATTTTGACCAACACAGGTCTCATATGTAAAAAAAAAGAAATTTTTGCCTTTACATTTTGACCACCCTAAATTTATTTAGTTGAGTGTCAAAAATTTTTGTAGAAAAATGATGTTAAATGTAGTAGTGCATGTAGGATTTTGAGAAGCACAAAGCTAGGATACTCAACTACTGGACCATCTCCACTATATAATCATGAGATTATTGACATGCCATTCTTGAGATCTTAGACAAAAAATGGACCAGGATGAATTCTACTACTATATTCTTTGAGATTGCTTCAAGATTCTTGACCACATATCTAGATATCATGCAAGAGTGTCTCCATGTTCAAGAGTTGGCCTTATTTGTACTCATTAAAATATTGGTCCTCCTATATTGGATTATTCTTTGCAACAGTACATGATTAATTTTGTTGAATGATTATTATGTTTTATATTTTATGACATTGATGAATATGGCACTCTTGAAGAGGTTTTGTCATCGACAAATTTTTGTTAAATATGTGACCACCATTAGGAGGCTATGAAGTAAATTAGTGAAATCATAAAAGTAATGGTGGTTCCTTCCATGGTTGTACCTTTGGATCATTTTAAGGATACCTATAGGCTTACTTCTTTTCTCAAGATTGTTTATGTTCCACCCCTCCTCATCTGAGCTATTGTTAGATCAGTCCTCGAGGTCAGCTCAAGTTTGTGGTGGATGGAATGTGATCTTCTAGTGTCAAAATGTGGAGTTCTAATTATTAGTCTTCCTCGGTTTCTTTTCCTATTTTCCTCTTTCCTTTTCTTCCTATCTACTTCTTGTGCCTTAGTGTTTCTTTAGTAAAATGCAAGTTCTATTGTACTTATTCTAAGTATTAGATGCTATGATATTAGACTTAAGGAAACTAAAAAAGTTAAATACTTGATTTTAGATTATTGGATGGTAGGGTGACTTATTTTGAGCTTGTCATCTTGATTCTTTGAACAATATATTTCTTTATAAAAGTTAAGATTTTTTTTTTTAAAGATTTCAAATATGAAATAAAGATTAAAACAATTTCCCCTTATTATAAAGATTCGTTTTCCCCATTTTCTTTTATTATGCTCATAGATAATACTACAAAAAGCTGATAACATCATACTTATGTTTCATTCAATCATGCTATTTCTGAATTCTATTCTTTTGTTTTGTTCATTTAAGTCCACTAGAATATTATAGATTTTTTCAAAGTAGTTCTAAACAATACAACCATTGGATATATTCATAAAACCAATGAATTTCTTTTGCCTTTCTATCGCAATGTAGTGATGACTGTAGTCTTTACTTTCTAAATACAATGTAATATAAATATAGTGTTCCATTTATCACCCTTCTGTCATTATACAACTTTTCTGAATAATAAATAGTTCATGACTTTATTACCCATCTTATCTTAACTAGCCAGCAATTCAATTGTTGGATGAAGTGTGAACAAAAAAATATATCATATCTTTTGGGCTTTTTTTCCCTCCTAATTTTTAAGAGTTCACACTATTGACTTTCAATTTTTTAAGTAGCCAATATAGCCATATTTTTATGCAGTATATCGAGCCCTCTGGAGTTTAAGTGTGACAATCAATTATGAATGTCAAAATTTACATTTTTCTGTATTTCTAGGGGTTTACCAACCCATTTGCACCAGGTTTTACGAAACAACTCTTTTTCAAAATAGATATCTTTGCCCACAAAAAATGCAAGAATTGGCTGTTGAGGATCATGAGTTATTTATTTTAACAATACAAAGAGATGCCATTTTAGTGAAGGGATTAAAAATTCAAAATCTGGAGTGGGTTGATAGTGTGATGTTTATAGTCACAATATAATTACAAAACCCACTAAAAATATACAACATAATTTGTTTTAGGTAGAAACAGTTATAAAGGGAATAATCTGGCTACTTATTGGTTGGAGTAGTATATATAATGGATCTCTACATGCTATTTTAATCTCACAATTTGAGTATCAGTTTCTATCTCACAATTTGAGTATCAGAAGAATAAGAATGGAGAAAGTTGGGGCAAGAGAGTGGAAGGTGAAGAGCTCTAAACCAGTCATGGTGGCCCCTTCTCTGCCTACACCCAAAACTATTCTCCCCCTCTTCTCTATTGATAACATAGCCATGTTAAGAGGACATATCTTTACTTCCTTATTAGTTTACAATGCTCATGATAGTATTTTTGTTGATCCTGCAAAAACAATTAGAGAGGCTCTCTCTAAAGTGTTGGTGTATTATTTTTCCTTGGCTAGGAGGCTCAGAGGAAAAGAAAATGGGGATTTTGAAGTGGATTGCACAAGTGAGGGCACTCTTTTTGTGGAAGAAATGGCATATAACACTCTTTCAGCCTTGGGAGATTTGGATGATGGCAACCCATCATTTCAACAACTGCTTTATTCACTTCCACCTATTACTACTCCTATCAAGAACTTTCATCTTCTAGTTGTTTAGGTAATTCTTCATTTTTCTTTTTTATTTATAGACAAGTGAAGGATTAACTTTATCTCCTTTAGAAAGTGTTTTATCTTTGGGGTTGGGGTCGGGGAGAAGGAACAACTTAAACATCACACACTAAGCTTAATTCCTAGACCAGAGTGTTAAATAGTCAAAGTTGACTTTTTTATTCCAAGCTAAATTCTTCCCTAAGGAGAAGGAGGGTGGGGAGAAGGGTTATGCTTTTTCTTTCAAAAATGAGTTGTAAAGGTCATAGATGGAAGAGGAGTTTGAACAAAATGATAACACCACCAAGGCAAGGCAATCTTATTAACCATAGTTTTAGTATATTGAAACATTTGTCGACGAAAAGTGTTCTAATGGGAGTTTGAACAAAATGATAACAATGTTATGATAAGTCAATTCTAATACTTATAGTTTTTGTATATCAAAACATATGTTAACAATTGGTGATGTTGAATGGTTCTTAACAAACCCACCAAGAATATTCTAATATTGCTAAGTGCAAGACTCTAAGATCGATGCCACTAACAAATTTGGTTGAATGGATACTCCTAAATCCTTGACTCTTACTATCCTATATAGAGTTTTATTTATCTCTTACATTAGGTTTTATTATCTTGAATTTTCTTTTCCAATTTCTATATTCAAGAAACTTTTTGGATCTCCTAGTTTCTAGTATTTTCTTAGTTATCATTTTCATTAAATTTGATGGATTTGTAACTTATTTATTTTGAGTTATACTAATGATTTAATATATGATTTTTTAACAAGATTTGTGCATTGTTTTGTTGTTATTTCTTGTATTTACTTCATATAGGTAACTCATTTGGATGCGATGGTTTTGTTGTGGGAGTGAGTTTCCACCATAGTATATGTGACGAATGAGGAGCGGGTCAATTTCTTAAAGGCCTTGCAAAAATGGAATAGAGAGCTATTGAAGCCAAAATATCCTATAAACCTCCAATTTTATCACTTTGAAACCATTATGGAGAGTGTACATAGTCCACACCAACCTCTATTGAAATAAGATTTGGTTCAAGCCTCTCTATTTATCAAAAACAATGTAATTCAATGTATCAAAAAATACTTTATGGAAGAAATTAAAGGGTTTAAGAAAGGTTCAGAGAAATGAAGATCATAGCTTAGATGTGAAACAAAGATCAATAGAAGAGAACCGATCTCGCACCATATAAAGTATGAAACCCCTATGAGGCAAACAGGTTACTGATAAAGTATAGTAAGCCAACTGTCATAATGGCTTGACATGAAAAAAAGCATAAAACAAATAAGAGAATCAAAGATGATATCATGCTTTCACAATAGCCCAAAAGAGATAGGGCAAAGGACTCACTTAGTATTCATTGAATGCATGTATTTCTCGATAAATTCACAATAAATGACTCTAAGTTTCTTTCTAGAAAAATCACTCGAATTATTTATTTCCATCATAATAGTTTCTAGTACACCCAGTTTCATAAAACTTGATGGAATAGTTGAAGTGTTTTAATTTTAGGATGTTTTGAACTCAATGTCTTCCTTTGGTCATTGTCTTAAAATGCAACTGTAATCTAGTTATAGATGGAGAAAAATGGAAATAAAGGGAGAAGATCAATATATGATTAGAACACAGGAATTAGAGCAAGGATTTTGCAGTTAAAAAATACATTGTTTTGAAAAAAAACATTAAATAATAATGCATCTCATCAGCATTGAGTAATGTAACATGTATCGAGCACTTTAAAAACTCAGAGAATGAAGGCATAAAATCTCTAAGTAAACAAGAGGACAACACTCAAGGTTTAACATTTCCAAAAGCTTACCTGTTATATTGAAAATCTGTGACAGACCAATAGAAAGGTTTCATATATAAGACCCACACAGAACTTCATGAAAACACTCATTCATCATGGCAATGTGAAATGAAAAAGCTGAATGAATAGGCCACAAGTTTTATTAGGGCCTCTATAGCTGATGCTTGCCTCTCGATGCAAGAAGCTGCTAGATCAAAAGCGATGCAGACAATTCACAACAAATCTATCATGACTCATAATAGAATGATTTCACTTGATGTGGATCTCTATCATAAAACTAACCTTTAAATCTATGTTTTCACTGTGGATCTCTTTCTCTAGTCGAATAGCTCCCTGGTTCTTCAACTCTCGTGCGCCTGTTGAAGCTGAATAGAGAATACAATGAAATGGCTGGCATTTTCCCTTTTTACATATCAAGCTCATGTTGGTCAAAATTTTGACCAACACGGGCATAGATTAAAAAAAAGCCATAGTTTCCCTTTCCATACCAACCAATTTAATAAATGGTGAAAAATTTTGGTTGAAAAATGACCTCAAATCTACTAGTGATACATATATTCATATATATAAATATATACATATATATACATATATACATATATATATATATATATATATATATATATATATATATATGTATATATATGTATATATAATATATACATATATATACATATATACATATGTATATATTTATATATATATGTATATATATGTGTATATATATGTATGTATGTATATATATATATATATATATGTATGTATGTATGTATGTATGTATGTATGTATGTATATAAGCTAGTAACAATCGGAGCACACATGAAGGAGATCTTTTGAATAATTACTCTAATACTGAATAATTTTTGAATATTATTTTCTAATTTATTTAATTGTTTTATGAATTTTTTTTCCTAATTTTTTTCTTCTTCTAATTTATCTTTTTTCTAAGATATTTTCACTTGAATTTATGACCATAGTTAGACTTATCATTATCAATATGGTTAGGGGTATAGATAGACTTAAGTTTATCAAAATAATATAGGTTAGATTTAGGGTTAGACTTAGAGTTAGGGATAGGTTTTGACTTAGGGTTGGTTTCAGAGTTTGAGTTAGACATAGAATTAGAGTTGGATTTATCATGAGGAATTTTGTTAGGGGCATAGTTAGGGTAAAGTTTATCAGAATAATATATGGTTAGAATTAGGGTTAGAGTTTGATTGAGGGTTAGGGTTATACTTAGGTTTAGCATTAGACTTTTACTCAAACTTAGGATTAGATTAGACTTATCATTATGAATATGGTTAGGGGTATAGATAGAGTTATGTTTATCGAAAGACTATATGGGTAGAATTAGGGTTAGAGTTGGACTAGGGTTAGAGTCATAGAAAAAGTTACATTTACGAAAAGGACTCACTATTTGAAATAAGGTTAGAATTAGACTTAGCATTAGGAATACAATTAGTTTTACAAATACCATTGTAATATTATGAATAAATATAGTGTTGTGGGTACATTTATGATGATATCATGCTCCCCTTGCACATGCATCTTAGAATAATCCTATGCAAATTAGGTATAGTAAAGTTGCTTAAGTTGTATTATACTCTTATTATTTATATTTATAATTAGAGTATTGTTTTGTAATAATTAGACTTGCTGTGCATTCCTATAACATGTCCAGTTAGTTGATGTTATTGATGTAATGGTTAGACAAAATATTAGTATAAAATGAATCTTATTCTGTAGAATAGGTTTAGTGTTATAATTAGCACATCAATTTAATTGCAAACATATGAGCGATATGTATCATGTAAAGGGTTTAATATTAGATCCACAAAGTGAGAAGGTTACATGTTGAAAAAAATTGAAAGTACAATTGAAATATATAGGAATTTTTTTGTGAAATTGGATATTATTATTCTCATACATAGATTAAAGGAGAATTATATCTCATAGTACAACTATTTAGATAAAATAAAATGGAAAAATTGGAAGATATAAAATCAAAAAAGGGAGAACATTTCTTCATAATGATCTAAGTACATCACATATTCTTCAGAGATAAAATTTGTATTGTAACCTTCGTTTGTTAAATGATCATTGTACACTTCTTTCATCATGGATGGAAACACGTCTACTTTTGTAGATGTGTTACACACAAATCTTGCAACATCTTTCATCTTAATTATCTCAATTTCTTGTACATCATCATTTGCTAAAGTTGCATTCTCAAGAGCTATGACCATGGTTATAGAAGACTTTAATTATCCACCTATACCTATCAAACTCTATTTCAAATAAATGATTTGTGCCTATGGAAGCTATTGGGCTCATGTCAATAATCCTTAACTCTCTATCTGAAGCTATCATAGCTGAAACAAAATATGATATAAAATTGAAATTAGAGTCATGTCAATGATACTTAATTGGAGAGATATAAATTTGAAATCAAGTTGTTTGCATAACATAATAGGTGAAGTATCATTATGATGTGTGGAGTATATCAATGTAAAAACCATATCGCATTGAAATTTTGTGTATAGAAACATGACATTATAATGATCATTCATAGACATTAAAGAATAAGTAAACATAATGTTCAAACATCTAGTACTAGTGCAATTTTTTAAAGTAATAAAGCACAAATTTGACACAAAATAGAAGAATAAATAATTATGAATTTTTCTAAAAGTAACACATTATTACATCATTGATGTTCAAGGCTTCTCAATCTCGTTTCCTTTGCCTTTCTATTTGAAAGTTTCTTCTTGCTTTTCATTTTTTCATAGTGGTCACATGTAAATGATGGCATTATTCTCAATCCTTTTATAGACTTTACACAGGAAATAGCCACAAATGTTAATCCAGCTCTTTCCTTTGGACCTATATCAATTATTTCTTTTTGAAGTGTTAGTCCCTATGATTTTTTGAATTGTGAATGCTCATGCCAATCTTAATGGTAGTTGAAAAGTACTTCCCCTTTGTAATGGGGCTATAAAAACTACTTTTGGATGGTGGTCATCAAATGGTATTCCAGATTAATTATCAAACTCAATAGTTACATAGGTTGGTGGTTGAGGAGGACTGGTTCTTGGTCTATACACAATACTCCATATATAACCCAAAGATCTATTGACAAGGCTTGCTTCTATCTAAAGATTCATAGTCAACATCACCCTAAAATATTTACTAATTAATAACTCTAACTCTAGTTCATCACTTGAACCATCTTCAACTATGTTACCATTCCTTCCCTTAGTTGCAAGAATACATGCAATAGGATATCTCAAAGAATACAACATTAGCCTATTATGATTGTGGACATTATCATTGTTTGAGAATAAATGTACTTATTTGTCAAACTCATCATTGGTTAGAGCACCAAGCCGTATAGGGATCCTCATCATAAGAAGATTCCAATCTTCTATCTTAGGATTCACATCTCTTGAATTTCTTAGAAGACCACAAAATCTTTGTTGATCATTGTCTTGACCATCTTTCCTAAATATTTCATCTTATGTAACCACTATTTTGAATTCTTTCCACAATAATTTAGCTTGCCTTTGGCTAGTAAATGTTGGTTTATCATTGATTGGAGGTAACGAACCAAGATCACCAACCAAAATAATAGAAAGTACTGAAAGAAAGAAAATAAAAGTTTTAAAAATGTATTAGGAATACTACATATGGATAGCAATAGTAAATATTAGATAAAATAAATATTACACTTAACAATAATAAAATATTTAGTATACAAATTTTCTATTAGAATTTTCTAGGAATGCTTGTCTGTGATGGGAATCTATATTTTCCAGCAAGTTTTGACCAATGAAACTCATTTCATCAATCAAAATATATGTAATGTGAGTAATTTCTTCTTGAAAACTTGTAATTCATGTCCCTTCTAGTTGAGTAAAATATTTTATTGGCATTCGTAGCTTTGAATGAATTGTTGAAGCTCCTATATTGAAAGATGCTACTCCAGTCAGTGTGAGTAATAGAAGTGGAGAAGGATTTGGCATTGCATCCATACAAAGAGATTGACTGATGGCACCAATTAGATAATATTTTCCTATTCTAGTATTTCCTTGAATTATAAAGGGTTCCCCATTTGATTTCTATGATAATGTGTGATAATAGTGTCGATGGCCTTCTATTGGTTTCTACTAAGACTTGAAAAGTTGATGCATTCTGGAATGTCATTCATACATGAGACATTGATGTTTCTTCATTTCACCAATGAAGTTGATAGCTGCAACAATATTATCTTCACATAGATATTCAATAGACCTATTTATATTCCTATCAATATCTCTTCTTCCCAACATGTCTATTTTAGAAACTTGCATGTATTGACCATGATGCAATATAGATATGTTTTCTCATTCATTCTCTATAGTATTTTCTTGAGCACATATAATATCTTCCACATCTGAGTCACTTGCAACTTCACCATTTTCTAGTTTTTTGGCTCATTGAACATGACAAGTAGTATATTGGAGTGACTCCCAATTGGCCACTTTAGTATCATCGCGATCACCAATGTCCCTCTCAACGTCATGGAAAGGTTTGTATAACAAAAAATTAGATGAAAAAAAATCAACCTATTTGTTGGAGTCCCATGGAGGAATCGGTATAAACCTTAGGAAAACTCTAACTATAGCTACTATTTCTCTTGGCCCCCTTTTTCTATCTCCTCTTTTCTTAGGATTTTATATCCAAGATCTTGGTGCATCAATTAATGTTATACCTTACATACAAAGGGGTCCTATAATGTCCCTCTAAATTTCACAAAAAGGTTTGTATAACAACGAATCAGATGAACAAAAATCATCCTATTTGTTGGAGTCTGATGGAGGAATCAATATAAACCTTAGGAAAACTCTAACTATAGCTATTATTTCTATTGGCCCCCTTTTGTTATCTCCTCTTTTCTTAGGATTGTATATCCAAGATCTTTGTGCATCAATTAATGTTATACCTTACATACAAAGGGGTCCTATTTTATACTCTTGTATAAAAGTCTTTGTATGATCTTCCTCATTATTCTGTATATTAATTGTTATAGATTTTAAAACTTCATGTGAAACATTTAGATTAACAAAATTTCTACTACTCTCCATAAGTGGAAGCTCTAACAACATATGACATGTTTCCTGAGCTCAAATGTTTTTTTCTATAACTTTTTCTATGAGAATCTTTTTGTATGCCCTTGCTGCAAGACCATCAATATTTTCCAAATTTGATAAGTACATCAACATTTGTTGATATGTTTCAGAACTTCTACATACTTTGCAATATACTTGATAACTACATTCTAGAAAGTACAGGTTGCCAATCTACATTTGCCCTCCAATGTTGCATGATGTTTCAATTATGTGTGTTAACTCTATCATCATTTCTTGCTGGTTCAAATTCTTTTCACCTTTTTCTACATCCTCATATAATCTAGACCCACCTAGATTCACTAGCCAAGGAGCATTATACCTGGGAGGGATAAAGTTGTAAGTTTCAATTGATGTATGTAAATATTTGATATGTTAAATAGACATAAAAATATAAATTCATACAACAATTACCTACAAACCATTCTTCCCCTCTTTTTACGTAAGCATGCACCCTCCTTACAGAGAATGTGTCTTTCAACATAGTTCAATATTTCTTCATAGTCTTGACCAATATCCATCTGTGCTAGTTGTGCAGTATTTTTGAGACATGGGTGTTGACCAAAATGTTGAAAAGCATAAAAAATGGTTGTACATATTATAGTTAGTTATTAATAAAATTTGTGCTTAAATAAATTTGTAATTATCATAACATAGTGAGATATGAGATCATATCATTCAAAACATAGCTATATATTTCTTTGGTGCACATCATGTCTAGGATTTCGTGTATGAGTAATGGAATGAAAATATGTTTCAAAACTTTTCCTTGCTTTCTCATTTGACCAATCAATAGTGCCAATATTTGGTGCTCCTTCCAACCATAGGAATGCATGCACATGAGGTGAACCTCAATGTTTCCACTCATATCTACACCAACAGTTTATGACTTTCATACCCTTTTGAATTATTTCTTTTCTAAACATTGTATGTCTAAGATGCATGTAATGTGCAAAAATTTGAGGATAGTCAATGAAATTTTGTTTTCTCCATTTTTTAGCCTCTCATGGATCACTTAGTGGTGTCCCTAGCATTAATGCGTGTAAATCAGGCCACTGGATGTCTAATGTACTCAATGTGAAAAAAATTGTAGGAGTTATTAGTTGGTGAACCAAGTCTATTAATTCACCTTTAAATTTAGCCCAACATGACCTTACACCTCTTAGACTTGTTCTAAACCTCATCAACCTATCAGCCAAATTATTATGTGGCATATTTTCGATATGTTCACATAACTCATTCATTGTATTTGGAAAATCTTGTAAATTCCTTTTTACAAATACAGATGATTAACTTTGTGCATGATTCTACATTATCATGTTTGTCATGAAATACCTAAAACTTGGATGTTTACCAAAATTATGATCCTTATGCCCAATCAGATGTTTAGAAAATTCATGAATATAAACTCCCTTCATTCTTGGTTCTAATCAATCACATCTTCCATTAGGAAACAATGTTGGAAAAGCCATATCCAACATTTCCAACGTAACATATTCATTGATAGGAGATGCACCTATAGTTGGCCAATCAATTAATTGAGATGAAATTGAATCAGGATTGTTAACCTAGGCATGAATTAATTCCATTTCTCTTTGAGAATTGGGTGGTCTACAGGCCATAGATGTAGTATGGTCAAGTATAATACCTTCATCTGCCTCCATGATTAGACCAACGAAAATGACCTCATTTGCATCAGAGTTAGACTTCATGTGCACTATCTTCAACCAATTAAAAATATTCTCATTAGAAATTTGAGTCAAGTCATTTAGAGCACCTTCATCGAGTCTAACTTCTGCATAAAAGGGGTCATTTTTAATTTTTACCTTAATTCTCTATACACACACTCCCTATTTATAGTAAATTTTTAACATGTGCCTTGTTGATCCCACCTACAAATAATAATTATAGGAAACTTTTCAATTACATGCAGCAAAACTTTGGTTACTTCTTCAACATGCTGAGGAAAACATAGTGTGTCCCATGTACTTGTATTGACTACTAGTTGCATGTGTAACTTGAAGTATAGGACTAACACATGCAATCAACATTTCTTCAACTTGGGTCAAATTTTCAAGCACTTGTTGTTAAGACCTAGGATCCATATGGTTTAGAGAAGAAAATCTATGAATATCTCTCTCTTATCGACAACTATTACATATAAGACCTTCAAAAGTATGAGAAACTTTCATAAAATGATATAATTCCTAAAAAACATGACACATATTTGGAGTCTTCAAACTATCTATCTGATGCCTAAACGACATTTGAAAATCTTCTAAACTTAGTATTAGGAAGTCTAGTTGTGTTTGTAGTGTTTTCCATAATTCCTTCAACATCATTAGTAATGCTCCAAACATTTTTATGTTGTGCGGTTTTAGATACTCATTGTACTAAGCTAGGATTTTTCATTTTGAACATCCAACTCAATATTTACATTAGGTGGTTGGCTGTACCTTTCATTTGGTTGGCCATCATTTTAGTGACACTCATTTTGTGCTTCATTTTGAAGAAGAAGGATTTCTAAAGAATTCTGATGTCTTGTATTTCTTTGTACATTTCTTCCATCTCTTTATTGAATTTCCAATTCTTCAACTATTTTTTCAGCCCTTCTTCTAGTACACCTCTCCCTATCAACTTGGTTATGCCTTGTCCTTGTTCTTGTCTTTGAATTTTTGTCATTTTTTCTTGTTGACATCTATGATAGTATCTTTGATATTGTGTATGATATTCATTTTAGTGTTCTCTTCTCTACTCCTCTAATTGAAAGGTTAAACTGGGTCTCACCATAGCTAATTATGTGAAAATAGAGTTAAGTTAGTAAAATAGATTAGGAGCATAGTTTTATGAACCAATAAATTATATTATAAATTAAGCAATTACTTGAAATTAATGTATATTTATAGGTGGTGTATTGATATTGAAAAAAGTAGTTAAATATGATCCTTATTTGCATTTAGTTGTAAAATATAACATAAGTTTATGAAGAAAAAAAAGTACACTGAAATAAATAAAATTAAAAAAATAACTTATAATGTACAAAAATATGATTAATTCACAAATGTAAGAACATGAAAGAGACCTTATATTTATATAGAGAACAATTACATATTCATAAAATTCAAGAAGTCTTATCTCATCTACAATACAAAAATAATGATACTAAGAAATGATATATTTCTCTATAAGGTGAAACATAAGAACATAGAAAGGTCAAAGGAAAAATCAATTCCATTATCGAGGCCTCCATTGGCCTTCTATCCAATCCAACCCTGGTCACAATTTTGAACATGAATATGGTTTTAATGTTATAGTATCAGGAAAATACACTTCAAGAAAAACTTCACAGCTCAATGGGGTTTCAAATATAGCTTCCATAATCCCTCGCCACCAACAATCATTCTCTCTAAGTTTTCAATAGATTCCCCCACAAACATATCATGCAGTAATGGAATTGTAGGTGGTAGGGGTCTAATACATTGTACTATAACCTCCTCTACAAGTGGTACTCTAATCAACTCATTCATAATGAAATGATCATACCGAAAATAAAAGGTTGGATCATTTGTATTTGGCACAATTCCAATGATTGTGCCCTCAAACTCAACACCCTAATACCCCTCCTCAAATGAGTACATCTATACCTTCATGCCAATTAGTTCCTCCATTCTACCTTCCTTAAATATGATTACAATGAAATTGAGTTTTCAATTAGTCATTTTAAAATAACTGTAAAATGACTTGTGCAACATAATTAAAAAGTTAATTTAATCTAACATAAATTGAAATATGATTACAATAAAAAAATGATATTAAAATTAACCATTTCATAATAAATCTAATAATAATATACAATTTTTTTAAAAAAGATATCATATAATTCTAGCATGAAGAAGAATATAATATTACATGTAAATTTATTTTTTTACATTAAAATATATAATAATTCATTAAATTTCTTAGGCATACTAAATAAATGCACTAAAGCTAACATGTAAATAGAATGTTTAAATTAAAATGGAAGCTTTGTGTTTTATGAAAACTTAACATAATATTCTAAACAAAGATTTTTTTAAAAAAAAATTGGTAAGAGGCCGAAGCCAAGATTCATTATTATTATTATGTGTTGTGATTACTTATTACTATTAAGTATTAATCTTGAGTAGATTCGAACTTAAAATCTCCCACATAATAATAAATCCTTAAAAAATAATAAATAAATCCACTAAAGCTAACATGCAAATATAATATTTTTCCAAAGTAAAATTAATATTAAATCATAATATTAGAATATAATGTTTCTAAATAAGTCTTGAATAGAATGTTTAAATTAAAATGGAAGCTCTATGTTTTTAGAAAACTTAACATAATATTGTACACAAAGAATATTTTTAATCTTCCAAATAGAATTTTTTTAAATTATAAACTAGCATTCTATTTAATGCTTTGATTTAATCCCATGATTAATTTTTAAATTATATATAAGCTATTTTTCTAAAAATAAAGTAAAATAATAAATTGAATCATTACAATAGGCACTTTCTATATATATATATATATATATATATATATATATATATAAGCTAATAGAAAACCTTACTCTATCATAACATAGTTTTAGAAAACAATGTGAGCTTTTCTTGCTCTCTTATTCTAGTCAATAAAATCACTTAGTGTCAAAGGGCCCTTGGTCTACAGGTGAAGTTGAAAGGCTCACAAAGAGTCCATCAGGGATCAAGTCTTGTTGAGTGCAAGGCCCCTCAATGCTTACAAGGGTTGAGGCCGGGCTCCTCAATCCTTGGTCCTTAACCAAAGAGGCTAGGTGAAAAAAGCTAACCTCAATAAAAAAAAAATTTAAAAAAAACCACTTTCTCAAATCAAACATTCTAATCTGATCAGAACTATGTTCATCATAAAGCTCTTAAAAAACTAAAGCTTCTATCTTCATTCTAGCTTTTTAATTTAAAAATTATTTCTCAAGTTAAAATATTAACTTCCGAAACTTAACATTACTTTTTATTTTAATTATTTCAATTATTTCTTACTAAATTAAATACTTAACATTCTAAACTTTAAATAAAATAATCTATTATAGTTTTAAGTCTTTTTATGTATATTTTGAAAGATTATTTAATAAAAATAAATTATTTTAATAATTAAAGGTTTGTAAAAAAAATTATTTTAGAGCAATCAATAATGCATCATTTTAGCCATTGAACTAGTTTATTAATAAATATATTATATAAGTGCTATGTCACTTTTTGATTTAAAAAAAAAAAAACAATGCATTATTTTTTAGAGTAGTCATGCAAATAGATTTTTTTTTATAAATAAAAAATACAAATTTACTTGAGAAAGCTTCTATCTTCATTCTAGTTTTTTAATTTAAAAATTATTTATCAAGTTAAAATATTAACTTCCAAAACTTAACATTACTTTTGATTTTAATTATTTCAATAACTTTAAATAAAATAATCTATTATAGTTTTAAGTCTTTTTATGTATATTTTAAAAGATTATTTAATAAAAATAAATTATTTTAATAATTAAAGTTTTGTAAAAAAAATTATTTTAGAGCAATCAATAATGCATTATTTTTTTAAGAGTAGTCATGCAAATAGATTTTTTATTATAAATAAAGAATACAAATTTACTTGAGAAAAAGGGTAGGATGTAAATACCTTCAAATATTCTTGAATGAGATATTCTTGATCAGCTTTTATAAATTTGGTATGAAATTAATGGTCATTTTAGTTGGATGAAATGAACGGTCTTCCGCCACCACTTTTAGTTGATTTCAAAAAAATTTCTAATTGAGTTGTAACTGTAACACAATTTTTTTTTGTTTACATAGAATATTCCATCAGCATATTCCTGTGTTGGAAATGCTTTCTACCATTGTATATGCCTTTTGACAAATTAGTCTTATTCTACTAAAACTACCTAAAAGTGAGCATATAAGTAAAAATCTAATGACACTACTAGTTTTAGTAAAAAAAACTAATAAAATTACTAGTTTTAGTAAAAATAAATTTTAAAGTTGTAGATGCATGTCTCTATAGGAGAATCTAGAAAAGTATTAAATCATGTTAGTACATTCAATAGTATATATATATATATATATCCTTCTAAGGTGCCTATTGCACTAAGTTAGATTATGAAAATAGGTGCCTCGAGAAGGATATCTCTTGACTTATTGTGTGTGTGTGTGCGCATGCTACAAGCTAGTAGCACTCACATTGCAAAATGAAATAACATTATTATTAAAATTATAATTCATTATAGTTGATCCATTATTAAATTTTTAAAGTAAAAAGTATTTAATATTATTATGATATGTTATACGTTTTATACAATAGGTAAAAAGATATGTATAGAGAAGAAAATTAATAGTAATTTAAAAAGATATTTTAAAATCATATAGATAATTATTTAATGTTATAGAAATTGAAGAAATGTTATACATTCTATTGCTAAACGATTCGAGCAAATTGAAGCAATATTGAATATTTTATACAAACATGTGTAATAAACAAATGCTTAATAATCATCCAAAGAAATGTTGACATAATCCATCGCAAAACTTAATAGTGTAATTCTTAATATTTATTCCAAAATTGGGTATGATAAAAAATACTATTGTTGAAAATGTTGACAAAATTAGTGGTCACTTTCTTTAATGTAAGGATACTAAAAAGAATTTACAAGGGTATATTAAAAGTCTATTTATATATTATGGATGTGAAAACATATATTTAAAACATTTGAAATGTGATTCATAGTAGTATACAAGTAAATGAAGAATTTATTTAAATACTACAATCGTACAATACTATAGTAAGTATAATAAAAATTACAAAATATTAAAGTGGCAAATAAAAATTGTACTTACATTAGACAAAGTATTGAAAAAAAATATTACATCAATTTTCTTCTAATAACTTAAGTCTATTTTCTTCATTCTTGTGCTTGGCAACTTCTTTACCCTTTTTCATTTTCTCATAGTGATCATACATGAATGGAGGCATTATTCTTAGACAATGTAAAGATTTTACACAAGAAATTTCCACAAATGTCAATCCTATTCTTTCTCTTGGTCCTATAACAATTGTCTCTTTTGGAAGAGTCAGACCTTGAGATTTATGTATAGTTAATGCCCATGCCAATCTTAAAGGCAGTTGAAGTGTTCTACCCTTCTGTATTGGTGTTATTGGAATTGTTTTTAGATGATGGTCTTTAAATGATAGTCTAGAATAGTTATCAAACTCAACCATCACATATGTTGGAGGATTAGGTGGAGTGTTTCCTTCTTTGTAGACTATATTTGAAATTTACCCCTAAGATCCATTTACAAGACCTGCTTGTACCCATAGATTTGAAGTTGGCATGACCCTTGCATCCTTACAAATTAGCAACTCTAGATCAAGCTTGTCATTTGAATATTCTTTGAATGCATTACCATGTCCTTATTTTGTCGCAACACTATGTGCAATAGGATACTTCAATGAATGCAACATTTTTATTATTATGACTATGAACATTTTCATTTGTTGAGAATAGATGGATAGAAATTTCAAACTATAAATTTGTTGCAAGATCTATGTTGATAGGGTTTCTTGTCATTAGCAACCTCCAATCATCAATCTGTGGGTTTGCATCTCTTACATCCATCAAATTTTGATAAAATCTTTATTGTTCATCATTTTCCCCATCTTTTCTAAATATCTTATCGAAAGTAACAATAGTCTTGAACTCCTACCATAGCAAATTTTCTAGAGGAGCTTGGCCC
Organism: Cupressus sempervirens; assembly: GCA_028749045.1. Taxonomy (NCBI): domain Eukaryota; kingdom Viridiplantae; phylum Streptophyta; class Pinopsida; order Cupressales; family Cupressaceae; genus Cupressus; species Cupressus sempervirens. The sequence goes on along the minus strand of CM053785.1, from coordinate 211,453,645 downwards.
AAATCTCCTACCAAAATAATTGCTAAACCTAAAATATAAGAATGCAAATATTTATGTCAGAAGGAATAATTTGTAGTTATATTTTAGTAGCATATTACTCTATATTTTGTACATGTACTTGTTAATGAGGAAAAGTGAATCATTTTACCTACAAAGCTTATATCTACATATTGTGGGAATGCTTGTCGAATTTGAGAGTCTATATTCTCCAACATGTTCTAACCAATGAAGCTCATTTCATCAATCAAAATATACTTGATATGCGACATATCTTCTTGAAAACTAGCGAGTTTTGTTCCTACCAATTGAGAGAAATCTTGTATTGGTATTTTTAATTTTTAATGAAGTGTAGAAGCTCCTATGTTGAATGTTACAACTTCTATTGTTGCAAGTAATAGAAGGGGAGATAGAGAGGGTATTGCTACATTTTGAGGAGATTGACTAATGGCACCAATTAGATATGACTTTCTAATGCCTATTGTTCCTTGAATTATCATGAGCAATAACCCCATGTTCTAATTTCTATGATAGTTTGTCATAATAATGTCAACTAATTTTTTTTTGTTTTTCACCAGGGGTCATGTAGTTGATGCATTGAGGAATGTCATCATTTATCAGATAACCGTGATTCTTCATATTACCTATAAAATTGATTGTTGTAGTAGTGTACTCTTCTCCCTTGTAATCAATAGACCAATTTGTATGTTTATCAATGGCTCTTCTCTCCAACATGTCTATTTCTAAACACTCTATGTTTTGACCATGATGCAACCTAAATATAATCTCTTGTTCATGTTCTATTGTATTTCTTTGAACATTTTTCGTTTTCTTCAGTTTTAGAATCACTTGGGTTTTCATCATTGTTTGTCACCACAGTACGTTCAACATGCCAAGGAATGTAATTAAATGCCTCCTAGTTTTGTATGATGGTGTCATCATTATAACCAATATCCCATTCTATAACATGGAATGGCTTGTCAAGCAATAATTACGATCGACAAAAGTTAACCCATTTAGCTAATTCATGTGAAGACATATATACAAATCTAGGAAACACTCTAAGTATTATTTCTTTTTCTCTTGACTCTATTTATTGTCTCTTCTTCTTTCAGGATTATATATAAAAGATCTTGCTGCATCAATTAATGTGACAACTTCCATACATAGTGGCCTTTTTTTGTACCCATCAATGAAAGTTTTTTTTGTTCTTCAGTATTCTCTTCATTTTCATTTTCATTATTTATAGTTACAAGTTTGAAGACCTCACGTGAGACATTCAGATTAACAAATCTTCTACTACACCCTACCAATGGAAGCTCTAATAACATATGACATGTTTCTCGAGCACCAATGTCTCTTTCTATAATTGTCTTGGAAGTTTCCTATGTGCACATGCAGAAAAATCATCTAGGTTTTCCATGTTGGAGAGGTGCATCAACATTTGATGGTATGCTTCTAAGATTTTCTCTACTTTTGTTTCATATTTGGCAATGTATTTCACCACAACATGTTTGGAAAGAACAACTTTCTAATCTATATTCACTCTCCATAGTTGTAGTATGTGGTGATTATGTGAATTGACTCTTTCATCATTTCTAGATGGTTCAATTTTCTTTTCACTTATTTCTTTGTCTTCATATGATTTTGCTCCCTCTAGGTTTAATGGCCAAGGTGCACTATACCTATAATAAATATAAGAGAGATATGTATTTAGTCATGTGACATTAGTGACCAATTTGTAATTTTAGTTTAAATATCCCACTATAATGAAATTATTTCTTGCAAACCATATGCCCCCTTTTTTCGCAAACATGCACCCTTCCTTACAAATTGTGTGTCTTTCTACACAATTTAGGATCTCCTCATAGTCATGATCTAGATTGACCTCTACAAGTTGTCTCATCTTTTTGAGATAAGGGGTGTTGTTGAAAAGTTATGAAAGGATACAATTCAAAATAAGATGAATGAGTAAATCAAGTCATATTAAATTATACCATAGAATACATATTTATAAACATACCTGTATATTTTTCTAGTGAGGATCTTCTCTAGGGTCCCATGCATGAACAATAGAATGAAAATATCTTTCAGCACTTTTGTGTTTATCCTCATTTGATGTCAACGTTGTCCATATTAGGCACCCCTTCAATCCATATGAGTCCATGCACATGTGGGGACCCCCTATGTTGCCATTCATATCTACACCAAAAATCCTTGACATTCATTCTATTTTCTAGAATATCTTTTCTTAACATAGAGTGTCTCAGGTGCATATAGTATGCCACAATGTGAGGATAATCAATTATATTTTACCTATGCCAATTTTGAGCTTCACATGGATTAGTTGGCATTATTCCTAGCATTAGCACATGTAAATCAAGCCAATACATATGTGCTACACTCAATGTGAAAATTATTGTAGGACAACCAATTTGATGAAGCAAATCTGTCAATTCTGCACAAGATTTTTCCAAATATGACCTTGTTCCCCTTAGCGTTGTCCCAAACTACATCAATTTATATGCCAAACTAGAGTGAGGTGTAGTTTCCATATGTTGTTGCAACTCATTGATTGTGATTGGAATTTATTTAAAGTTTCTCTTTACAGACATAGATGATGAATTTTATGCATGATGTCTCATGATCATGTTATCCACAAAATATATAAATCTAGGATGTTTGCCAAAATGATGATCCCTATATTGGACAAGATTTTTTACAAATTCATGAAGATAGACATGTTGCAACATGATCTAGATTGACCTCCACAAGTTGTCCCATGTTTTTGAGATCATGTGGAATTCCATATCTAATAATCCTAATGTGACATACTCATTAATAGGTGACACACTAATACTTGGCCAATTTATCAATGATGTTGGGTTTGCATCAAGATTATTAACCCATGCATGGATAAGTTCCATTTCCTTTTGTGCATTAGGAGGTCTTCAAACCATTGATGTTGTGTGTTCAATTACATTCCCTTCATTTGTCTCCATAACTAGACCCAGAAAAAGAATATCATTTGCATCTGTATCAAATTCTATATTCACTATCTTTAATCTATGAAAAATATTTTCATCTCTATTTCTAGGTAGATCATTGAGAGCATTTTCATTAATTCAAACATTAGAGTAAAATTTATCAAGCTTTACTTTGTATTTGAGTGCTTTGTACACATGATCTCTATTCACAGTAAAGTTATAGTGTGTTCCATGTTGATCTCTCCTTCGAACAATAATAATTGGTAACTTATCTATTGTATGTGGCAATCTGTTTGAAACATCATCTATATTTTGTGGGAAACTTATTGTGTATCCTTTATACTTATATTGGCCACCAGTTGCATGTGTAACTTGTAGTATGGAACTCACACATGTGCAATTAACATTTTCTTAACTTGTGTCAAGTTTGTATGCTCCTTAGGTTGAGGTCCTGGATCCATATTATTTGAAGCTAAGAATCTTTTATTTCCTCTCTCTTTTTAGAATCTATTACATAGTGGACCTTTTGAGGTGTGTAACACTTTCATTCCTAGATAACATTCTTGAAAAATATAACACATGTTTGGCATTCTTAAGCTATCAATTTTTTGGCAAAACTGCATTTGGAATCTATAGAAACTATCATGAAGATTTCCATTTTGATTTTGTGTCTTTTCTACATTTCTTTGTCTAACTAAATTCATCCCAACTTGATTTGTATGATGGGGTATTTTAGGAACATGTTTAGTTGTCCTTGAAACTTCATTTTGAACATCAAATTCCATATTTGCAGTCAAGTATTAATTATAGCTTTCACTAAACTATAAATACACTTGATGCCTTCCTTGTATCTCAAAATGCGATACTCCATTAGATGCTCTTTAATGGCAACTTATGTTACTATTTTGTTCATCTCTATTTTTAGATTCCAATTCTTGTACTGGAAGTTGTGCCCTTCGTTTAGTATAATTTTGTCTTTGGAGTTCATTACTCCTCATTCTTTAATCTTGTCTTCTCTCTGACATCTTTGATATTCACTTTGGTATTCCCTCTAATATGCTCTCCATTGCTCTATTTGATATTGTCTCCTTTCCTCATCAGATTGAATATTTGGTGTTGATAGACCCATAGCTATAAAGTGAATAAAATCTTCAACTAATGAGAAATGTCTTACAATTTATGTTCAAAACAAACACCACATATGAGAAATATGGTGATATTTATTTTGTTACCAAATACCAAGGAATTGTAAAAGTAATGGGTAAAAGCACAAACCTGTGTCACCTTTAATAAAGAAACAGGATATCAAAATGTGATAGTTCAACATTAATGACAAAAAAAAAGGTATTTGTGTTTAAAATATGAAGATAATGTAAACTGATGAAATGTGTAGAATTGGATGAATTTTATGCCTATAATCTTTATAATTTTTTTGAGTAAGAATTTATTCATTTTATTTTATTTTGAAGTCCCTTTTTTAACTATAAAAAATATAGGGTGTAGTTCCTATCAAACAAGTATATGCAAATCATCTTTTTTTGTTCTGATTTGAAAATATCTAATAGATGACATGTATAGCTAGTGAACAAAAAAAGAAATAATTATTTTTGATGTATATTTTCTTTGTTATAAGTACTCAAGCTTGACCTTATCAGAATCCAATAGTTTTTTCCTCCCATCAAAACTTCCCTATCAAATCTATACCTTCTTGAAAAAAAATTACATATCCATGAAGAGGATTCTCTCCTCTAGAGATAAATATAATTTTTTAGTTTTTTGATATGATTCACTATTTTTTTCCTTTTTTGAGGGAGCATCTTCTGAAATGTTGAAATATTGACTTATAATATTTTTAGATTATAACATATTATAATTAATCAAAATGATCAAAAATTTATATAATGGTGATATTGAATCGAAGATCTATAAAAGGCAATTTTTAGTTTTTGAAAAAAATTGAGTTTTGATAGATACATGAAATTTGACCAAAATAGGTTTTGGTATCATAAATGGTGACACATATCTGTGATTTTACCCTAATATAAGAAGAAATTAAAGTTTCATAGAGATTGTTTATAAAATTGGAAAATAGTTGGGGCCATGGTGTTGTAATTAAGATAAATATTTCTTAAAAAAATTCAATAAATTGGAAATAAATAAAGGAGAAAGATATTTTCTCCATAGGAGAAATGCATACATAAATATATGAAATACTAAACTCACTTTTATATAGAAATATATATTTAATTTCTCTCAGAATTCATACCCTTTAAAGATGAAGCGTCTAGAAACAAAATTTCCTTAAACATTATAATTCCAAAATATAAGACCGGTTCACTATTTCAAAAGAGGAAGAATTTATTGTAGTGGTGTAGAAACACTTATAGTTCTTTAGTGATGAAATCAAAATTTTCTCCATAAGAGAAATAAATAGATAGATATATGAAATACTAAACACCCTTTTATCTAGATACATATCTTCAATTTTGCTAAGAATCCATACCCATCAAACAAACATTCCTTAAAATTATTAATGCTAAAATATTAGAATGGTTCATTATTTCATTAGAGAAAGATTTCATTATAGTTGTGTAGAGACACTTGGAATTCTTCACTGAAGAAATTGGAATCCCTATGTTCGTCATCTTAACTCATGTCTTTCATATATTAACAAAATTGGACTCCTTTCCTCCATGCCTAATGAATCTCCTTTGTATAGTCTTCCATTTGTAGGATTTGAAGATCTTGCACATCTCAAACATTTAGCCTTGCACCATGCATTTTGTTCACCATTATTTTACAACACTCTGCAAAAACTCTTCCCAATCTATCCAAATAGGTTTTATCATTTCCATCTGATTCAATAGAATCATCTTGAAGCAATGGGCTACCAATTTTTATTTCAACTTCACTTTGGTCAACATCCATTTTTTTTTTTTTGATATGTATAAAATTATGAAAGACATCAAGCTTTTTTGCTAAAAAAATAATGGTCAACTTACATAGAAATTAAATTAATTATTAATTGGGCAACTGTCCTTTGAGATGGTGCAAGAATTTGATGATCTTGTTGCTCAGGATCGAGCTCCTTGTTGAGCTCTCCTTGTTGTATTCCTTTCTATCTTGATAAATTTTTACCCCTCTTTTTGCAAAAAAAAAATTAATTTTTAATTATTTAATTTATACATATAGAAATGAATAAAAATAGAAATAAAAAAGGTACAAATATAATTTTAAAAATTCATAGAAGAATGAAATTAAATGTCCAAGAAATTTTTATTTATTTACTAATTAAATATAGAAAAAAAATTGAAGTTAAATACATTATTTAAAAAGTAGTTCAGTGGATTTCAAATGTACTTGATCTCAATAGAAAAAAGGAAGTAGTGAGTGATTCACAAATACTTCAAATAGTAGAATTCCATTGAAATTATCTATCAAGTAGTTAATCTCAATACAAAAATATAGTGAGTTGTTCAATATGATTGTGCTAGAATCCATCAACCTCCAACACATTCTTGTGTTGTTCATAATTAGGAGTGTGAAAATGGTAGTAGAGTATGACTATCAAGGAAATATATTTTATATAAGTCTCTCATGCTAAGAGGTGACTTAAACGTATCAACAATCACTCCCCTCCACCAATAGTCATTTTTTAGTACTTCGACATGAAGGTTAGCTTCTGTAATTGAAGACAACGCTAGTTGAGGTGGAATTGGACACATATATTTAGGAAAGACCTCTTCCACAAGGGGCTTTGGAACCACCTCATCAGTTGTGAAATGCTCATATCTAAAATAATACTTAATTTATGTAGCATTATCAACACGTCCTATGACAATTTCTTCAAACCAAGCACCCTCAAAACTATTCTCATTAGAATAGACTTCAACCTTCATCCCTATATGCACATCCATGTCTTATATCTTCTACATAGTTAAAACAATAGAAAACTTTACTCTTTAAAATCATAACAGAAATATAATTGTTAATAGTAAATACAATTTATATTATTCGTGTTAGGGGGAAATAATATTTTTAAAACATAGAAATAATTGTATAGGTAACAAAAAAGTAATAGAAAAAATATTAAGTTTATTTTACTAAATTCTTCAACATTGTAGGGAATTTTTCTTTTTAAAATATAAGTCCTCTTCTAAAATAATGGAAACTTTTATTAGTTATTTTGTCTTGAAATCTAATGTACATCATATATTTTAATAAAATTATAATTTTATCGAGTGGACTTAACAAAGAAAGCATAAGATAAGTATGATAGACAAAAAAATATATGAAAGTTTGATATATTAATGGGTATATTAGTTCTTTTGTGAAGTTGGAGACTTCTAATTGAAACTGTACTAAAATACGTAATTATAAATAGGATTTTAAAAATAGAAAAATGGAGTCATTTGATTCAAAATAGGATACTGCCTCATACAAATAGCATAACAAAATATCATCCGAATAATGTTTCTAAAATTATTCAAAAATCTTTATAAATATTTTAATATTTTTAAATATTCTTGAATATTGATTGTATTTAATACATGATTTCTAAACCATAGATATTTTTTTATGGTGTAATATTAATTTGATTAAAAAAAGAATTATATTATATTATTTGATTTATTTTAATTTCCAATTTAGTGTATCATAATTTAGAAGGCAAGATTTATTTGGTTTATTCTACTTTCTAATTTATTGTATCTTAATTTTGTATTTCTTCAATTTTAACAAAAATTTTATAAATATTTTTCAATTTTTTATAATATTTTATTATATGAATTCCTTGTTTAAAATTTAACCCTAAACATTTAATTTACTATTGATTACTTTTCATTTCAATTTTTATTTCAAGTCTTAATCAATTTCTGGCATTTCATTGGACTAAATCTGTTATTTCACATTACAATTTAATAAATAAATTCTAATAAAAGATTCAATATTATTGCATATACATTACATAATTATAAAGATGGTGTGAAAATAACTCATAATGATCATCTAAAAATACACTTTTTTTTTGCAGAAATCACAGAAGTTAAGGAAAATGCTAAAAAATTGAATGATCTTATGAAAATTATTTTGGAAGAGCTTGTGAAAAAGGAAAATTTTGAATAATACAAAGAGGTTGTAAAATTGTGAAATTATTCTAGAAATAGCTTGTGATTTTACACACAATTTTATAAACTACTTAAGTTGAGGGAAATAGTAAAAAATGGAAAGAGCTTCTGAAAAAAAAAAAAAAAAAAAACTTCCAAGAGTTTGTAACTTTAGACAAAATTTACAGAAATCACAGAGCCTGAGTGAACTACTGAAAAATACAGAGTTTTTAGGATGAATTTGCAAAGAGTTTATGGAATTACACAATTTTATTGTTTAAAGAAATCATGGAATTAAATAGAAGTTTATAGAAATCGCAAAGCCTAAGTAATAATCAATGACTAGTTATGATCCCTAAAAAGAAGAATAAAAAATATAGTGTAATCTTTGATTTCATTCACTTGACTATCCAGAGAATAGGAGAGACTGAGAATACATTTCAGTTAAGTCCTGATAGCAATATCACAATACATTTCTATGTTTTTAAAATATAACATCTATCCAAATACAATCTTTTTCTATTGTTTGTGATGACTAATATGAGCTCTCCTTCAGAGTGCTTTGTGCATTTAAAAAATAAAATTAGATTATCTACAACTGAATACAAAAAATAAGATAAAATAAATACAGCGAGGGAATGGAAATTCTTACCTGCAAACTGCAAAAGCTTTGAATGTATTGTCACAAATGCCATAGAAAATAACATTTAAAATGTTTGATATATCCGTTGTTGTAACCGAACAGTCCTTTCATTTCATATGCTTGATGTAGTAATGGAAACATTTAATTAAGCCATGGAATCGTTCCATTGTGGAGTCCTAGGAGATGGGGCAGCAGTGGAGAGTTTTCTTCACTATTTGGCATCTTCTGTAGCCTCTCCATAATGTTAACACCCGTCTGCCAACACACTTGAATGGTGTTTCAAGCATTAAGTGCTCTCTTCCATTGTTTTGTTGATCCATTTGTTTGCAATCTCACAAAATCTCTCGGCTAGCAACAGACTGCTCTTTTTGTTTTTTTGGTTTATTTTAATAAATTCTACCAACTCATTAAAATTTTAGGTAAGGGTCAAATGTTAAATTTACTTTGTTTTGGGAGAGGTACAACTGACCCCACCTGGCGTATGCATCAGAGGAGTTCCAGAAATTGACAAAGTAATGAAAGATTGCAGAATGCATTGTAATAGTGTTTGGAAGTTATGACTGATTCAGTTAAGGGAAAACTACTGTTCAAAGCCTTGGATGATTATATCATTTATGGTGAGTGCATTTATTATGGCTATAGGAGCTCAAGATTACAAAGAAAGAGGCATTGTTTGAAGTAATTATACTCTCCAGCTGAAGAAAGATTAGAGAAGTGATGAAAATCATAGTAAGAAAAGATATTGATGTTTGTGTAATTCTTAAAAGAAATTTGGATAGTTTGGGCTTTATGTTGGCTGTTCAATCTGTGTTCTTTTATTGAAGTTGAGTGTCTAGGTATAGAAATAGTTATGAGATGGTATGTTAGAGTTTGTTTTTGCTATCACAATGAAGATGACAAGGGATGTAAGTGTATGGATTGGTAGTAAGCGGATGTGTCTATCTAAATGGGAAGACTATGTTGTCAAGTTTTGGTCATGTAATGGAAGATTGTTGAATCAAATATCCCTCAAATGAGTATTGTACCTAATCCATTGTAAGAGGTGCATTATTGGTTGTACCCGACAGCTCAAAAGATTTTACTCTATTGATGAACCATGTATCTGAAAAATATTCCTAGAGAACTAGCGAGCACAGTGGCTGGGTACCCATGTGACTCGGTAGATGGATTATTTTTCATATGGACTCAATATTAGTATGCAAGAGAAAAGTTTAGAGTTGGTTTCCCTATCATTGGAGCAATGGTTTTGTGAAGTTTGAAGGGTTTGTGGTAATCCAAAACTACTTGTTTAAGTAAATCTATTGAACGGTTTGTGGTAAGCCAAAACCACTTATTTAGGTGAAAAACCTAAAAGTCTTGAAGGGTTTGTGGTAAACCAAAACCACTTGTTTGGGTGAAAAGCCCTAAAGAAGGGGAAACTAAAAATTTCTATGTTGTAAATGGGTACCTCAAAAGGCTTAATGTCGGGACCTATCATGTTTAAATTTCTTATTGTAATTTCTCCCACTCAAAGGTTCTTTAGTGGTAGAAATTAAGGGAGGGTGTTAGAAAAGTCAAAAACCCATGCTAGTCAAATCCACATCAGTGTCTATTATAATCGCTACAGATTTTCTTGCTAAACAGATATGGATGCTGTACTCCAGAATAGGTCATACAACTCTATAAAATCCACATCTCCTTGTGGACTAAGTCTTACAGCTCATGCAGCCATCCACTTTTCAAAAGCCTAGAATTTTCCTATATTGGTCTTGTAGCTGGAATCCTCTATTTATAGAGACTATGTAATTGGATTTCTGTGTGTAGCCAGATCAATATGAATAATGAAAGTTATATTTTCCTATGATCTACTGTCACCATGTTTTTTCTTATTTCTATTTTTAATACTTATACCATTTAGACATTTTTGGTAGCAAAAATCAAGTTTATAAATACCACAACTAGCACAAACAACTCATTTATAATACAGTTGAATAAAATATGAAATTTCTTACCAGAAAATTTTAGCTTGACCTAGGAGGGAGCATATTGATGCTTATACACAACACAACCATAAAAGTTGTGTATATATCTTGTTTATAAACCCTACCTACCTATTCCCTCCATGTTGTTTCGCATTTCAAAGAAATGTGCATTTTCAGCCGTTAAAAGTATTTATTACACATTGTAGGTCTGGAGAAATATAATCAGAATCTCAGTTTTTAGCAGAGTGGAGAGTCCCTTTATTAGTTGTTTTCTAATAATGGAACAATTTGTCAAGTGGGCATGCGAAGTGGTGTTCATCACATTTATTTGAAGTAATTTGCATTAATTTTGAAACTTAAGAGATTAAATTTTAATTATCGCATTTATATGCAATGTTTTTTTTATATTTATGAATAGATATCTTTTCTATTAATAAAATATACTCAGTTTGCAATTCATAAAATAGGGCCTAAGGGATACAAGATCATCTCGCGAAAGAGCTCAAAGGGCCGCAATTGGAATCAAAAACTATTCATAAAAAAAAAAAACAAATAAGGCAACCTCAAGCTGCCAAAGCAGTGCTAGCCAAGGGTGGTGGATCATCTTTAGGATTGGGGGGTGGGCTTGGAACAGTCCAACCATCTTCACCAATAGTAGCAACAGTGGTAGCCTCTGCGTCTTTAACCTCTGGCATCGGAGGAGAAATTTCTAGGTCCAGGCGAAGTCACTTCCCTAAGTGCACACAATGGGAACCAGAAGGAGGAGCCAGGGACCAACCAGAACCACCATGGGGTGGGGAAGCTAAGAAGCACCTCCATCCACCATCACCACCACTGGGAGAGTAGTGGTGGGAAGCCTGGGAGCGTGGGGTGTGTGAGTGGCAGCCAGAGGAGTGGCACCGAGGACGGTGACCACGGGGTGTTGAGGTCTCTACTGAGGCATCTAGAGGAATTCTAGTGACAATACAAGGGGCATTGCCCTAGTGATTGAGAAACTCTTGCAGGTGAGAAAATTCAAGTGCAACTTTATTAGCTTGCACCTATATCTGCATAATTACATTATTACAAATGGATGCCTTAAATATACATAGCAATGTTAACATCCTGAAAACTGTGTGTGAAAAGAAAAATATTCCTATCTTTCCACAGAGAAAACAGGATCTCCAGCCTGAAGGTATGCCAAATCTAGGTGAACTTCTGAGGAAATCTGGGAGAGTCACCCAATAAAATCATATGCCAAGAGAAAAACTTAGGTCTAAATGGCTTGAAGAAATCATGAATCCAGTGCCAATAATTCTAAGCACACTTGCAGAACCAAAAAATATGCAAGAAAGACACAAGTTGTCCACAAAAGGGGCATCTAGGGTTAGAAGCCCCAATGTTCTTGAGCCGAGAGCCTAGGGGAAGGCCTTGGAAGGCCAAGAACCAAGTGAAATGTGCAATCTTGGGTTCAATTATAGCATTCCATATGGTGTCAAAGCATTTTCTCTATTGAGAAAGGGAAGATTGCAAATGCCATCTGTGGTTTAGCGTATCCACAATGGGAAGACTAGGCAAAAGCCATCTATAGCCCAAACTTGGCTTGTAATTAGAAAAAGGAGTGGCAAGAAACCACCTCCAATCAAGCCACCAAGGGTGAATAGAATGAATCCCCACTTTATGAAGTAAGTGAATAGGGATGGAAGAAAGTAGAAGGTCAAAAGTCTACCGGTCTAAATGGACAAGGCGGTACTGTACTTGCATATCTTCCCAGGTCCTAAAATTCATGGTGACCCATGAAAAGAGGTCCTTTGGAGTTTTGATACCACATTTGAAAAAATGTAAAGCACTAGCCCCTTGAGTCTTTGTGAGGGGAGTACCCTAAATGGAAAACAGGGGAGGCCATTGCAGAATTCATCTCTAGCCCATCGAAGCCAAGGCTTGATAGCCTCCCAGGCTTTCTAGATGCTCTTGATGACAAAGAAGCCTTGAATGACCACAGGCTCATGCATAATGAGAATGGTTTGGTAGCCAATCCCCTTCCAAGTAGGCTTATTAACAAGGAAGTTGGAAGAAATGTAGTGCCGCACTAGAATCTTCCAAGGTTCATCTCTTAAGAGAGACCTAATAATCCATTTTTCACAGAGAGCAAGGCCTTGTCTCTAAGTGGAAAGCAAGCCAAGACCACCGGACTCTCTTGGGAGACAACAGAAGTACCAGGCCACTCTGTGAAATCCATGGTGATCAGAACTAGAGGCCCAGAGAAAATCCCTGAGAAATCTTTCTAGCTTCATGTAAGAGGCTTTGGAAGGTGTAATGGACACCTAGGAATGCCCAAAAGCTGAACCAAGGCTGAAAATTATATTAATGTTGAGAATGCTGCAATCAATTACAAAGAGATGTATTCCAAAGGCCAAACCCTAAGAGAATGACATCTAGAATGTTACAACAGAGAATGAACGTCCTCTATTGCCAAAAGAAAGGAGTGTGATTCACACATCTAGGCTCTTATCAAATGCAAGTCATAATCATTCGATACAATCATCCCATGATTAGCAATATGACTTTCGGCCCTATTTATCCTTTTCTTCATCCTTCTGGAAGGAACTAAAACATTAATTAATTACAAGAGCTAGAAACTTCCTCCTTCTAATAATTAATGCATACCCTAGAAATTCCTCTTTGGCAATAATTAATTAAATCACGAGAGGCTTCCGTTCTTCCAATAATTAATACATACCCTAGAAGCTACTCCCTTGTAACTAATTAAATTAATTAAATACAAAGTCACTTTTTAATTTTAATTGAATGACTTTATAAGAAATTAATTTAATTTCTTCGTATCCTCCACTTAGACTTTGGAGAACTTGAGAGCTAAAAGATGGGATCATTACAAATCTGCCCTCCTTGAAATTGATTGTCCTCAAGAAATTAAGTAACATAATGAACTCCAACCTCCACCTGGATCCCAATTGAAGTAATGTGTGATATCCATATGGACATTAAACAAATTGCAAATGAACATCATTAAGACCAACCACGTGTCCTACAAGTTAGCTCCCAAAACTTGTGCTGATGAAGTATAAGTATGGATGTCATCAGAAGGTAGCTCCATAAAAGATCTATGAAATCTCTTCTTCCCAACTGTGGCAACACAAAATTAAATCTTTGTAGATGGTGAAAACTGAACTCAACTCCACTTAGGTGAATGATCAATATTAGCCTCAAACATCAGATTGTCATAAGATAATGTTGCATCCATGTTGAACATAGTACTATCCCAAGAGTGAACATTAACACTTTGTTGATCGATATTATAATTTGACTCTATCACTATATTGCTCACCTCATTACCAATAACAAGTGTACTATCATCAGAGCACACATCTACAACTGCATGTATACTACCGAACTCCTCATTGGATGGTTCAACTGACATAGAAGTGGCTGCTGATATGATAGTATCCTTGCATTCTTCTAATCCCACATTGATGGACTCCATATCACTAGCATCATAGCTAGGTGGCTCTATATGTGTCTCGATCCCACTTGAGGAATCAACTACCTTCTGCTCTAGAGCAACATACAAATCGTCAATGTTGATGCCCATCTTTCTAGCCATAAGTTGCAACATCATATCCATTCGCCTATTTTGCTCCTATTACATCATATCCATTCACCTATTTTGCTCCTGGTGCATCCCCTACCCCTCCTCTAATGTACCCAATAATCTAAATATTACATTTTCTTGATATGGACTGATATACATTTTGTCAAACACTTTTCCCTCTATTTGGCTATCTATAAGACCTCCACAGGATGGCAGGACTTATAGCTCTAATACCACTATAATGGACACCTAGGAATGTCCAAAAGCTGAACCAAGGTTGAAAATTATATTAATGGTGGGAATGCTGCAATCAATTACAAAGAGATGTATTCCAAAGGCCAGACCCTAAGGGAATGACGTCTAAAGTGTTACAACAGAGAATGAACGTCCTCTATTGTCAAAAGAAAGGAGTGTGATTCACACATCTAAGCTCTTATCAAATGCAAGTCAGCCCTATTTATCCTTTTCTTCATCCTTCTAGAAGGAACTAAACATTAATTAATTGCAAGAGCTAGAAGCTTCTCCTTCCAATAATTAATGCATACCCCAAAAATTCCTCCCTAGCAATAATTAATTAAATCATGAGAGGATTTCATCCTTCCAATAATTAATACATGCTCTAGAAGCTACTCCCTTGTAAATAATTAAATTAATTAAATACAAAGTCACCTATAATTTTTAATTGAATGACTTTATAAGAAATTAATTCAATTTTTTCTTATCCTCCACTTAGACTTTGGAGAACGTGAGAGCTAAAAGATAGGGTCATTTATAAGAAATTAATTTAATTTCCTCTTATCCTCCATTTAGACTTTGGAGAACGTGAGAGCTAAAAGATGGGGTCATTTATAAGAAATTAATTTAATTTCCTCTTATCCTCCATTTAGACTTTGGAGAACGCGAGAGCTAAAAGATGAGATCATTACAGAAGGAGCCCAGTAAGGTGAATAATAAACATGAGTGGCTACAAGAATCTTAGAGCAAATCTAAAAATTTTCTGTGAGGGAGGGTGGCTTTGTGATCCAGTAGTTGAGCTTTTTGCTAATCTTGGCCAACATAGCATTCCAAAGTTCCATAGGCGATGCCTAGAATGCAAAAGGAATGTCGAGAAAGCAGAAGATTTTTCCGTGAGTAACCCATTTCCACTCAAATTGGCTAAGCCAAGGTGGAGCTGGTAGAAAGGACTGGTGGAAGTAGAGCATTTTATGCCATTGAATGGTAGAACCAAAATCTTGACAAAAGGTGTCCAAGCAACTCAAAGCATTATTGATGTTTTCTTCATCCTCTAAAAGAGTGAGAAAAGAATCATCAGCAAAGTGTCCATTTGACTAGTTGGGAGGATGATTCAGGCAAGGAAATGCCACGAACTAGTCCAGGTGACATAGAATGCGTAAGTAAATAACCAAAACCTTTTGCAACAAGGAAATAAAGTGCAAGAGCTAGCGGACAACCTTGTTTGATGGAATGAAAAAGACCAAAAGCCTTCGATTGCGAATTTTTTATGGTAATGCAAGCATTAGCATCCCCAAAGAGCATCTCCACGGACTGGAGCAAGTTGGGGCCAAAACCTATAGCCTGGAGCATAGCCAAGATGAAGGGCCATTCAATGTGATCATAGGCTTTAGCAAAATCTATCTTTAAAAAGATGGCCTTCTAATTGGACTTGCGAGCCCATTCCATTCCCTCCCAGACAGTAATGATGTTGTCAAGAATATATCTGGACTTGATGAATCCAGTGAGCAACTTCCCGTCTACTCCATGGTGGATGAAAAGTACCCTAGGTGTGATGGGTTCCCTTGTGAATTCTACAAACACCTCTAGGAGCATATAGACCTGAACAAAGGAAATACCTAAAGCTAGTAATCCAGACGATATATGCAATTGGAGACCCATTACCCTTCATAAAAGATCAAGGCTCTCTCTTTCAAAATTAGGCAATGTTTTTTTTTAATGATAGCCATTTTAATAATTTTTTTGGTGATTGTAGGGCTGAGAAAGGAGGATATGAAAATAGATTTGGTGGATTAGAATACCCTGCAAGTAAGTGTTTATTGATTTTTTAATGATTTTTTTATTGCTTTAAACATTTACAAAGAGTTAATTTCAAACTCAATATCAAAAGTGAAAAAATTGTGAAGAGAGGAAAATGTAAAGAAGAAAATAAAAGAAGTGTGAAGAGTAAAAATAGGGAAAGCGAAATTAAAAATAAGAAAATTGTGAAGAAGGAAAATGTAAAGTAAGAAATAAAAGAAGTGTGAAGAGTAAAAATAGGAAAAGTGTAAAATTAAAAACAAGAATATTGTGAAGAGGGAAAATGTAAAGTAAGAAATAAAAACATTGTGAGGAAGAAAAGAAGGAAGAGCAAACAAAATGTGGAGGAAAAAAAGAACATCCCTTCCACTATAAATAGCTTGCCCCTTCCCCGACCACGCTACTGAAAATCTCAATTAGATTAACCACATGTCCTTCCTAATTTAAATGAGGCTACTCCTCAACTTGTAAGTGATGATTTGGGTGAACCATCACGAGATTGGGGAGAGCTCGCAAGCACAGTTGACATATTATGTGTTTGTATTAAAAATAGAAATAAGAAAAAACATGGTGACAGCAGATCACAGGAAAATATAACTTTCATTATTCATATTGATCTGGCTGCACACAGAAATCCAATTACATAGTCTCTATAAAAAGAGGATTCCAGCTACAAAACCAGTATAGGAAAATTCTAGGCTTTTGACAAGTGGATGGCTGCATGAGCTGTAAGACTTAGTCCACAAGGAGATGTGGATTTTATAGAGTTGTATGACCTATTCTGGAAGACAGCATCCATATCCGTTTAGCAAGAAAATCTGTAGCGATTATAACTGAAACTGATGTGGATTTGACTGGCATGGGTTTTTTACTTTTCTAACAGTTTGAGGGAGTTGATACTTTTCCTCAAACTATGGAAGATTGAATTCTGTAGGTTCTTAATTTTTTATGTACGACTTCCTTTCTTCCTGCGTGAAGTTAGTTTCACAGAAAAGGGTATTTAGCGGTGATGAAACCAATGTAAGATGCTATGGTTGGTCATTGTGAACATTCACATGAGTTCCTCATCGCTTACGTTTCTTCATCAACAAAGGAGGTTTGTGCCTGTGCGATCAGCATGTACTCTTGTGCGCATTTTGACTGCTAAATTTTGGGAGAAAAAATTGTTTGTATTTCCACAGCATTCTGTTCTCTTTTTAAAGAAGAAAGCTATATGTTAAGAAATGGATTACAAAAATAAATTAGAGTTTTCTGTCATGTTCCATTGTGCTTGACCTAACCAATTTTCCTGTGTGTGGTACGAGATGTCCCTAACAGAGCGAAAGTGGGTGACCAATTAGTGATAGTCCACATTGTATAGGAATTTGAAGGCGTTCTCTCTTCCAATGCTAAGAAGACAAAAGCAGCCAAGCACAATTCAAGTAAAAAGGGATTTTGTGGTTTTTGCTGCCGGTTAGAACATCTGTTGTGACATAACATAATTGCCACGGTGTTCACATGCACCGTTGTGGAGAACTATTTATGGGCCTTCTGCTCACCACGAAGCTGAATGTATTTATTTTTTAATGAAAATAATGCTTTGGATTTATTAACGCCAATGCTAATGTAGTCTCATTATCTTGAAGTGGCTAGAAAAGCAGAAATTAAATTTTGTTTTTCATCATGACGGATGTCTTGGCATGCTGGTTTTTCATTTATCAAAGGTCACCTTAAACATTACATAATGGAAAAAATAAGTCAACTTTGACTATTTAACTCTTTTACCTAAGAGTGAAAGTTTAGTGTGATATTTAAGTCGTCCCATCATGTAGTCCCTATTAAATCTAGAACTAATTTTTTATTCTTTCTCAAGGAAAAAGCCTGTATTTTAATATAGTATTTACAGAAATGTTGAACTATAACAGATGATCTTTTTCATCCTTTACAAGAGGACATCTCCTTAGGATCCTTGCTCCTAATATTGAATTTAAACTATATAATTGATTTAAAACACTACTTTTAACACATTTTATTTTATGGATCCTTGCTCCTAATATTGAATCAACCTACTTTGTTATATATCAAGTTGTAATATATAAAAGTATTGAAATAAACTTATTTTCAAATTTTAAAAACATTTTTTATGTATACATAGCATATGTTCTCTATTTTATTAAGGTTAGTATATAAATACAAATCTTATTGTGTTTATATCAATTATTTAGTAGAAGAACGCTTTAAATTGAATAGCATATATTTTCTCACCTTTTTTTTTCAATAGGTTTCTTTCATGAATCATGGGATCTATTAACATATCCTAATCATAATAGTTTATCATTTATCATTTTTTTTATGATAGAGTTGGAATGGATGTTAGCACATAAATAAGTTTAATAAATTTATGTGAACCTAATTTATCTTTAAGTTTTCTATTTGAAGTAAATAATTTTAATAAATATAATTTTAGGAGTAATTAATATCAAAGTACTATTATCATGCATCAAAATTTGGTCATCTTTAGTATTATTAAAATTATTTTTTATTTGAAGTTGTGTTTAATTTTAAATTACTTCTATACTCTACAATTTCTTAGTGATACAGGCACATGAATAAATGTTATGTGGGAAATGTTCCATGTATTCTTTCTCATGGTGACGCATTACTGTGGTAGAAATGTTCCACGTGCTTATAAATTTGTCTAACAAAACACGTTTAATTGTGTGTCAATTGTCATGTCTAAGTATGAACTCATGTCAGAGTCAAATGTTCAAACCCTACTAGACCTATTGGCTATCAAATGTTCACCTATTGACTATCAAATGGTCAAATCCTACCAAACCTATTGGCTATACACTTGCACCCCTCCCTAGTACAAGCGCTAGCTTTTAGTGTCACCCATATAGTAGAGACTATGTTTTCACCTAAATACATAAATTATTGCTTAAATTTTTCAATTTCTATGTCTATTAAGAAGATTCAAAATTAAAAGGATAGAATTTGGGCAATATATTAGATTTATTCAATACATAAACTGTCATACGAGTATACATAATGCATGTGGTAGATAAACTATTACAAAATGAAGAGTAACATAAATGTTTCATTCTATTAATTAAATCACAACTTTCATACTATTGCATGTCACTTTTTAGATTACTCATGTTAACCAATTATTAAATGAATCCCACTCTATCTATTAAAATTCATTTAATTTGATGTTTTTATATAAATATTCTATATCTTAAAAAATGCATGCCAATTTTTTAACTCCATAATTTGTCAGTATCAATTTTCTAGCTTTTAATTGGATGAATGAGTTGGAGTCTTAAATGCGGATATAAGTTTGTGGGATATGATTTTTTATTAAATATTTGAATTTCTTTCTCTTATCCCAAATTTCTTCACATACATCAATGGCCATATTATTAGCTATATTATCTCACATTTCTTCACATACATCAATGTCCATATTATTAGTTATGTTATCTAGGTATTGAAAGGTACATTAAATATTTGTTTTAACGCTTTAAATGTTGCACTTGATTTCTAGGATAGTTTTGAAAATCCTTATTAGAACTATATTTGAATTAAATTAGTTAAATATAAATTTATATTCACCTTAAATATAAGGAAAGTAATAGAATATGGGTAAGTATATTCATCATATTCTAATGAGTCAGTTAATTCAAGACCATTTCTATATAATGCCTAGTAATATGAACATTTATCTCCTAAGTATGCCAAATATAAAAAATGTATATTAAATAAATATTTAGTAAATTCAATTATATTACTAAGGGCTCTATATTAAACATTAAATATTGTCATGTCTATTCACCTTAGGTATATGAATTTTTGTATAGAACTTTGTAGTAAGATGTACTATTTTTCAAATGTATACATAAGGCCATCAATGATATTATAAATTATAAATAAATATACATATCAAATTAAAACTATAGCTACTTGTTTGAATAGTGGCTCCGTTTAGTATTTATTATTACTTGTCAATAGGCTAAGTATTATTGTATCACTTTTTGAATAAATTTATATAACTACTAATTAAAATTATATATATCAACCACTTAGAAATTACCATTTGATTAGCTAGATCATTAGAGTTTTACTGTGGAGAGTTTTATAATTCCTTCCATATTGGACAAATTTATTTTTTATCATAAAAACTAGTAAAGGGTGTTGGCCCACTTAACAAACTAGCATATTAATAGCAGATTAATAACACTATCAACTTTTAACACATAAACAACAACCCACCATTTGCCTCTAAAAAAAATAAAAAATTCTAAGTTCAAAGTATCAATGAAAATGAAAGTAACGTATATCATACTAATATAAATAAAGTTTCTACGCCATGTAGGTAAACTAAAGGTTTTTAAGTTAGCTGAGATTATAGCAAAAGAAAATATAAAAAACCATGAGATAAAACCATAACTACTTCTCAACCACTTTAATAACACTATGGAAGTCCATTGTTCCTTGAGGAAGTAGAAGACATCTTTATACTCTTACTTAGTCTTTGGGCTTGTCCTAGATATCTTCTCATGCATGGCACACAATATAACCAAGCAGGCATGAATCACCTTAATAGAAAAATCATTAGAGTCTTCAATTATCTCCTTGAAGCTATCAACATCTCTTTTCATCTCTTGAATTCATCTTTTCCAATAACCCACTAGGTGTCGAGCCTCCAAAATCCTTATTCACTTCCTTGAAAGAAACTTTAATGAAAGAGAGGTTGGGGTTATGGTTTTCAATAGGGTTTTTCACTTAGGTATTAGAGGAGGAGAGGAAGGGAGTATTCTTGACATCAAAGGGAGTGGGTAATCCAAGGAATTACTCAAGGAATGTCCAATAGCCTTGCTAGATTTAGCAACTAAATTATTAGAGTCTAACCCTTCAATTTTTTTCAAAGCTCGCTTACATTTTTCCTTTGCAAGCTTATTAGACCTATGATCCATAGGGGTTTAAATAACTTCACCCAACTCCATAGTATGCACATCATGCATTCAGTTTTTAGGGGACCTGGTAAATTTACTATTAGGTGGGGAGGAAGATGTAATATGGGCCTTTTCTTGCTAGGTTGGGAAAGCCCAACCTCAAGGGACCTAGGAAGGGTGGGAGCATGAGTCACAATTGGTTCAATGAATGGAGGGCATAATGCATGCTAGAAATTATACAGCCAAAATAATAAACCTCGATGCAAAATAATATTGTATTTTCCTTTACTATTGGCCTCAATATTTCTTTCAATTGAATTCAATAGGTAAAAGGGAATGAAAAATAATATTTTATGATGCAAGAGGTTTAGAAAGGTAGATGGTAGAAATAGTAAACAGTAAACTTACCTTCTAGGGTGAATTATTTCATTATGATTTGGTAGATATCCTTCCAGATGCCCGAGAAATCCTCTTTGTTGAACCTATCTTGTTTCTTGACCAATTCCTTTAGGAGATTGAAGAATTGTTTTAGGTCTTCATAGTCAAAATTCTTACTAGTCTTTTTCTATTTTTTCCTCTCCATGGCCAAGCCCATGCCCTTATAGATAACCTTTTCATTCACCTCAAAGGTTAGGTCTCTCACTATAACCAATTTGTCCTTCTAAGAAGCCAAAAACTACTTTGAAATAATTTTATCATATCCTCAAGTCATACCTTCCATGAACTACAATAGGCCTCCTTCCTCACACTCAAATATAGCCTTCACATTATTTTTGAACATCATGTCATTCCAATAAGGCTCAATATGGAGTTGATTGCCACCCATGGTTTCTAGCTTGAAAGACTTGGTAAAATGTAGACAATACTTTTTTGCAATGTGGAAAGAATGAAATTCAAAAGGACCTTTTGAAGCCATAATTTTTTTAAATACCATAATGATAGTGATGGAAGTACTGGCTGATTAGGTAATTTGACTGTCCATGCACACATGAAGCCTTGGTTTCACAAAAGAAAATCATAGTTAATTTTTCATTGGAAGTTTATTGGGAAATTGGGCTACTAGGAGGGAGGGGCAAGGGGTGAATCAGGATCTCTAAAATGTTTATCCTTCAAAAAAAAATTATTGCATTCACCATATTGATCTTCTCATATCTAGCTTTTACATAACGTAACTTTGAAAAATAAAATGCTAAAATGAAATCTATCTAAGCATAAGATCCATGAGATGTAAATATATAACACATACTATTTGGTAACCTAGAAACCATCCAAGGTGAATGTAAAAATGAGGTGGGGGATGAAACCCACAAATCTTCACTACCACAGTAACAAAATTATCCTATTAGGACTACAATTTTGATGACTTTTGATGACCTACCCTATGAGAAGTCTGTTTTGTTACAAGCTTTAAGAATATTATGCCTACATTGATTAAAGAATTTTCCACTTATAATGAAGTAAGGACTCTATTAGAACATTTACGAAGGGTTGTTAAAACCACTCTATTAATAGTTTTGCCTTGATTTAGCTTGTCAAAACTAAGTCAATACCTGATCCTTCTGTATGCACATATAATGCTCATTATGGATCTCCTCCTTCTGATCTTTGATGTGATCTATTATCTGATATGGGGGAAAAATTGTTTGTATTTCCACAACATTCTATTCTTTTTAAAAAAAATAAGAAAGATATATGTTCAGAAATGGACTACAAAAATAAATTAGGTTTTTCTATCATGTTCCATTGTGCTAATCTAGATCAAACCCTAATCATGAACCCTAATCTAACTCAAACCCTAATCTAATCGTAACTCTAGCTATCAAACCTTAACAAAAACCTAATCTAACACAAACCATAATCTAATCATAATTGAAAATTGAAACCCTAATATAATCCTAAATGAAAACTCAAACCCTAATCTAAATGAAATCCCTATCAAACCCTAATCTAATACAAACCCTAGAATCTAACTATAACCCTATAAATCAAATCCTTACCAAACCCTAATCTAAATCAAACCCTAATCATACCCTAATCTTTAACTTAAACCCTAATCTAAATCAAACTATAATCAAAACCTAATCTAATCCTAACTGAAAACTCAAACCCTAATCTAACTCAAATCTTTATCTTTAAATAAAACTATAATGATGAACCTTAATCTAATCGTAACCTTAGAAAATAAACACTAACAAAACCCTAATCTAACTCAAACCCTAGCTCAAACCTTAATGTAATTATAATCCTAACCAAACCCTTTAATCTAGAACTCAAACCCTAATCTAAGTCAAACCCTAATCTTTAACTCAAATCCTAATCTAATTGAAACCCTAATCTAACTAGATAACCCTAACCTAACCCTAACCATTACTAAAACCCTAATCTAACCCTAACTCAAACTAAAACCCTAATCTAACTCAAACCCTATTATAATCCTAATTTCAAACTCAAACCCTAATACAATCCTTACTAGAAATTGAAACCCTAGAATCTAACTCAAACTCTAATGTAATTCTAACTAAAAAATCAAACCAAAATCTAATTCAAACCCTAATATAACTATAACCCTATAAATCAAACCCTAACCAAACCCTAATCTATTTATTAAACCCTAATCTTTAACTAAAACCCTAATCTAAATCAAACCATAATCCTACCCTAATCTAATCCTAACTAAAAACTCAAACCCTAACAAACCCTAATCTAAACCAAGTCCTTGTCATGAACCCTAGAAATCAAACCCTAACCAAACCCTAATCTAACCCAAACCATTATCTAAATCAAACCCTAACTCAAACCTTAATGTAAATATAACCCTAACCAAACCCTTTAATCTAGAACTCAAACCCTAATCTTTAACTCAAATCCTAATCTAATCATAACCCTAATCTAACTGGATAACCCTAATGTAACCCTAACCATTATTGAAACCCTGATCTAACCCTAACTCAAATTGAAACCCTAATCTAACTCAAACCCTATTATAATCCAAACTTCAAACTCAAATCCTAATCTAACTCAAACCCTAATACAATCTTTACTAAAAACTAAAACCCTAGAATCTAATTCAAACTCTAATATAATTCTAACTGAAAACTCAAACCAAAATCTAATTCAAAACCCTAATCTAAGTGAGATCCTAATCAAACCCTAATCTAACTATAACTGTATAAATCAAACCCTAACCAAACCCTAATCTATTTATCAAACCCTAATCTTTAACTAAAACCCTAACCTAAATCAAACCATAATCAAACCCTAATCTAATCCTAACTAAAAACTCAAACCCTAACAAACCCTAATCTAAATCAAACCTTAATCATGAACCATAGAAATCAAACCCTAACCAAACCCTAATCTAACTCAAACCCTTGTCTAAATCAAACCCTTTAAATCAAAACCTAATCTTTAAATTAAACCCTAATCTAATTGTAACCCTAGAAATAAAACCCTAACCAAATCCTAATTTAACTCAAATCCTAATCTAAATCAAACCTTAACTCAAACCTTAATGTAACCATAACCTTGTAGAAACCCTTTAATCTAGAACTCAAACCCTAATCTAAATCAAACCCTAATCAAACCCTAAACTTTAACTAAAATCCTAATCTAATCATAACCTTAATTTAACTAGATAACCCTAACCTAACCCTAACTATAACTAAAACCTTAATCTAACCCTAACTCAAACTAAAACCCTAATCTAACTCAAACCCTAATGGATAATAGGTTTTGAGGAAAGTTCGTACAAGCTGAGTAGAAAGTCAGTTGGAGCCAAGTAAAAGCAAATTCTAGTGTATGCCAAGCAGAATAGTGGATGTCGAGTAAAGTTTAATGGATGTTGAGGGCCATTAAACTTTAGTTGATGTCATGTGATTACACAATTGATGCCGAGCAACATAGTATGTGTTGAACATCAAAAGGTTGATAATGCTGAGCTATTGCATTATTTAAAAGATAGAAGATTCACTAAATCTAAGCTGAAAAGTTTGTTTTCTTGAAACTTGTAAACTAGAAGAAGGATAAGAAATATGTGCTAGTGGCAAAGAATTTGAGGTAAACAATTTTTAGGAAAAATCTAATGGATTCTAGAAGAATTTTCTAGAAGAAAGATGGAATATGGGGTAGACACATTATATCCTACCTAATCCATCCAAACCCTAGAATGGACGATGGAAAATAAAGTAGAAAAGTATCTTAATTTCATATAAAAAGGAATGCCTAGTAATGAAGCAAAGATAGAACAGAGAGTTAGATACAAGAACCTAAGGGAGACAAGGTTTTGCTTCATCAAGTGACCTAAAAGGTGACTGCATTGGTGTGCTAAGAAAGAAGGCTTAAGGAGATTAATGCTTGAAGGGTGAGCAAGCTAGCAGAGCTGCAAAGTATAAATGCCAAGAAAAATTGAGTACTGAATAGAGATTTGTAATCTGCAAGAAAAGTTGTAAGCTGTATTAGATCAAAGCTCTATTGTTACTCTCTAAAAATTGTATCAGTCTACGGTAAATACTTTGGATTAAAGTTGACCTAAAAATCATTTTTAAATCCTTTAACTAGGTGGCATTCCAATTAGTAAATGGCCCAAAATCCTCTAACAAGGCTCACTCCTAATAGGGTGATTGAAATCCTTTAACTAGGTCACATTTAATAGTATGTATTGTAAAATTTAATAGGGATGGTCTTTCACAGGGCATAACTTCAGAAGAGTGAAAATGAGTAGTAGTTTACTGGTGGTTTTTCTCAAATTAGGTTTCTACGTAAATCATTGTGTCAAGTGTTTGATGAATCTGTTACGTTTCATGCTTTACATTTCTACAAGTTGATTTGACAGTAAGCTACAAGTTTTAAGTAAATGCATAATCCTATAGATGCATGCATAGATATGAATGTTTTATGGGTCCACTAAGCTAGGAGAAAAGTTTTATTTATGCATCTAGACCTTGAATAATTGATTCACCCCCCTCTTAGTTATTCTAAAGAATTCCAACAATTGGTATCAGAGCCATCTGCTTAAGAGGACTAGTTTGAAGGTACAAGAAGCACAAAGATTAAGATGTCAAAAAAAGATGTACCCAAGCTTAATAGAGATGACTTTTCTACATGGAAAAGTTTGATGAAGTTATGTTGTTGAGGACTTGGAGATCATGCACAATCTATCATCTCAGTGGAGTATGTTGATCCAACTGGTACCCTAACTGCTGAAGATATGAAGAAGAAAGAACATAATCAGGCAATGTTGGAGATTGTCTCTGCCCTAAGCTATTTTGAATTTGATGATATCAAAGGTTGTGACACTACAAAGTAAATGTGGGATGCTCTACACACTATCTATGGAGGAGAGAAAAATGTTCAAAGAGCCAAATTTGAGAATCTCTGAGGTAAGTTCGATGATATGGGAATGGTAGAAGGTGAGAATATTGTTCAATATATTGCTAGGATAAAAGAAGTTGTCAATGCAATAAAATGAGCTACTAGTGAGATAGATGATGATACTATGCTAAGAAAATTCTTGAGAACATTACTACCTATTTATGCTATTAAAGTTTCTGCAATTCAAGAACTAAGATGCATTCCAAGAAATAATCTAACCCTTGAAGGTCTAGTAGGAAGACTCACTACTTTTGAGTTATCTAACTTTGACACTTACAAACCTGAGATTCTTGAAACTACTTTCAAAGCTAAGTTGTTATTGAAGGATTCTGATGAGAAGAAGTAGAAGAAGAAGAGAAAAAAAAAATATGTGTCTAGTGAAAGTGATATAGATGAGGAAGATGTTGAACAACTGGAAGCACTACTAGCAAGAAGATTCCATAGAAGTAAAGGAAAGTTAAAAAGTAAGTTACTTGTGATTTGTTTCAATTGCAATGAGATTGGTCATATTGCTACTAGATGCCTAGATAAGAAGAACTACAAAGGTAGAAGAAATGAAGATGTCAAGGATTACAAAGACAAAGGCAAGAAATGCTACATTATTGAAAGGGAGGATTCTGATGAGCATGATGATGAAGTGGTATATGTTGCAATGAAGGACAAATTTGATGAAGATGAGGCAACAACACTTGTGACTTGTGTGAAAAAAATCATAGATGGATCATTGACAATGGATGCTCACATCATATGACTGGAGACAAAAGTAAGTTCATTACCTTAAATTGTTATGAAGGAAATAGTGTAAGATTTAGTAATGATGCACCGTGTTTGATAAAAGGAAAAGGCTCTATCAAACTCACAGACAAAATTTCATGTGAAAATGCTTACTATTTTCAAGTACTAAACTACAAGTTGTTGAGTGTGTCACAATTGAACAATTTGGGATACAAGGTTGAATTTGAAAAAAAGATTCCTCAGATATATGACACTAATAGGAAACTAATTGGAAAGGGTGATCAAACTAGAAGTAATCTATTCTATCTTGATATAGAGGATGCTTCTTGTCTTATTGTAAAATTTGATTGTTATATCGCTATGGCACAAAAGCTTATGTCACATTAAATTTGATAACTTGGTTAGTATTAGTAACATGAAGAAATTTAGAAGATTACCTAAGTTGAATAAACTCAATAATGTAGTGCGCAAACAATGTCAAGTAGGAAAAATGACAAAGTCAAGTTTTAAGAGAAAAACTTATACCTCTAAAGAAATACTAGAGATTGTTCATACTGACATGTGTGGACCAGTTCAAGTTCCTTTTCTACAAGGGAGAAAAGTATATAATGTTATTTGTTGAAGATGATTCTAGAATGATGATAGTCATGTTTCTGAAACATAAATTTGATGGTTTTTAAATGTTTAAGTGGTACTTGGAAAGAGTTGAGAAGGAAACAAGAAAGAGCCTAAAATGTTTGAGATCTGATAGGGGAGGATAATTCACATGAAATGAGTTTGAGATGTTCTATAATGATAGAGGAATCAAAAGATAGACATCTACACCTAGAACCATTCCTCAAAATAGGATTGTTGAAAGAGGAAACAAGTTAGTAATGGATTGTGCTAGAACACTTATGATGGAGAAGAATGTTGCTTTGAAATACTAGAGAGAAGCGATAATCACAATTGTCTATACTTGGGATGGACCGTGTGCAAGTTAAAAAGGTACTCATATAACACCTTTTGAACTATGGTATAGATAATCACCCAATGTAAAATACTTCAACGTATTTGGGAGAAAATGTTACATTCTTAAAGATGTTAGAAATGGTAAACATGATGCAAAAAGTGAAGAAGGTATATTCCCTTGATACTCCACAAGAAGTAAATCTTATAAGTGTTTGAATACTAACACTAAAAAAATTGTGGAAAGTGCAAATGTGAACTTTGATGAATATACAAAAGCACATGAGGCTGAATCTATGGAAAATCCAGAAGAGTACAAATCATTTGTATACTTTTATGAAGGAATGCCTATTGAAGAAGATGTTGCAAATCAAGTCACAGATCAATAGTAAGATACAATGACTACTGAGTCACATCCTATGAGTGTTGAGTTGAATTTAGAAACTAAGTTGCATTCAGATATTGAGTTATAGAATGAAGTAGATGCACATTCTTATTTTGAAGTTAGTATACATGAAAGAGATGCCAAAATACCTAATAGAGATGTACAGAGTGATTTGAAAGATGAAAGAAAAAATGAAGAAAGAAAGAATACCTAACCCAAGATTGTCCAAATATGTTAAAACACATCATCCTATTGCTCAAATCATTGGAGATAAAGATTCTAGATCAATGACAAGAAATAGATTGAGAAGTGAATCATGTTTGATAAGCATGACTGATCCCAAATCAGTAAAATATGTATTAGAAGACGTTGACTAGTCCAAAGCCATGGAAGAAGAAATAGAACAAATTGAGAAAAACAAAACATGGAGTCTAGTTCTTAGACCAAAAGGCAAAAATGTGATTGGAACCAAGTGGGTATTTAGAAACAAGCTAGATGAGAATGGTGAAGTCACAAGGAACAAAGCAAGATAAGTCTGCAAAGGATATGCACAAGAAGAAGGAATTGACTATGGAGAGACATTTACCCCTATTGCCAAATTGGGAGGAGTAAGAACTCTACTTTCTTGTATTTCTACAACATTCTATTCTTTTTTTAAAATAAGAAAGCTATATATTAAGAAATAGGTTACCAAAATAAATTAGATTTTTTGTCATGTTCTATTGTGCTTGAATTAAATAATTTTCCTATCTATGGTATGACATGTGCCTAACAGTGCAAAAGCGGGTGACGAATTAGTGATAGTCCACATTGTATAGGAATTTGAAGAAATTCTCTCTTCCAATGCTAAGAAGAAAAAAGAAGCCAAGCACAATTCAAGTAGAAAAGGATTTTGAGGTTTTTGCCACTAGTTAGAACATCTGTAATGACATAACATAATTGCCACAATGTTCACATGCACTGTTACGGAGAACTATTTATGGGCCTTCTATCCACCATGAGGTTGAATATATTTATTTCTTAATGGAAATAATGCTTTGGATTTTTTAGTGCAAGTGGTAATGTAGTCTTATTATTTTGAAGTGGCTAGAAGAGTAGAAATTAAATTTTTCTTTTCATCATGATGGATGTCTTGGCATGCTGGTTTTTCATCTCATCTAAGGCCACCCTTAAACATCACACAATTGAAAAAATAAGTCAGCTTTGACTATTTAACACTTTTAGCCTAGGAATGAAGGGTTTAGTATGTGATATTTAAGCCATCCCATCATGTAGTCCCTATTAGATCTACATCTAATTCTTCATTCTTCTTCAAGGAAAAGGCTTGCATTTTAATAGAGTATTTATATAAATGTTGAACTATAATGGTTGATCTTTTTCATCATTTACAATAGGATATCTGCTTAGGCTCCTTGGTCCTAATACTGAATTTAAGCTATATAATTGATTTAAATCACTACTTTTAAGGAATTTTTATTTTATGGGTCCTTGGTCCTAACATTGAATCAACCTACTTTGTTATCTATCAAGTTGTAATAAACAAAAGTATTGAAATAAACTTTTTTTCAAATTTTCAAAGCATTTTTTTATGCATAAATACCTTACATTCTGTATTTTATTAAGGATGGTATATAAATACAAATCTTATTGTGTTTATGTTAATTATTTAGTAGAAGAACGCTTTAAATTGAATAGCAAATATTTTGTCACCTTTTTTTTTAATAGGTTTCTTTCATGAATCATGGGATCTATTAACATATCCTGATCATAACAATTTATCATTTATCATTTTTATTATGATAGAGTCAGAATGGATGTTAGTGTATAAATAAGTTTAATAAATTTATGTGAAACAAATTTATCTTAAAGTTTTCTCTTTGAAGTAAATAATTTTAATAAATATAATTTTAGGACTAATTAATATTAAAGTACTATTATCATACATCAAAATTTGGTCGTCTTTAGTATTATTAAAAGTATTTTGTAATTGAAGTAGTGTTTAATTTTAAATTACTTCTATAGTCTACAATTTATTAGTGATACAGGCATATGAATAAATGTGTTATGGGAAATGTTCCATGTATTTTTCTCATGGTGATGCATGTGATTACTGTGGCATAAATGTTTCTACTGCTTATAAATTTGTCTAACAAAAAATGTTTAATTGTGTGTCAATTGTGATGTCTAAGTATACTCTCATTGCAGAGTCAAATGTTCAAACCCTACCAAACCTATTTGCTATGCACTTGTACACAGCCCTAGTGCAAGTGCTAGCTTTTAGTTTCACCCATATAGTAGAGACTATGTTTTAGCCTAAATACATAAATTATTGATTAAAATTTTCAATTTCTATGTAAATTATAAAGATTCAAAATTAAAAGGATAGAATTTGGTCAATAAAAATAGATGTGCTCAATACATAAATTGTCATACGAGTATACATAATGTATGTGGTTGATACACTATTAAAAAATGAAGAGTAACATAAATGTTTCATTCTATTAATTAAAGTACAACTTTATTAATTAAAATTCTATAAATGTTAACTAGTTATTAAATGAATCCTACTCTACCAATTAAAATTCATTTAATTTGATGATTTTATATAAATATTCTATTTCTTAAAAAATATATGCCAATTTTTTAACTCCATAATTTTTGTATATTAATTTTCTATCTTTTAGTTAGATGAATGAATTGGAGTCTTAAATGCATATGTAAGTTTGTGAGATATGATTTTTTATTAAATATTTGAATTCCTTTCTCTTATCCCACATTTCTTCACATACATCAATGGCCATATTATTAGCTATACTACCCCACATTTCTACACATACATCAATGGACATATTATTAGCTATGTTATCTAGTTAGTGAAAGGTACATTAAATATTTGTTTTAACACTTTAAATGTTGCACTTGATTTCAAGGATAGTTTTGAAAATACTTATTAGAACTATATTTGAATTAAATTAGTTAAATATAAATTTATATTAACATTAAATATAAGGAAAGAAATAGAATATGGGTAAGTATATTCATCATATTCTAATGAATTGGTTAATTTAAGGCCATTTCTATATAATGCCTAGTAATATGAACATTTATCTCCTAAGTATGCCAAATATAAAAAATGTATATAAAATAAATGGTTAGTTCATTTAATCATATTACCAAGGGCTCTATATTAAACATTAAATATTATCATGTCTATTCACCTTAGGTATATGACTTATTTTATAGAACATTATACTAAGATGTACTATGTTGCAAATGTATACATAAGGCCATCAATGATATTATAAATTATAAATAAATATACATATCAAATTAAAACTACAGCTACTTGTTTGAATAGTGCCTCCTTTCAATATTTATTATTACTTGTCAATAGGCAAAGTATTATTGTATCACTTTTTGAGTAACTTTATTTAACTACTAATTAAAATTATATATATCAACCACTTAGAAATTTTCTTTAAATTAGCTAGATCATTAGATTTTTATTGTGGAGAGTTTTATAATATCTTCCATATTGGACAAATTTATTTTTTATCATAAAAAGTAGTAAAGGGTGTTGGCCTACTTAACAAACTAGCATATTAATAGCACATTAATAACACTATCAACTTTTAGCACATAAACAACAACCCACCATTTGCCTCTATAAAAAAAATTGTCAAGTTCAAAGTATCAATAGAAATGAGAGTAACATGCATCATACTAATATAAATAAAGTGTCTATGCCATGTAGGTAGGCCAAATGTTCTAAAGCTAGCTGAGATTATAAGTAAACAACTATAAAAAGCCATGAGATAAAACCCTAAATGCCTCCCAACCACTTTGAAAATTGTGGAAGTCCATTGTTCCCTGAAGAACTAGAAGACATGTTTATAGTTTTCCTTAGTCTTTGGGCTTTTCCTAAATATCTTCTCATACATGGCACTCAACATCACCAAGAAGGCATGCATTACCTTAATAGAAAACTTGTTAGAGTGTTTAATTCTCCCATTGAAGTTGTCAGCATCTCTTTTCATCTCTTCAAACATCATCTTCTTCTTCTTAGTATTTTCCTTCATCTTTCCCAACAACCAACTAGGTGTCAAACCTCCAAAATCCTTAGTTTCTTCCTTGAAAGAAACTTGTATGAAAGAGGGGTTGGGGTTATGGTTTTGAATAAGGTTTTTCACTTGGGTATTAGTGGAGAAGAGGAAGGGATTATTCTTGACATCAAAGGGAGGGGGTAATCCAAGGAATTACTCAAGGAATGGCCAATGTCCTTGCTAGATTTAGAAATTGAATTATTAGAGTCTGACCCTTCACTTTTTTTCAAAGCTTGCTTACATTTTTCCTTCTCAAGCTTATTAAACCTATGATAACTAGGGGTTTAAATAACTTCACCCAACTCCATAGTATACACATCATGCTTTTAGTTTTTAGATGACCTAGTAAGTTCACTATTAGGTGGAGAGGAAGATATAATTTTGGGCCTTTTCTTCCTAGGTTAGGGAAGACCAACTTCAAGGGACCTAGGAAGGGTGGGAGAATAAGTTACAATTGGTTGAATGAATGGAGGGCATAATGCACACTAGAAATTATAAGCCAAAATAAGAAACCTTGATGCAAAATAATATTGTATTTTCCTTTACTATTGGCCTCAATATCTCTTTCAATTGAATGCAATAGGTAAAAGGGAATGAAAGATAAGATTTTATGATGCAAGAGGTTCAGAAAGGTAGATGGTAGAAATAGTAAACAATAAACTTACCTTCTAGGGTGAAGTATTTCATTATGATTTGGCAAATATCCTTCCAGACACCTAGGAGATCCTCTTTGTTGAACTTCTCTTGCTTCTTGACCAATTCCTTTAGGAGATTGAAGAATTGTTTTAGGTTTTCATAGTCAAAAGTCTTACTAGTCTTTCTCTATTTTTTCCTCTCCATGGACAAGTCCATGGCCTTAGAGATAACCTTTTCATTGACCTCAAAGTTTAGGTTTCTCACTATAACCAACTTGTCCTTCTACAAAGCCAAAAACTGCTTTGAAATAATTTCATTATATCCTCAAGTCATGCATTCCATGAAATAAAATAGGTATCCTTCCTCACACACAAATATAGCCTTCACATTATTTTTGAACATCATGTCAATCCTATTAGGCTCAATATGGAGTTGATTGCCACTCATGGTTTCTAGCTTTAAAGACTTGGTAAAATGTAGAGAATACCTTTTTGCAGTGTGGAAAGAATGAAATTCAAAAGGACCTTTTGAGGCCATAAATATTTTTTTAATACCATAATGACAATGATGGAAGTACTGGCTAATTAGGTAATTCAACTATCCATGTATGTGTGAAGCCTTAGTTTCACAAAAGAAAATCATACTCAACTTTTTTTTGGAAGATTATTGGAAAACTAAGATACTAAGATCGAGGGGAAGGAGGCAAATCATGATCTCTAAAGATTTTATCCTTCAAATTTTTTTTACTGCATTCACCATATTGATCATCTCACATCTAGCTTATGCATAACATAACTATGAAAAATAAAAAGCTAAAGTGAAATCTATCTAGGCATAAGATCCATGATATGTAAATATATAACACAAAATATTTGTTAACCCATAAACCATCCAAGGTGAAGATAAAAATGAGGTGGGGGATGAAACCCACAAATCTTCACTACTACAATAACAAAGTTAGCCTGTCAGGACTACAATTTTGATGACTTCTAATGACCTACCCTATGAGAGGTCTATTTTGTTACAAGCTTTAAGAATATTAGGCCTACATTAATTATGGGATTGTACACTTATAATGAAGTAAGGAATCTATTAGAATATTTACAAAGGTTCGTTAAAACAACACTATTAAGAGATTTTCTCTTATTTAGCTTGTCAAAACTAATTTACTACCTGATCCTTTGGTTTGCACTCATAATTATCATTATGGATCTCATCCTTCCAATCTCTAATGTGATTTTTTATCTGATATGTCTTTACTCTATCCTTTACTTCTTCATTAGGTCGCTACTTTGTTCTTCACAAATTTTCACATGAAACATCCAAAACTTAACTCCTTCACACAATACTTTCCTTCCTTTGCATACTTTGCATTCTCATCCATAACCATCATATCATTATCATAATATCAAAATAGGATTTGGATCCTCCAATTTAAAGACATATGTAGAGTCTTCTAGATGCTTCCTTTTTTGCCTCTTCATATGATTGGTTGTGCATTCCTTATAGGGATCAATGGTCCATGTCAAAATGCATAACAACCTCTATAAGAAAGTTTAAAATCATTAAATGTCATGTTCATGTCAACTCAAAAATGGTTTACTTGAAAGTTTGTACCATTCCATACATTTTTTTTCACTCTTTTTTACTTGGCACATACTATCTCTTATGCTTAGTCATAACTATTCTTCTTGTTCTTACTCAACTTTAACTGACTTTGCTCCTTCTGTATAACTCAACATCTATGTGCTCTTGTATACTCGAATTTCACTAGGCTTGGATTATAGTGAAAGTACTTGGTGAACAAAGACTTTCTCATCTCCTATAGAGCTTGGAATATACATGATTATTTACAAATCTTCACATTCATGACTCAACTTATATGAGTAGCTCGGCCGTAGTGATGACTGACTGATTGTACCTTATTTAAAACTAATTGTTTGACAATAATAGACAAAAAAAAAATTAAACATATAAATAATCTCCCCTTTGATGTTAGTGGCATCAAAATTATTAACCCAAGCATGGATTAATTCCATTTATCTTTGGGCATTAGGTGGTTTTAAATCCATTAAGGTTGTGTGCTGAATTATATTACCATCAACTATCTCCATGAGGGGACCTAGAAATACAACTTGGTTTGTATTAGTATAAAATTGCATGTGCACTCTATTTAATCCATCAAAAATATTTTCATTCATATTTCTTGGCAATTCATGAAGATCATTGTTATCTATTCTCACATCTACATACACATTATCATGTTCAACTTTCTAGTTCAATGGTCTATAAACACAATACCCATTTCTATTAAAGTTATAATGTGTACCACATTGATCCCTTAGATTTAATCAATAATGATTGGTGAATAATCAATTTTATATGACAAAACTTTCAATGCCTATTCTATATATTGGGAACACTAATTTTATGTCCTTTGTACTTATGTTGATGAGTAGTTGAACGTGTAACTTGTAAAATAGGGCTAACACATGTAATCAACATCTCTTGAACCTAAGCTAAATTTGTAAGCTCTTGTATTTTAGAGCCCAAATCTATATCATTTGAAGATAGAAACCTACGATTCCTCCCTCGTGATGACACCTATTGCATATAGGACCCTCACTAGTGTGATATTCTTTTATTCCCATATGTGAATCTTGACAAACATAAAAAATATATGGTGTTTTTAAACTATCTATTTGATACCTAAACTACATTTATTATAGATTCATATTGAAGCATATTATTTGGTTTGGGCATGTTTTCTCCATCACCTTCCAATTCTTCATTCACATGGATTTCACTTCCATGTTGTGGTATTTTTGGTACATGTTCTATATAGATGGTGAGCCTTTATACTAAACATTTAGTCAATTATTTTCATTTGTAGGGTGATCATGTATGCCACTTGGTTGGTCTTTATGATCTTGTAGTTCACACCTCTATGCATTTGGAAGAAGGAGCCTCTTATAAGTCTATCGATGATTATTTCTCTCTACATTTATGTCATCTCAAATTTCAGTTTCTAATTATTCAACCATTACTTAAAACGTTCTTTTGGAATAACTTTTCCTTTTCTATTATTCTTTGTTGCTCTCTTCATTTTATGTCTATTTTTGTTCTTGATATCTACAACATTCTCTATGATACTCTCTCTAATATTGTCTTTTTTATTCTCTTCTTTCCTCCTTTGATTCAAATTTCAACCTAGGTATTACTATAGATAGTAGAAAAAAAATATTAAAGAATAAATATATATTTATATATTGATGTAGTACAAGGAAGGTGAACCTCCAAAGAAGATGACCAATCTCCTAGAAAATAAAAGACAATGGAAAATGCAAGATACAATAGAAAATAACACACTTATAAACTAGAGATTTTCATATGCAACAATGAATACCAATTGGTAAAACAACTCACATATAAAATTATGAACAATATGTCAGGTTGTAAGGCCTTTCTAGTTAGGTCCAAATACATGAACACGATTACACACCAAACACATTATTCCCAAGGTTCTTCAACTACATCCTTGATCACTACTTCCTCAATGATACTGCTAAGAATCAAGGATTCTTGTATATTTAGCCATCACGACACATATGTTGAATTTGCATTCACAATCTCCAATAATACAAAAAGCACATTATAATATAGGACTAACCATCAAATAATCAATGATTATATACATATCTTATTACATAACATTATGCGGTGTTAGGTCTAACCTATGATGTAGTGCAAGGTAGGTGTATCCCTAAAGGAGACAAGCTAGCCCCTAGAAAATAACCACACACTAGAATATAATCAATAACACATAAATTTAGATCCCAAAAAATACCAATTAACATAATAGAATCAAAAGATTTACATTCAACATGTTTGACTGTAAGGCCTTCCAGGTTATGACCAAAGATAAATCACTTTGAATTATAGTTTTACAAGACCTTATGAGATCCTATCCCTAGCTAGTCCTAACCCACAATCTGGTAGAAAACCCCAAGAAGAATCTAAAATTATTCTCATAAGCTACAACAAAACCTTCTTTTCTTCCAATCCCACACTTAGCTACTAGCTCTACCAAAAATCACTCTTGTTAGCTAGTCCATGCTAAATTGAATGACTCTAGACATCACAAGACCCTCTACTTATACTAAACCAAGCCATAGGCAACCTAGAAATATATTTTAAATAAACCCTAAAGAAACAAGTCAGCTTGGAAACAAACATTAAATACATGAAATGAAAAACTACTTAGGACAAGCCCCAAGTTTACAATACATAACTAACTCATATGATAACATAAAAGGACATAGTGTTAGGCATAGATCCATGTGCTATCAAAAAATTCAAATCCAAGAGTGCATAAGACAAACCTCACAGATAGAAGCTTACAAAAATAATCTCCAAGGTCTAGTAGTAAATTAAGAACATCTTAAAAGAAGCCACCAAAAAGGCTCTAATTTAAACATGATAAGTACAATCATTATGCAAACATAGGATGAGGTTTCCTAATGTGTCTCAAGCATAGCCCTAACTACATAAACCATGGTTTCAAAAAATCAAGATCAAAGATCTTGCATACATTATTACTGACTACCCCAAGATGCCCATGCATCAAAGACTCCAAGTGCAAAGAAAAGATGTTCTTAATAACTGGAAGAAGATCTTCCATGGCTAAACACATAAACTTGAACTATTTTTTTCACATGCATATCCTCGAAGTTATCAACTTGTATGTTCTTTCCTTTTTTCCTTTACAAATCCTTTCTAGCAACATATATCTTGATAGCTATCTTTGGTGTACCATAGGTCTATTTCCCATGCTGATCTCTAACCCTTTGAGAATTCTTCAACTCAACTCAACTACCAAAAACCATGTTTCTCCTACCAAGCTGTTAATTATTCAAAGGAATCAAGAAAAACTTCCCGCCACCTCTCTCAATAGTAAACACATTCTTGAAACAATCATGCACTGCCCTATAATCATACTACCAAGTTCTACCAATAAATATGTGACAACTACTCGTGTCCACAATATGACACAACACTTGATCAACATATTTTCGAATCTAAAAATTAACAAGGCATTTATCCCTCACTTCCAAATCATTTTTATCTTCTAACGAGCTAATCCTATAAGGACTAGGATGTCTCATTCTCTTCAAATAAAGTTTCTAAACCATCTCCTTAGCAACTATGTTGTCAGTACTACCACCATCCATAATTGCATTCAAGTATTTACCTCTAGACTTACAATGAGTCCTAAAAAGATTGCTTCTATCACAAGGTTATGACATCTTCTTACCAAGAAAAACTCGTTTAACTATAATGTTCCCCTCTTGCTCAGGTTCATTTAATGAATTCATATTATTATTTACCACAACAACTCTTTAATCACTAGCCTTTTGGGGATATTCAAAATATTTGAGACCATCTTCTCAACATTTGAAACAAGTACCCTTAAATGTACCTCTATCTATTATCTTCCTCTATTCCATAGGCTTTGGTTCATCCTCAACAATTTGTTTTTCCTCCACCAAGCGATGTTGCTTCTTCCCTCAAAAATTACCTTGATGTCTTCTCTTTAACTTCTCTTTTGCCCTTAAAGAATATTGATAAATATCCTCAACTAAGTCAATCTTTAGCATACCAATCTCATCTTGTATAACGAATATGAAGCCATTAATTTATCTAGATTCCTTTTCTTTAGAAATCTCTCCATGTCCAAACTAAATAGTTAACTTGTAAAACACCTTACTATGGTCCTTCATGACCATATCCATCTTCTTCAAATTCTATAATGTTTTAAAAAATTCAAGTTTATAATCATTAAGAATTTTGTAACCATCAATCTCCACCAAGTGATCTATTTTTCATCTTCCACTTCTCCATATCTTTGTAATTATTTCCACTAAAAAATAGCATGTCCTTTTAGCTTAGTTTGTGTCAGCATCACTTTGAGAAAATCTACAATATCATCTAACTCAAAGTAGTTTCCCAACTCACTAATCTAATAATTTAGGTGTTTAGGATTCAAAGGGCCTAAGAAATTAGAAACAACCATCTTATGCTTTAGCTTCAAGTGAGCTCCAGATCTACCCAACAAACTACTTCTTTCTTCTAGAGGTCTTTGCATCTAATCAATCATGTCTTCACCACTATATCCACTAGCCTCAAAGTCTTTAGCAGCTTCCTCATAACCATCTTTAGAACCCACTTTCCTTTTTGCACTAGATATAACTCTTATGATCTCAGTGACCATATTATTGTTCATCAATTCTATCTTATATTTGAAAATTGATATAACTATCTCTGAACTTTTAGCCTCTACAACATCATAGAGGTATGCAATCACCCTATAGTCTAGTCTTCTCAGCGACATCTTCCAAGATCTTTGAAAGCCTAAGGAAACCAATCCACAAGATCAACTTGCTCTGATACAACTTGTTGCAATGCAAGGCAAGTGTATCCACAAAGGAGATGACCTAGCCCCTAGCAAATAACCACATAACATAATAGAGCCAATAATACAAATATTTAGATCCAAAAAAATGGAAATTCTCATAATAGAATCATAAGATTTACATCCAATATTCCTGACTGTAAGGCCTTCTAGGATATGACCAAATACAAAAAAATTTTAATAATAGAATGTGAGACCCCATGAGATCAAACCCCTAGCTAGTCTAATCCCTTACTCTGGTAGACAACCCTAAAAAGAAGAATCTAAACATGTTCTCGCAAGTCATCAAGCAACCTTCTTGTTTCCCAAGCCCAGACTTAGTTACTAGCTTTTCCAAACTTCAATCTTTTCATCTACTCCATGCTGAACTGAATGAATCTATACATCAAAAGACTCTCTACTTATACTAAACCAAGCCACAAGTTGGCTTAGAAAGTTACATTAAATAAACCATAGAGCCATATGTCATCTTGAAAACAAATATTAAATACATGAAATAACTAACTACTCAGGACAAGCCCCAAGTTTACAAAGCATAACTAACTTATATGATAAGATTAAAGTATGCACCCTTAGGAATAATTCCACATGTCATCCAATTATCCAAATATTAAAGATATAATCTCACAAAAATAATGTCCAAGGTTTGTTAGTAAATTAGGAACACGTTACCGACAACCACCAAAATGCTTATTCTTAATCCATAAGGACTTGTGAACATCTACAAGAATCTAGAACCCATGCTTATTCTTAAGCCACAAATCCTCTTTAATAATCAATATAGAATTCTATCCAAACTCACTACTATGATCAACAATTCCATCAAACACCTTAGATCTACTATTGTTTCTACAACTACCTAGATCTAATGAATCATACATGTTGCAAGTCTTTATGTAATTTGGGGATTTGTTTCTTTTACCTCTTCTCTTAATCATGGGATTAGATAAATGTCCTTCATTAGAAGGAACCCTAACCATTGGTTCTATTGTCTTTTAACTAAAATTATTAAAAACACTTAGGTTATTTTCTTTGAAAACTTCATCATCCTTCAAAGAAATAAAATAAAAATTCTTACGATCCCTTTTAATTGTAACTCTATTCTTTCTATAATCATATATAGCTCCTCTATAGAATTTCCAACGTCTTCTAAGTAAAACATGACAAGTTGTCAAATCTACTACATCACATAGAACTTCATCCTTAAAAGGTTCATCCTTAAAAGGTTGAATATTAAAATTAACCAAGCATTTTTCTCTAACCTAGACCTTATGATCAACTTAAAATGAACTAATACAATAAGGAGTAGGATGTTTCAATCTTTCTAAAGAAATTTCTCAAACAATATTTTAGAAACAAGATTACCAATACTACCTCCATCCATATTAACTTTGCAACATTTACATCCACACTTATGAATAGTTTACAATAAGTTCCTTCTTGGCATTAAATACACATTATTCTTACATAACATGTCTCCTCTCACCAAAAGAGGTTCTCTAACTTTTTGTGAAGCCAAATTAGCATAAGAAGATTCTATTTTCTATTATTCTTATACTATGAAGTTTTTTTTCTAAACTTTCAAACTAGGACATTAGAAAGCTCCATGTCCATCCTTACCATATTTAAAATAAGTACCTCTAAAAAAAAACCTTCTTATTAGAAATAACTTGCTTACCCTTATCAACTTTAGACACAAGTTTACCTTGCTTTCTTCCTAACTTTTCTTTACCCTTCAATGCATAATGATAAGCATCTTCAACTGAACTAAGTTTCAACATACTTAATTCATCCTAAACATTAAATTTCAAACCATTCATATAACTATAAAAATTTCTGTAGAATATTCATGATGTTGACATATGATTCATATTTGTTAAAAATTTCATTATAATTCTTCAAAGACATATCATTCGAGTTCCAGTTTTACAATTTCTTAAATAATTCAAGTTCATAGTCTTCATGGATGAATTTTTCCTTCAATATAGAAACCATGGGTTTCCATCTACTAATCTTAAGTTCATCATTATTTCCTCCATCTTTCTGCAATTCTTTGTACCACACAACAACAACATCTTTCAACTTATTTTGCACTACCCTAACTTTTGATAAATTTACATTATTTTCAAGCTCAAATTAATCATAAGATTTACATCCAATATGCTTGGCTATAAGGCCTTCTAGGTTATGACCAAATACAAAGCACTTTCAATAATAGTTTGTGAGACACTCACCAAATCAAACCACTAGCTAGTCTAGTCCCACAATTTGGTAGAAAACTCCACAAAGAATCTAAACATGTTCTCACAAGCCATCAAACAACCTTCTTGGTTCCCAATTCCACATTTAGCAACTAGCTCTACCAAAATTCACTCTTCTCATCTACTCCACAATAAATGAATGAATCTAGACATCACAAGACCATCTACTTATACTAAACCAAGCCACATGTTGGTCTAGAAAGTTACATTAAATAAACCCTCAAGTCACAAGTAATCTTGGAAACAAATATTAAATACATGGAATAACTAACTACTCAGGACAAGCCTCAAGTTTACAAAGCATAACTAACTCATATGATAATATTAAATGATGCGCCCTTAGGAATGGGTCCACATGTCATCTAATTATCCAAATATTAAAGATAGAAGATCACAAAAATAATCTCTAAATTTTGCTAGAAA
Organism: Cupressus sempervirens; assembly: GCA_028749045.1. Classification (NCBI taxonomy): domain Eukaryota; kingdom Viridiplantae; phylum Streptophyta; class Pinopsida; order Cupressales; family Cupressaceae; genus Cupressus; species Cupressus sempervirens. The sequence goes on along the minus strand of CM053785.1, from coordinate 211,411,062 downwards.
ATTAGGAACACATTACCAACAACCACCAAAAAGGCTCTAAATTCAACATGATAACTCCAATCATTATGCACACTTAGGACATGGTTTCCCAATATGTCTCAAACATAACCCTAATCATGTGAACCTAGGATCCATAAAATAAAGCTCAAAGATCTTAAATATAGGATTGATGACTACCTTAGGATGCTCCTAAATTATTTTTTACTAGCTGTCACATTGAAATCAAAAAACTTAAGACAATAATCCATGATATATCCACATAATTATGAAGCCAAACTCATGGAATCTGGAAAGTAAAAATAATTATTCACTAAATCAAAGTGTCATATGACTAATTTTAAAACATAAAAAATAAATATTTAATTAGGTGATGCAAGATTGCCAACAACCCATGGATGGTCTTACATTAAATACCCAAGTAGAAAAAAAATTGTTCCATAAGGACTAGTGAACATCTAAAAGAATCTAGATCCAATTCTTATTCTTAATCAACAAACCATCCTCATCAATCAATAGAGAATTCTATCCAAACTCACTACTATGACCAACTATGCCATCAAAAACCTCAGATCTATTACTGTTTCTACAACTACTTGGATCTAATGAGTCATGCATATTGCAAGTCTTCATCTAATTTGGGAATTTTTTTTATATTACCTCTTATCTTAATCACGTGATTAGTTAATTTTCCTTCATTAGAAGGAACCTTAACCACTTGTTCTATTGTCTTTTAACTGAAAGTCTTTAAAACACTTAGGTTATTTTCTTTGAAAACTTCATCATCCTTCAAAGGTATCAAAACAAATTTCTTACCATCCCTTTTAATTGTAATTGTATTCCTTCTACAATCATATATAGCTTTTGTATCAAATTGTCAAGGTCTTCCAAATATAACATAACAAGTTGGTAGGTATACTAAATCACATAAGACTTCATCCTTAAAAGGTTGACTACTAAAAATAACCAAGAATTGTTTTCTAACCTACACCTTTAGATCAACTTGAAACTAACTAATACCATAAGGAGTAGGATGCTTCGATCTTTCTAAACCAAGTTCACTAACAATATTTTAGAAAATATATTATCAATACTACCTCCATCCATATTAAATTCATAGTATTTAAATCCACACTTAGGGTGAACCCACAATAAGAGGTTTGAGTTCTGTTGCACGAAAGAAATTGTGAAATGATGCAAAATTCCTATATTCAATTTAACATATGTTTGGGTTAACTTACAAACTATGTTCCGGCAAACATGAAAAAATTGCATGTTCATGCAAACATGTTTAGTTTAAATGAAGGATGTTTGGGCAAAAATTTCTTATTAATATGTTCGCCCAAATGTATTTTTACTATAATTTTGAGATGAAAACCCCATTTTTCCCATTTTCCTATTCATTTTTACAGCAAGGTGAATTTGATATGGACATTGGAGTGAACGTATCATATTGGTAAGTGAGTTGCATCACTTTACATCATTATCCTCCAAATTATGGTCATTACACTATTTCGGGTGTGTTGATATGTTATTATTTGATTCTTTTTTAAAGCTATTTATGTTTTCAAAGCATATTTTAATGTTAATTTAATATTTTTATTGTTTATTTATTTTAGTTAATTCTATAAATTTGTTGTTTATAATTTTTTTGTATTTGTTAGTTATATATGAGTGTTATTAGAAATTATTAAAAAGCATTAGTGTAGAATATTAAAAATATATTAATTTAGCATTAGAAAACAAATTTAGGAAAAAATTAGTGTTAAATTAGATAAATATTAGAAAATATTAGAAAAACAATAGTCTAGAATATTTTTAAAAATTGGAAAATATTAAAAAAATGTTAATCTAGACTATCAGAAAATATTAGTATAGTTTTTGTAGTTTAGTTGTCTACACTTTTGCCATTCCTTGGTAGGTTATGTAAAGAATATCTCATGTTTGCTTGGAGCTTATTGCTGCTACAATCCTTGGAAATAAGTTCTCATATTATGTAAAGAATATCTCATGTTTTCTTGGACTTGGACTTTGTTGCTGCTATAATCCTTGGAAATAAGCTCTCATACACCCCTTGAGAGATTAAAAACAAAGCTTTTGAATCCTTTTTTCTATTATCTTCCAATAAGTCTTTATCTACTTTATCTTTCAATTAGTCTTTATCTGTTTCAAAGAGTGCATTGTATCTACTACATTTGCTGGTTTTGGGTATCCATTTTCAACAAGATCCCATAAATCTTGTGAAGAAAATAATGCCTTCATTGTGACTGCCCAAAAGTCATAATTTTTCACATTGAGCTGTGGGATTTGTGGGTTTGTCAAGCTTGTGCTTGGAGCTGCCATGATTGACTATGAAAAACTCTTCAACTTTTTTGAAAAAAACTTTTGAAAACCTTCACTACAAATGACCTTAGGCTCTGATACCACTGATGGAGAGGCAGAAAAAATAAAAATAAAAATAAAACAACGAAAAAGGAAAGAGACAGAGATAAAAGTAATAATAGAAAAAAGATCCCTTGCTATTATAAATAATTTATATATTCATATTATAAAACATACAGATATGATTTGCTAAATAGAGGTGTTGCTCTTTCATTCAACTTAGAAAAAATTTAAAACCCTTGTTTTCTTCTATGTTCTGTGTTTCTCTCTTACAAGTAGTTTGCCCTATTTTTGTGACTACTATTACAACAGTAATGGTCTTTTCATACCTCAGATTACTTCAGATGTTTCTCTCTCACATATCTATTCTCAGAACTCACATATATGCCCAGCAAAATGAAAATGTCAAAAACATAACTTAGAAACATTTGATATTTGGTTTTCAAATCCACCATAGATGTTTCTAGAAATACTCCTGCAATAATATTTTTTTAATACAAAATTCGTCCTACAAATATGAATGAGAAATAGATGGGATAGCAAAAGGTGGGAAGAAAAGAAGCCTACAGAGAAGTAGCTGGGGCAAGTGCTGATTAATGTCAAGAATTGGGTGATAAAACTTTCGAGCAATTTACCCTCCATTCCAAGTAGAATGCGTTATACTAAGACCAAAATCAAGTGACATAAAAAACTGTTGCGGTGGGAATGAATGGCAATCTAAAAGCATCATTGCAATTGAAATATGTTCCACTGTAGCAAATTGATCCAATACTACAATGAACAAGTAATACCAATTGCTTGATTATATGTCTAAAATAATAGTACCCCTGCTTACCACACAAAAAATGAATTACAAAAAATCCAAGTCTTGTGGCTATGGTTTGAAGCATCTTATCAATGTATGTTAAAAAATTAGAAATACCCCTGGGTATGTGTGGTCTTGTAGCAAGTCATAGGTTATGGACTTTTGTAAGCATAAGATCTAGATTCAAATTCATAGTAAATGTAGGTAAGGACAATTAAATGACCTGAGCAAATTGAAGGAATAGACAAGTCCCTAGAAGTAGCTAAGTTGAAGGATAGCTCCAAAAGGTACTGCAAGCCATTTTGCAGAGAAAGGCATGTTCCAAGCCTCTTTTTAACAAGGAGAGAAACAAAAACTACGAACTTCCAATTCACGCCCTATGGAGTACAGAATGCAAAAGTAGCAGGATATAATATTGTTTAAGGCATTCAAGAACCTACCCGTCAGTCGAAGTGAACAAGAGTCTACAAAATGTACCACAACAAGACATTAAATAAAATGAAATTAGACACAAGTTTCATTATCAAGAGAAAAAGATTGTGGCGACTCACTTGAGGTAACCTTCAGTAGAAAGTTATAAATCCTTGTACCTGCTTTGCATCTGGTTTTCCTAACATTTCTTGCTTAATATTGAAAAGGAATTAGTCCCCATTCTGTCATCCATCTGATGTACATAGGATATGGTTTTAACTAATAACAGACAAAATGACATAGATTAAAATAAGTGAGGTGAGTGAATAAATTTCAAATATTTGATAAAAAAATGTTAAGAATATTTTTTTTAGTGTCAGTGTCAAACACATTTCAGGCATTTGACAATTTTTAGGCCATTGTGTGCCATAATAAAAAGCCTATCCACTTAATAAATAAAAAAACCAATAGATAAAAGATATTAAATGAGAATTGTTGGTGATTTTGGTATATGATCAAATTAGAATGATTTGTAGTCTCACACATACAGTGGAGACTATGTTTTGGCCTCAATACATAAATTATTGATGATAGTTTTGAATTTCTATGTCTATTAAGACACTAGATCTGCTCAATACTTTAATTTTCTTTAAAGTATACAGTTATGTGGCTGATACACTATTACAAAATGAAGACTAAAATGAATGTTTTCATTTTATTAATTGAAGCACAACTCTTGACATAATTCATAGGGAAGAACCACATAATTATTTGTTGGTAATTTTCATGTCCAATGATTTATTCGTTATTCATCTTTAAAAATTATTTTAAAAAAGGTTTACCATATAGATGCACTACTACAGAATGAAGACCAACATGAATGTTTTCATTTTAGTAATTGAAACACACAACTCTTGTCACAACTCTTGTTAGTACTTGTTGAAAGGCTAACTAGCTTATATATATTCTATAGGCAAGTTGAGAGTTATCAAGGCTTTAATTTCAATATAATATATTTTATCAATTATTTAATTAAAGCATCTAGAAATCTCACCTTCCCTATAATATAATAGCTAGTAGCATTGACATGCTGACATGATAGGGAAAATCCACATAATGATTTGTTGGTAATTTTCATGTCCAATCATTTATTCTTTATTCATCTTTAAAAATAATTTTTAAAAAGGGTTTAAAATATAGTGTGGTGGTCAGATTATGGTTCATATGAATTATGTGTAAGACACAGGTTGAACTTAGTATCTAGTGTTTCCTTATATTTAGGATTGGGGTGCAATATGGTTTTCTATTAGGGAAAACATTTTGTTAGGATTTCTTGCTAACAATAAATTTGGTCTAGCATATAGTTATGGTTAAAGTCTAGTTTGGTTAAATGCTCAAATATGTTTAGGGTAAATTTGTTGTATACACAAAATATAATTTATGTTTAATTTTGAATTATGTTTCCTCCTAATTCTCCCAGTTCACTATCTCCTAGTCTTCTTTCACCTCTATTTACCTCAATAAACCTCTCCACGTTCCCATTGATGCTCTCTCTCTCTCTCTCTCTCTCTCTCTCTCTCTCTCTCTCTCTCTCTCCATATATATATATATATATATATATATATATATATATATATATATATATATATATATATATATATATATATATATATATATATATATAACACTCTCCCTTCTTAGCTTCTTTCTCTACATCACGTCTATTTCTTTAAAATCTCTCCCACTTTTGCCCCTCCCACAATATCTTCCCCCAATCAGAATGATTTCTACCTCATGTATCTCACCCTTTTCCCATTATATATATTTCTCATACATGATTAAGAGAATACCTATATACTATAACACCATTAATTTTGCTAATATTATTCATAATATTGTATTTTAATGGACAATATTTTCTAGTGATAATGGTATTGTAATGCAAATCAGTTGTCATTACAATCACTGATAATTTATCTTTAGAGAAGAGGTTTTGCAACTCAATAATAGGGAAGTTGTTATTGGCAATTTTGGTGATGTCATTATATTTCTTTAAAAAAAAAAAAAATTATTTTTTTTGCCAACAGTATGCATTTTTTTGATAATTACAAATGATTTCGTTGGAATGAAAAAAAAAACTATTTAATTTTAATATAAGTGATTGTCATCCTTGTTGTTGGAATTAAAGAACCAAATCAACTTTAAATATTAAGTTGCTAATTGATACTTTATTGAATCCCAATTTTATAACCCTTAACCCTAACTCTAAGATGAACCAAATTGAATCGTAATGTTAAGATTAAAATAAACCTTAAATCAAACTTAATCTTGACAACAATACTAATAATAAACCAAATCAAACCCTAAATTTCATCATCAAACTTAGAGTAAGTACAATTATGATAAGAGAGAAAAAGAGAATAATTTGTCTTACACCTTGGAGCTGAGAAAATTAAAGCAAAAATGGATTACATTGATGCCTTTTATTATTAATTTCATAATGAAATTATTTCTCTAAAGATGGCGGCCAATGAGTTGTAATGTGTAATGTCCCCCATCTTTTAGACCCTTAGTGGAGCTCTTAACTTTTCATTCTCCGAAGGCTAAGTGGAGAAATAGGGAGAAAATAAGAAGAAATAAATTAAATTAAATTCAATAAATAAATAAATCTAAAAGTGATAGGCAAAAGCCTACAACACAACGGTAACTTGTGAGTCTCTCATGTGGGAGGTCTTGGGTTCGAATCTACCTTCTCTTAACATATAATAATAATTAATTCCAACAAATAATAATAAATCTAGGCTTCGATTGTTTACCAATCAAAAAATAAAAATAAAATGAAATCTAAAGGTGATTTTATATTTAATTCATTTAATTTTCTCGAAGCACGACTAATTATTGTATTAGAAATGGGGAACCTTCTAAAGAGTGCATTTTCTAGAAGTGCAACTAATTATTGTATTAGAAACTTGGGGGATGCTTCTAGAGAGTGCAATTAAATAATATTTTATTCAGGGGGAAGGAAAAGTATAAATAGAGGTGAGAGCTTCATTGTTAGGCATCCATTACTTTCTTATTTGATTTCTTTGAGCTCTAGGCAAGGGTTTCAACATTTTGCACTAGAGAATGGAGTTCTTTTATGTACCTCCATTTGAGCTAGTGAAATACCTAGTGAATTTGGTATTGGGAGGACATCATATAGGTGTTCTATTTGAGCATATTAGTGAAAGATCTTCCTAAGGGTTGTAGCTATTGGAGAAGACAAATCAGTCTTTTTACTGTGCAAAATTTGTGTCGTAGGGCTAGATTGTGGAGTAAAATTGAAAGAATAAGTTAGATATTTCTACAGTGTCACTATTGTTACAACGACTTGTCATAGTGAAATCCAGATTTCTTGAGTGGTTTCTAGGTTTCTATCCATTTCATTTACCATTGCAAGGAGGATAGATTTCAATATCTTTAAGGCATGTTTAAGAATTTATAAATCATTTGTAATCTTATTTATATTAGAGTTCTACATCAAAATTTATTGACCTAATGTCATATTGTTGTAGATGCATATTTTCTCATTTGTAACCAATATTATATGTTTCAAAAAAAGACAAAAACATTTGAATCTTCATTGTTAGTTGTTTTAGACCTCTTTGCAAGCATATTTATTAAAGTTTGGCATTTAGAAAGAAGTCATAATTTAGATCTACAATATATCTTGTGTGCAAAGTGTTTGACAAAATTCTTAGGTTAAGCAATGAGAAAACTAAAATCAGAATTGCAAGGGATATTACATTTGTATTAGAGCTTGCTTGCAAAGTGTTTAACAAAATGTCAAACAACTAAATTAAAGAAGAATTTGGTGTTTCTCAAAGTTATAACTAGTTAGGGTTATTATAGTGGTATCAGAGTGGTTTCCTGCTATATTATGGGGTGGGAAAGTTATTTTATTTTCAAATTTGTTGTTACATGTGGAGTGAGTAGCACTCTAGCATTTTCTATTAAAGGACAGAGATATGGGAACTCAAAGTTCTAGAAGCCGATGGAGTAATGATGAAGTATAAGTCCATTATCAACACTATGGATAAGACTAGCCAGTGTTGTACTAAATATAGGTACATTTGCATCATGGACACATGTTAGGAAAAACTCAAGCTTCCTTCCCCACAACCTTGATCTCGACCTTCTAAAGGTAGAAACCATATACCTCATTGTCCTTGCTACTGTCTCTAGATCTAACAAGCTCTTTTCCAACCTCTATTGATGAAGCTCAAGTTTCTGTAAACTTTTCTACAAAGCATTCATTTTTGTGCTAACTTCATCATTACTCCATCAACTTCTAGAACTGAGAATCCCCATATGTTTGTCCATTTCTAGAAAATGTTAGAGTTTTACTCACTCCACATGTGATAGATAATCTAAAAATAAAATAACTTTCCCACCCCATAGGATGGCAGGAAACCACTTTAATACCACTATAATAACCCCAACTAGTTATACCTTCATCAAACACTTTGCAAGTAAGCTCGAATACCACTATAATAACTCCAACCAATTATAACTTTGTCAAACACCAAATTCTTCTCTAATTCAATTTGTTTAACATTTTGTAAAAGAATTTGTAAGCAAGCTCTAATACAAATGTAATATCCCTTGCAATTCTAATTTTAGTTTTCAAATTTATTAACTTGACAATTTTGTAAAACACTTTGCACAAAAGGGATGAAAATGTATGACACTAGTTACAAATAAGAAAATATGCATCGATAAGAATAAGACATTAAGGCAAAAAATTAATGTAAAACTCTGATATAAATAAGATTAAAAATGATTTCTAAATTCTTAAATATGCCCTAAGATATTGAGATCTACACTCCATGGAATGCAAAATGAAATCGATAGGAACTTGGAAATTGCCCAATAAATCTAGATTTTATGGTAGCCAGTTATTGTAGCAACGATGACACTATAACAATATCTGACTTATTCCTTCAATTATAATCCACAATCTAGCCCTAGGCCATGAATTTGACACAATGAAAAAATTGATTTGCCTTCTCTAATAGCTACAACCCTTGTGAAGATATTTCACCAATTTTCTCAAATAGAACATATGTATGATGTCCTCCCACTACCAAATTCATTGGGTATTTCACCAACTCAAATGGAGGCACATAAAATAACTCTATTCTCAAGTGGAAAATGTTGAAACCATTATTCAGATCTCAAAGAAATCATATAGGCAAATAATGGAGGCCTAGCAATGAAGCTCTCACCTTTATTTATTCTTTTACTTCGCCCTTCTAGAAGGAAATAAAATATTGTTTAATTGCACTTTTTAGAAGCTTCCCCTTTCCAATACAATAATTAGTTGTGCTTCTAAAAAATGCACTCTCTAGAAGCTTCTCCCTTTCCAATACAATAATTAGTTGTGCTTCTAGAAAATTAAATTGTCAAAATATAAAGTCACCTTTAGATTGATTTATTTATTTACTTTAATATAATTAATTAATTTCTCCTTATTTCTCCACTTAGTGTTCAGAAAATGAAAAAAAAGAAGAACTCCATTGAGGGCCTAAAATATGGGGGACATTATAGTCTGCCCTCCCTAAGATTTCTTTCCCTCAAGTAATCCAAGAACATAGTGAATTCCAACCAGCAAATCAATATTGAACCAACCACATATGAGTATCATCATTAGGACTCAAACCATGTGCGAATGATCTAGGAGTTAGAATATCACCAGATGAAAATCCCACAAGAAATATCTTCATCCTAGTTCCCACCCATGTAATATATAATAGAATGGAATCTTGATCAGCAATCCTGTGAAGAGACATATCTATAGGAGAACCATATGCACTCATGCCAACTGTATAAACAATAGGTAGCCACATCAAAATATGTGGACACATGATTATTATCAATTGCCACAACACAAAACTGATTCCTTGCACTGGTGAAACATGAACCCAACTCCACTTAGGTGAGTGATCAATATCAATCTCAAACAATAAATTATCATAAGACAATGTTGCATCCATGTAGTACATAGGGCTATCCATGAATTGAACATCAACACTTTGTTGATTGATAGTATAACATGGCTTTGCTACTACATCACTCACTTCATGAAAAATAACAATTGTACTATCATCATATCATACATCTACAACTGAATGCATATTGCTAAACTCCTCATTTGATGGCTCAGCTAAAACAAAAGTGGTTGTTGATATGACAATATCCTCACATGCTCCTACTTCCACTATTATTGTCTTGCCATCAAATACATGATCTAGGGAAATCATGTGAACAACTGCATCATCTAATTTAACCTGACTTGAACTCTCATCACATTCTACCTCAATTGTGCCCAACTCATGCAGTGTCTCATAAGAAATTTCCCACAAATATGAAGCCACAACTGTATCATCACATTTCACTCTTCAATAAAGTGACATCATGCTCTGCTCAAATCTTAGATTCAAAATTAGTTGGGTCATATGTTTGTGATTTTTATTCATCTCATTTACTAGCACATGTAAATATTTTACAATACCCTATATTTTAGAATCTCCATCCCTTGGTGGAGAAGTACACTGTTTGTGGGTCTAATGAATACTGAACTTTCTATCACCATCCATAACATTGAAAACTAAGTCCTCTACCTTTTGGTCAAAACAAAAGAGATGAGCACTCCTCATATTCATCTACATCTAGATTTTATTATAGGGAGTCATTGTAGGAACATTGACACTATACCAATATCAAAGTTATTCCTTCAATTGTACTCCACAATCTAGCCCTAGGACAAAAATTTGGCACAATGAAAAGACTGATTTGTCTTCTCCAATAGTAGGAACCCTTCGAAAGACCTTTCACCAATATGCTCAAATAGAACACATGTATGATGTCCTCCCAATACCAAATTCACTAGGCATTTTACCAGCTCAAATGGAGGCACACAAAAGAACTTCATTCTCCAGTGGAAAATGTTAAAACCCTTGTTTACAGCTCAAACAAATTGAATAAGAAAATAATAGATGCCTAAAAATGAAGCTCTAGCCTCTATTTATGCTTTTCCTTCAGCCTTCTAAAAGGAAATAAAATATTATTTAATTTTGCACTCTCTAGAAGCTTCCCCCTTTCCAATACAATAATTAGTTGTGCTTCTAGAAAATACACTCTCTACAAGATTCCTCTTTCTAATACAATAATTAGTTGTGCTTCTAGAAAATTAAAATTAATTAAATATTAAGTCACTTTTAGATTTATTTATTTATTGACTTTAATTTAATTTATTTCTCCTTATTTTCTCCCTATTTCTTCACTTAGCCTTCAAAAAATGTGATGCAAGAGCATCCTAGGTGTATGAGCAATCTTGCATCACCCCAAAATATTTTTATTTCCAGTCTTTTCTATTTTTAATAAGGACTAGTAGATAGGGAGGTTGTTATTTCTAGAAGCTTGCTATTTTTAGTAAGTTTTTCATATGAGCTTGGAATGTTCTCATTTTCTACAGGAAGGTTCATTTTAGAGGTATAAGCTTACAATAAAAATCTCATTGCTCTAGCTTAAGTATCAAAGAAGTTATTGCAGATTTTTGGTGGAAAAATTTGTAGAAAAATCATCAAGCTCACTGTTGGAGGCCTTAGAATGCCCAGATAAGGTCCAAAAATGTGACGAAAGGGTGCTAGCATGGTGCCATGCCTATAGATCAGGAGCTGGCATCTCTAAAAAGTGGTTATAATAGCCAATTGAAGCAACAATTCGTGAGTTATGGCCTTTGGAAGTTGGGCTACTAAAATTTCTAAAATAATTTGTCAAAAATGTATTTAGCTGACTCTATATGTATTATTAGGGTTTTTTGGCCCTAGATATTAAGTTTGAGTATCTAAAACCTTCTCGGGTGGCATAAAATTGCCTATTTAAGAAAGGCCCAAACATTGTCTAGAACTGCTCTGGGTGATAGTTCGTAGCACTATCTTGTAGATTAGCGTAATGAAGGTGCCCATTTGGGTTATCATATTGTAATTGAGAAATCTATAATTTTTCATTTGTGGTGATAATAAGAAGTCCATATTTTGTTCTCACGTTTTCTGTTTTTTCTTTGTTTCTATTATGAGGTTATGGTATTAAAGGGAGTTCCTTGCATCAAGTGGTATCAAAGCTAGAGTTCTTGAGTGTGTGGATAGATTGGCGACTATGAGATAGTTTGCACCAGGACCATGGTTTGGGCTAAATGTGTAGACAGATTGTCAATTGTGAGGTAGTTTGCACTAGGGTTTTTGTGGAAGTGCAAAAATGGCTCCATGAAGAGAGTGTGGTGGAAGAGCTGTAGGTGTTGCACCTGAGGGTTTTTGAGCCCTCTAAAGACAAATGCAAGCATTGGAAGAACAAATGCATAGAGGAATGAATCTTCCCATAAGAGATGAAAGTGAGGATGAGGATGAAGTAGAAGAAAATGCCAAAGCAAAGGTAGTTCTAAATCTAGAGGAAGAGAGGCTTTTTAGGCCCATCTCCAAGATTGGAAAAAGACCTAAGTTTGAGGTTCCCACATTTTTGGGAAATCTTAACCCAAATGAGCTGATTTATTGGATCAATGAATTGGAGGAGTACTTTGAGTATGAAGATATTGAGGATCCTAATAGGGTCAAGTTTGTGAAGGCAAAACTGAAGGGACATGCAAAGATCTAGTGGTAGGAGGTTCAGCTACAGTGGAATCAAAAGGGAAAGGAAAAAATCACCAGATGGGAATGGATGGTAGTTAAACTGAAGCAACAATTCATACCCATGGATTATGAGCTTGATCTATTGAAGAAAATGCAAAGGTTGAAGCAAGCAGGAAAATCTATTCTAGAGTATACCAAAGAGTTCTATCAAGTTCTCATTACAAATAGCCATGTAGAAGCTGATAAGGAGAAAGTGGCTTGTTACCTTCATGGGTTAAGGCTAAGTATTCAGGACGAGCTAAGTCTAGCTTGAATGAAAAATATTGAGGAGGCATACTAGTTTGCCCTAAGAGTTGAGGAGAAACTAAGCAAGAAGTTTGACAATAAGAATAGTGATAGAGGTCGAGGTGGAAGATCTAATAGATGATCTTATGGAGGTTGTAATAATGATCAAAAGAACAAGGATGAGGCTAGGAGTAGTAATTAGAACCAAAGGGGAAACAATTCCAATCGTTTTCATGATCAAAATAATAGAGATCAAAGAGGAAGAGGTAGAGGACAAGTATCTGGAAGAGGAGGCTTCTATGGAAAATGTTTTCACCGCGGAGAAGAAGGGCATAGAGCATTTGAATGTACCTAGCACAAACAAAGGATAGATCAAAGAATAGAAGGCCAAGCTAGAGTTGCACATGTTGATGAAGATGCCAGATCATCACATTCTGAAGATGCTAAAAGAGGAGAAGTCCTAGTTAGCAAAAGAGTCTTGTTGACTGGTGAGAATGAACCTGATCAAAGAAGGAGCTTGTTTCACACAAGGTGTAAATGTGAAGATAAGTGTTTTGATGTGATCATTGATGGTGGAAGTACATAAAATTTGGTGTTAGAAATGATGGTCACCAAATTGAAGTGAAGAGATAGAAACACCTGTGTCCATATCGTATTGGTTGGGTGCAAGATGGCCATAAGGTCATGGTGAATGAGCAGTGCTCCATAAAGTTCAAGATTGGAAGATACTAGGATGAGGTACTATGTGATATCATTCCTATGGACATATGTCATATGTTGCTAGGTAGGCCATGGCAATTTGATAGACATGTTGTACATGATGGGTGAGAAAATACCTACAATCTGACCAAGGATGGAGTGAAACATAAGATGAAGCCATTGTAGGAGAAAGAAGAAAAATTATGTAGTGCTACCAGAATATGTGTTGTTGATGGAAAAGAGTTTCTCAAAGGTATGAAGTGTAAGCATATGTGTTTTTCTATAATTCCAAAAGATATTAAAGAAGAAGTAGAGAAGGTACCTGTAGAAGTTGTAGATATGTTGGGAGAGTTTTTTGATATTGTATTAGATAATGTACCTGATGGATTGCTCCCAATGAGGAAGATTAGTCACCAGATGGATTTGGTTCTAGGAGCCAGTTTGCCAAACAAGGTAACACATAGAATGACACTAGCAGAAAGTGAAGAGTTGACCATGCAAGTTCATAAGTTACTGCAAAAGGGGTTGATTCAAGAGAGTTTGAGTCCATGTTTTGTACCTATAGTATTAGCACCAAAGAAGAATTAATAAGATCAAAATAAAGTATAGATTTCTATTGCCAAAGATGGGTGATATTATGGACTATTTGAGTGGAGCTAAGTATTTCACATAGATAGATTTCAATAGTGGGTATCATCAGATTCATATCAAAGAAGGTGATGAGTGGAATACTACTTTCAAGACAAAGGATGGACTGTATGAATGGTTAGTCATGCCTTTTGGGCTAAACAATGCACAAGCACTTTCATGAGGCTCATGAATGAGGTACTGAAGGAGTTTCTAGGAAAGTTTATCATTGTTTACCTAGATGATATATTGATATTTAGTAAGACATTGGAGGAGAATTTGATTCATATTTGCAAGGTGTTTGAAAAGTTGAGGGAAGAAAAGATATTGATAAACTTTAAGAAGTGCAGTTTTGTAAAGAAAGAGTTGGTGTATCTGGGATTTGTGGTCTCAAGAGAAGGTCTGAAAATGGACCCAAAGAAAGTGAAAGCTATCCTTGAATGACCTACTCCAAGGAGTGGGACAGAGGTAAGATCTTTTCATGGATTGGCTACATTTTATAGAAAGTTCATAAGAAATTTTAGTAGTATTTGTGGACCTTTGACTAAAATAATGAGAGGAGATAGGAAAGAGTTTAAGTGGATTGTAGGAGTAAATAAGAGTTTTAATCTGTTGAAATAGAAAGTTACTAAGCAGCCTATTTTAGCACTTCTTGATTTGAACAAGGTGTTTCAAGTAGACTATGATGCTAGTGGTATTACAATAGGAGCTGTTTTGAGCCAAGAAGGTAGACTTGTTGCTTATTTTATTAAGAAGTTGAATGATGCAAAAAGAAAATAATATGTTTATGATCATGAATTTTATGCTATAGTTCAAGCAGTGAAAAAGTGGAGACACTGTCTTCTTCCTAAGGAGTTTGTTTTGTATACTGATCACCAAGCTTTGCAATATTTGAATAGTCAAGGAAAATTGAACCAAAGGCATTTAAAGTGGGTTTAGTTTTTGCAGAGTTATACATTTGTTTTGAAACACAGAAGTGGGAATTCTAATAAAGTTGTAGATGCTCTTAGTAGAAGACAACTTTTGTTGACATAAATACAAATAGAGGTGGTTGGGTTCAAGGAACTCGATACATTATATCGAGATGATCCTGATTTTAGTGAAGCATGGAGGGCTTGTACAGAACCTATTACACTTGATAGGACAAAGTGGTTGGATTTCATGATCCAGGATAATATGTTGTTCAAAGGAAGCCAGTTGTGCATTCCTAAAAGTTCAATGAGAGAGAACCTCATCAAGGAGAAGCATAATGGAGGATTGGCTGGACATTTTGGGAGAGATAAAACCATAGCTTTGGTTGCTGAAAAATACTACTAGCCACAATTATAACAAGATGTGACGAAGTTTGTACAAAGTTGCAGAGTATGTCAAGTGGAAAAAGGAGTGAAGCAAAATACAGGGTTGTATCAGCCATTACTTGTACCAGAGAATCCATGGGAGGATGTTAGCATGGATTTTGTTGTTGGATTACTGAGGACACAACACAGGCATGATTCTATTTTTTTGGTTGTTGATAGGTTTTCAAAGATGGCACATTTTATTCCTTGCAGGAAGACTAGTGATGCTATTCATGTAGCAAAGTTACTTTTTAGAGAAGTGGTGAGATTGCATGGTCTGCCTTGAAGAGTATAGTTTTAGATCGAGATAACAAATTTGTTGGGTATTTCTAGCATACATTATGGAAGAAGTTGAAGATAGATTTGAAGTTCAATTCATCACATCACCCACAGACTGATGGATAGACAGAAATTGTGAATCGCAGTTTGGGAAATTTGCTAAGATGCTTGGTTGGAGATAAACCAAAAGGATGGGATATGATTTCACCATAGGCTGAATTTGCATATAATAATTCTATCAATAGGAGTACTAGTAGATCACCATTCCAGATTGTATATGGGAGTAGTCCCAAAAATGCTTCTGAATTGAGATAGTTGGATAAAGGAGAGATATGTAGTGCTAAAGTAGAAGATTTTGCTGAACATTTGAAGAACATTCATGAGGAGGTGAGGATGCACATCATAAAGATGAATACATAGTATAAGGATAAGGCAAATGTGAAAAGGAGATATAAGGAATTTCAAATTGGAGCTGATGTCATGGTTCATTTGAGGAAGGAGCATTTTTTAGTAGGTACATATAATAAGTTGAAAATGAAAAAAATTGGCCAATGCAAGGTAGTGAAACAACATGATTCTGGAAATGCTTATGAAGTGGAGTTGCCTATTGAATTGAATATTTCACTCGTATTTAATATTTTAGATTTAACCAAGTACTATGAAGGAGGTGATGGAGATGAAGTTGCAAAAATGCAGTGGAGTATTTTGGTAGCTAGTTCGGCTACAAAGGAGATTGAGGAGATACTGGATAGTCATGCTGGCAAAAGTACCAGAAATAGAACTTATGAGGAATATCTGGTCAAATGGAAGGGAAGACTAGTTGAGGATTCATCATGGCTAGCAAGGGAGGAGGTGAACCATCTTGGTTTTCCTCTGAACACCTAAGATGTGACAGGTTCACTTCTCAAATCACCCGAGGTGTCTAATGTAGGAGCATCTTGGGTGTATGAGCAATCTTGCATCACTCAAAAATATTTTTATTTCCAGTCTTTTCTATTTTTAATAATGACTAGTAGACAGAGAGTTTGCTATTTCTCGAAGCTTGCTATTTTTAGTAAGTTTGTCATATGAGCTCAAAATGTTCTCATTTTCTACAACAAGGTTCATTTTAGAGGTATAAGCTTACAATAAAAATCTCATTGCTCCAACTTAAGTATCGAAGAAGTTATTGTAGATTTTTGTGGAAAATTTTGTAGAAAAATCTTTAGGCTCACCGTTGGAGGCCTTAGAGTGCTTGGATTAGGTCCAAAAATGTGGAAAGGGTGCTAGTGTCATTTTTGTGCTTGTAGATTAGGAGCTGGCATTTCCAAAAAGTGGTTATAATAGCCAATTGGAGCAACAATTTGTGAGTTATGGCCTTCAGAAGTTGGGCTCCCGAAATTTCTAAAATAATTTGTCAAAAATGTATTTACCTGACTCTATATGTATTGTTAGCGTCTATTAGCCCTAGATATTAAGTTTGAGCATCTAGAACCTTCTTGGGTGGCATAAAATTGCCTATTTAAGAAAGGCCTGAACATTGTCTAGAACAGCTCTGGGTGATAGTTCGCAAAACTGTCCTGTAGATTATCATAATGAAGGTGCCGATTTGGGTTATCATATTGTAATTGAGAATTTTGTAATTTTGCATTTGTGGCGATAATAAGAAGTCCATATTTTTTTCTCACATTTGCTGTTGTTTATCTGTTTCTATTATGAGTATATGGTATTAAGGAGAGTCCCCTGCATCACAATGAAAAGCTAAGAACTATAGTGAGGGCCTGAAAGATGGGGGACATTGTACACAAAGGGACCTCAATAAGGAAGTGTAGAATAGAAAGGAGGAGGATGTTCCTTGTCACTTGAGAGAAGTCAAAAGGGTTATAAATGATAGTGACAGGAAGATTCAATCCCTAGTTTAGAAGTTGTTAAACAAGGAGCACGAAGGCATCCAACTAAATATTGATCTCACTTGTTAAGAGAAGGGCGAGGACATCCAAGGCCTAGGCAGAAGGACCCATGGAAGACTCAACAAAAGAATGATTGAGGGTAGTTCAAAGATAATGGAGGGTGTCCCCAAGGTCACTAAGATTCAGGCTAACAAAGTTCTCAAAGAAATAGCTAAGGCACCTTTCTAATTTTTTGATGTTTTATTGGTTTCCTTCCTTAGTTATTGTTGTTGCTAGTTTTGAGTGCTTGATTTGTTAATGTGCATTTTGTTTCCAACACAAACTTTCATGAGGACTCTTAAACTTTTATCTTAATTGTATTTACTTTTGGGTTTTAGACATATATATATATATATATATATATATATATATATATATATATATATATATATATATATATATATATATATATATATATATATATATATATATATATATATATATATATATATATATATATATATATATATAATTACTATTAGTTCATTTTGTTGATTTTTTTTTTATATTTTGAAAAACTATCTATAAATATATTTTTAATACATTGATTTTAAAGAAATAAATGACTAAAATTTGTTACTAAAGAAAGAAAATTAAAATTTGTATCCACCTCATGTCTCTCATCCTATTACCATTCTCACTCTCATGCATCATCATCATTTTTTATTTTCTAATTTCTAATTATCCTACTCTATCTCTGTCTCATTTGGCTTCTTCTCCCAATTTGATATCTTACTCATCTATGCCACCTTCTTGACTATTCTTTTATATCTTACTTCCTCTACCTCTTTTCTCATCATATCCTTGTTCACCATTACCTCTCTCTCTCTCTCTCTCTCTCTCTCTCTCTCTCACACACACACACACACACACACACACACACACACACACACACACACACACACACACACACACACCTCCTACCTCACAATCTCCCACTCTACTCTCACCATTTTCTACTCTCAATTTACCCTCAATATCTACATTATGTCTATAAACCTCGATACATTATCTCACTTTATCTCTCACATGTCCCCCTATAATTAACCTCTATCATTATTTCTTCCACCTTACCCATCACCATATTTCCATATTCTAAGCCCTAATCACCCCCTACCCCCCCCCCCCCCCCCATCTCTCTCATTTATCTCTTTATATCTTCTTGTCTTCCTTGCCCTTTACTATTTATTTATTATTAAAGTAAGTTTTAGGTTCCATGTCCAATTTTTTTTAACATAATATTTTAAGACACCTATCAATTAGTTTTCTTTCTTGGGTTTTGCAATGATTTTTATTTTTACTTTTAAATCAACTACTTATTTATACAAATTTTATGGTCCATCATTTCAATGACAGACTACAATGTGAAGATGGTGAAAAAATTTATTAGTGTTGGAAATCATGTCGAATAAGGTTAGTGTTTGATTCTTTTTCTGATAATTACATTTAAGGCTAAATAAGTTACTAAATGTAAATGAAAATGTACTTTTAATTTATATTTTAAATGCTAGAGTGAAAATCTATATTTTAATTTAAATTATGTATTATAATTAATAAGTTTAGTGCTATTTTAAAAATCTATATTTTAAAAACTTTTAATCATCGCATTTTTCTATTCTAATCCCTAATCACTCCCCGCCCCTCCTTGTCCCTCATTGATCTCTTTATCTCTTCTCATCTTCCTTGCCCTTTTCTATTTATATATTATTAAAATCATTTTTTAGGTTCCATGTCCAATTTTGTTTAACATAAAATTCTAAGACACTTGTCAATTATTTTTCTTTGTTAGATTTTACAATGATTTTTGTTTCTATTTTTAAATCAATGACTTATTTATAGAAATTTAAAGGTCCATAGACTACATTGTGAAGATAGTGAAAACTTTCATTAGTGTTGGAAATCATATCAAATAGAGTTAATGTTTGATTTTTTTTTTTTATAATTAGATTTAAGGTTAAATAAGTTACTAAATGTAAATGAAAAGGTAATTTTAGTTTATATTTAAATGTCGGAGTAAAAATCTATATTTGAGAAACTTTTAATAATTTTCTTCATTTAAAATAATATGTTCAATGTTCCTAGATGGGTTGGGGCTAGATCCTTTGACAATTAAGGCCTACGATAATTTATTATTGGATAGGAAGATTAAGAAATTAGAAAAGAAAGATGAACTTATTTGGGCTAGGTTGAATGACAGAAGGTACAATTTGAAAAATGGATACAAAGCATTAATATAATCACATGGTTGGGATAGAATTGAAATACCTCTTAAGCTCTATTGGGATGCGACATGTCTAACCAAGGTAGGTTTCCTTTTGTGGCTTGCTATACAAAATAGGATCTTGATAGCTGATAGATTATCCAAGTTTGGTGTCTCTGGTCCATCTTGGTGTGTATTATGTAAGTAGAACAACAAAGATATGGATCATCTTTTATATAGATGTCCTTTCTCCCAGACTTGTTGGGAACAACTTAGATCCCAATTGGGGTGGTCAACACCCTTACCAATATCTTTTATAAACTTTATTATGGCATGGCCTACCAGCATGGTTAAGGGTGTCTACAATAAGTTGTGGAAATTTGTCCTTCTATTGTATCATGGGAGATCTGAAAGGAAAGAAATAGGCGCATCTTTTGTGGATCAAAACTTAAATTAGAAGAGTTGTTACTAAAAATTGAGGCTAGTATTGTGGAAATAACAAACTCCCATCTCAGGAATTCCATGAAAGAGGAAGGAACCTTCTCAATTTGGGATGGTCACATGAAGAAGAATTGGACAACTTGATTAATCCACCTCTGGTGTATCTTAAGAAAAGCAAGGAAGCAAGGGATAGGTGCAAATGGGCCCCTCCTTAGAAAGGATGGTTTGAACTCAACTTTGACGATGCATCTAGAGGTAATCTTGGTACAATTTTATATAGATCTAATTTAGATAATATAATAATCATATAATTAAAGATATGTATGTGAATGATATAAACAAAACCTGAAGCATAACTTCTACTCTTGTAGTATGGCTCATTAAGTTTGTGCCTTTGACTGTTTAAATAATCTTCGCCTTAGATAATTTTTTTAAAATTAAGATTAAAACAAAATCAAGATGAATTAAAACAATTAATTTTTCAAAAATCTTCTTGATAACTGCCAAAAAAAGGTTTTCTTTTTCATAGCATCTCTTTATCATAGATGTAATGATTATTAGTAAATGTGTGGCAGGTGTAAAAATAGAGGAACAATAATGAAAGAAGAAAAGGTACACAATGAATAACAAGAAAGGAAATGAAACATTACATTTTAGCCATAATACTAATTTTGAAGAAAAATCATTTCAAAACAACATTGATACCATAATGGTTTGGCACACAAACTCACAATAGAGCTCCCTTAGTTGTGTCATTATTATGAAAGGAGAGAGAAAAGAAAGAAAGCATCTTGTAGTTCAAAGGACTCCTAACAGAATAATTATCAAAGGCCTCACATTCCTTAACAAAAGATTTACATTTAATGATTGTATAAAACATAATTGACAATTCTTCTTGCTATGAATAAATTTTTATTTTATTTTAAAAGAATTTATATTTATTCCTATTGAGACAAGTTTATTTGTTTCTCATAACAATTTCTAATTGGCTACGACTAGCTTATATATATATATATATATATATATATATATATATATATATATATATATATATATATATATATATAAAGCTGAGAGATATCCTTCTCGAGGTGCCTATTGCACTGAGTGAGATTATGAAAATATGTGCTTTGAGAAGGATATCTCATAGCTTAGTTTATATATATATATATAAGCATATAAGCTAGGGAGTGAAGACATTATTTTTAAAATTATAATTCGTTATAGTTGATCTATTATGAATTATTTTAATTAATAAATATTTAATAATATTATTATTTAGTATACATTTTATATATTAATTTAAAAAATTTGCATAGAGAAAAAATAAATAGTAATTTAAAAAGATATTTTAAAATCATAAAGATAATGATTTAATGTTATAGTTCAATTGAAAAAATGTTATACATTATATTGCTAAACAATTCGAGCACATTGAAGCAATATAGAAATTTTTATACAAAAATGTGTAATAAAGAAATACTTAATAGTCATTGAAAGAAATGTTGACATAATCCATCGCAAAACTTAATAGTGTAATAGTTAATAGTTATTCCAAAATTGGGTATAGAAATTTTGACATATTCCATCTCTCTCTCTCTCTCTCTCTCTCTCTCTCTCTCTCTGTCTCTCTCTCTCTCTCTCTCTCTCTCTCTCTCTCTCTCTCTCTCTCTCTCTCTCTCTCTCTCTCTCTCTCTCCTCAAAAATTCCTCCCCCATCACCATTTCCATCCATTAAATGCCCTAATTATTTTCTTTCTCTCTACCTAATCTCTCTTACCTTTGACATTGTCTCTTTCTACCTCATACCTTCCTACATTTCTTGCTTTGTCCTATTTCCACCCCTACTTACCATATCCTCTCCTTTATTACCATTTATCTCTACATCATATCTCTCCCTCCCTATCTCCTTAATCTCTTTAAGTTGAGCTCCTCTCCCTCCTCTCACAATCTCTTCCCCCTATTTACCCTCTATATCTACCCCATATCTCTCACAATCTCTCTTGCACATGTATCTCACCATATTTTCCCTTATCTCACTCTCATGTCCCCTCCTCATATCTCTTTATCTCTCAAATTCTTTTTATATGTCTATATTTTGTCTCTCATGTCCCCCAACAACCTCTATCATGTCCCTTACTACCTGCTCTCTTCATCTCATGTATCTTTATCTCCCACTCTCTTTCAAAGTGTTTACATCATGCCTCACCCTCATCCCCTTGTTACACTCTCTCTCACATGTCCCCTTCTATAATTTACATGTCCTTCCTTCTTTACACTCTCTTATCCCTTCCACCCCACTCCTCATAATGTAGACCCTCCCCACTCCCTATCTCCCCGCCTCTCTCTCTCTCACACACACACCTACATGCACACATCCCTTTTGAAATTTGACTATATGCATATATTTTGAATTAATTTATAAATCTTGATTTTACTTGTAAAGTTAAACTTTATTTTAAAGCTAGCTTTATAACACTTTAGAACATTCTTTTAATTTTAATTTTATATCTTTAACTTCATCAATTTAATATTTTCCCAAATTTATCTATTCTAGCCTTATTTCAAAATTTGATATAATATCTAACATTTTATTCCAATTTTTAAAATTTACTATAATTTAATTATTTTTTATAGTCTTAACTTTATTATTTAATTACTTTATCCAAATTTAGTCTAGGATTTCAGATTATATAATCACAATATCTAATATTGGTCAGTGCAAAATGTATATTAAATTGTGCTTGTTATTATTTAAAATATATGTTTTTAAAATTTTGAGGTTGAGGTACTCCAAATTTTAACCATAAGAACAAATGAAGCCATGATCAAATAGTGGAATAAGAAAAAACTTAAAAAGAGAGCAAGAAAATAAATTGATTTATTCAAACTTTAGGCTAGCGCCATTGTGGGATTCAATCAATTTATTTTGGCAATAATTGGATTCAAATGTGTCAATATGGTGAGGTTTGAGAGATGTAAATGGAAAGACAAAGGGGACAAGTGAATCTAGATGAGGTCAAGGTACTTCAAATGTTGCACTTAGAGTAGAGTAGGGAATACTTGGCTAGTTGAATTCCTCACCATTGCTAACAAGGGAGAATCTAAGGGGCCAAGATCTAGATGATCTAGGTGGCCTGAGCCCTTGTGGCAAGTTACTTGTAGCCAGAGTAGTAGTATAGCCCCTTCAATGACCTCACCTGGTCACCTAGGTCATCTAGCTCTTGTTTGAAGTGGAGGAGGGTACTTCTTTCTTTAGTGGTACATCCTCCCCAATTAGATGAATATGAGAAGCAAAAATAGAAACATGTAGTATTTTCCCACCTTCTATGCAAGACTCTCTCAATCTCAATAGCAATATTGAGAATAATCCATAGACACTACGAATTGAGGCTTCTTTGTCTGTGTATGAAATTGGCTACAAATGAAGATTATACACCACCATTTTAGCACAATTTCCTTTCTATTACTTTCATTAATTGGTATTGCATGTAACCATCAAATGAAATGATTTATTTATTCCTGTGAATGAACAATTTTTGTCAAGCCAGATTTGTAATTGTAGAGATATATAATAATTTCTTTTAACAATAATGTTAATTTGAACAACCAGCTACACATCAATTTGCAAAATTTTACATTGGTGAATGCTTCCATTGTAGAAAGCCTCTTGACTTAATAATATCATATTAAAAACAAATATGGAAGAACAGTCAATTAAAAACAATATTTATAAATATCATTTTCTTCTTATTCACAATGCTTGCTACTTTGTATTGTTTTAGGTCACCCAAGTTTTCAACTCGATGCTTCATCTATTATTTGGAGTCTAAGTTGTAAATTGATAGAGAAGGAAGAAGCCCTACAACCATTTATTAAAATAAAAAAAACCATTTATTTTTATTTTTAAAAAATAGTGAGGTATTGAAATAGTCACAATGTGAAATTAAAGAAAACAAACAAAAAACTTCCTATGTCCAGAGCAATGTGATTATTATACAAAAATTGAGTAGATGTCTTAGATAAATATGAAATGTACTATAAGATTATTAGAAATGCATTTTATAGTATTTAATCAAAATATACCAGATGCTATATGGTTTGTGAAAGGCAAACTAAAAATTGTTAAAGAATTAGGTTTTAATATTTGGCTATCTAAAACAAATAGTTATGATTTGATATATCAATTAGTTGAAACTAGTGACAATTTCATTAAATAATTATATTATTGTACTTGTCGTAGGCTAGTACTATTGCATTTAGTTTGCACATGTATTGTATTAGCTTATCATCTATCATCCAATCAAAAGTACTTAGTTTTGAACAATTCAAATAATTATAAAGTTTTGTCATTCGTTTATAATTTATATATTTTATACAAATTATATGATTGGCCAAATTGGTTTTGTGTTATAGGAGCCCTTTTTTCAGAGGTTCTCCATATTGTAATCTTTTCGAAAAAAATTATCATAGTTACAAAGAACTTATACTGATATATCATTAATAATAAAGTTTTGCAAGAGGGAAAATAAACACATTATTATGTATATAAAAACGGCATATAAATAAAATATAAAAGAAAAGCTTAATTTTAAAAAGTATGACAAAAGTGATAAAATTAAACTACCCTTATATTTAGTAAAATGTAATAAAATAAATTTACTTGGGTTTCTAGGTATATGTGCATTATTGTGATGAAAAAATGTTGGAATATTTTTATTAATTAGAAAATTTGTGTTATCTTAAGATTTTTTCATAAAGAAGTAAGTGGAAGTTCATTAAAAAAAAAACTTAAATTTAATATAAAAACATGAAATTATAAGATTTTAAAAGAGGGGTAAACGCTTTGACCTGGAGCTATGAACCAGTGAGGCCACAAATGGGGGACCTCATCCCCCATGAGATTTGAACCTTGATGGCAATGATAACAACATAACAACTTAACCATCACAACATGCCACTATTGGCAAAAAAAAAAAAAAAAACATGAAATTATAATTAAAGTGTATATAATATATTTTAAAAAGATCAACTGTAAATAAAATATAAGAAACAAATACCACATTAAGAACATATATTAATTTTAATACTGATTACATTGTAGATTCATGCTAAAAAGAGTTAGCTACACTAAAATTAAAATTTTTAACAATTCTATTAGTTTATTTATAATTATACACCAAAACTTATTAATTATGAATTATTTTTCACTTTTCACATAATTTTTCTAAGTATAATATAAGTCTTGAGTAAAAGAACATTTGAGTTAGACTAGATTAATTTTATTTAAAATATAAAAAATAACAATTATATTCTATAAACTTATTACAAATACAATTAAATATAAGGCAAGTACATGCCACTATGTGGCACTTGTTATCATATCAATTTATGTAAAATAAAGTTAAGTGGTTGAAATTTTGTCTGCATAGATTCAAGGGTCTATGTGACTATAGAGTCTTGAACTAATTACTATTGTATCACTTTTTAATTACTCATTTTAACCATTTATTAAATGAGTCCTATTCTAGCTCTTAAAATCCATTTAATTTGATGTTTTTATATAAATGTTTTATTTGAGTTCTAAGATAGTTTTGAAATTCTTTACACATAGCGACTAAAACTCTACATTAAAATAATATAAGCAATAATTTGATCTTTCTTATATTTTTAGAACTTTATAAATATATTTGAATCGAATTAGTTAAACTAAAAATTAAATATAAATAAAGTAATATAATATGGGTAGGTATATTCATCATATTCTAATGAATAAGTTAACTTAATTTAAGGCACTTTCTATATAATGCCTAGGAATATGAACATTTACCTCCTAAATATGTAGAATATAAAAAATGTATGTAAAATAAATATTTAGTCCATTTAACTATATTACCAAGGCTTCTATATTAAACATTAAATATTATCAAAGGTATTATCATATGTATTCGCCTTAAGTATATGACTTTTTGTATAGAACTTTACAAGGTATGTACAGGATCATGGTCAATCAAAGTATGCCCTTAAGTGGCAATTAAAAATCAACAAATTAGGGTTATGTCAACTTGGCATACAATTTTCAACTTGGTATGAACTTTCTATCAAAAAGTTGATAGAAAAGAATCTCTAGGAAATTGAATTTAATTTCTAATCTCCTAGGTCTTATTTGAAAAAAAATGGATTGGTCAAATTTTTTAATTTTAATGCAATAATACAAAAATTTCAAGACAAAAATAAGAAGTAGATGTATGTCTGAACACCTTAATCAAAGCCAAACGATAACAATTTTAAATAAGATTCTAGTTATAAGAATTAGACTCATTTATGGATGTGACACAAATTTTTGAGTATTTTTAATTTAAATAAATAAATAATTATTAATTTTCTACTATAATATTTTGGAATAAAAAAGAACTCTCATGTCTGACCACCTTAACTAATTTAAAACTATGTAATTTTTTTATTTTTTCTTATAGTAGAAAAAACATAGAATGTGGTGCATCTCTTGGATTTTAAAAATGTTGTACCATTTTAAAGTTAATTTTTTTTTTAAATTAGTCTGTCAAGCAACACTTTATAGATAATTCCATTAGAAAATAAGTAGTAATTACTTACTGAACCTATAATTTGACAGATATTACATTTATGGAAATCTAAGAACATTCCTAACAAACCTTTTTTGTTTCATCAAATTAAGGTGAAAAAAAAGTTGTCAACTTCATATTTGAGGTAAAAAATATGCAAGAACTGGCCAAAAACATGTTTTTGGCCATTTTTAAAGTTGGCTATCTAGGGTTGCTATCCAAAGATATAATCCTACACATAACCTATAGTAAGATGTACCTTTTTGCAAATGTAAACATAAGAACATCAATAATGATATTATAAATTATTAATAAATATACATATAAAATTTAAACTATAGCTACTATTTTGAATAGCGACTCCTTTGAATATTTATTATTACTTGTCCCTAGCCTAAGCACTATCATATCACTTGTTGAATACTTTTATTTATTTAGCTATTGATTAATGTTATATATATCAACCAATTAGAAATTGTCATTTGATTGGCTAGAATATTAGAGTTTTATTGAGAGTTTTACGATTCCTTCCATATTGAACAAATTTTTTGTATCTACATAATTAATTATAATACAAAAAATAATTATTTTCTTTCACATTCACAAAAATAAAAAAATTCTATTTATTAATTATGCATTAAAAAATTTAATAAAAAATATTCTTAAAAATACTTAAAATTTAATTAATGCCAACATGCATTGTATAATGGCAGAATGGGTGGAGTAGGATGGTATGAGCATGTTAATGTTAACTTTTATTCTTCTAGGTTAAATTTGACAACCATCTACATGTCAAAAGTTTAAATCTTATTATAAATAGAATATACTTTTACAAACAATTTAATAAATACCACATAAAATAATTGTTTAAATTATAATATTTGGAAATATAAATCATCCATTTTTGAAGATATCAAAATTAAAAATCTTAAGTTAGTTAAAAACTAAATAAACAAATATAAAGGAAATATAAATAATTTTAGATGTAAATTAAATTATAATTTTTTTGTAGTGGATATCTATTAGCACTTCTTTAGATAGATTTATTCAAGATATCTACACTAGTTTATTAAATAAATGTGAATTCAAACCTTCGATTCTAGTAGGTTGCTTCATTGTTGAGTAGAGTTGTATATTAAAACAACATTCCCACCATTGTACATTAATCTAGTCTACCCAAACTACCACATTAAAAATTGAGATCGATGTGCATTTGAGCACAAAGTCAATATTCTCCTATCCCTTAGCTTGGAGATTTGCTTCAGGATGATAGTCAAAATTGATAGACTTGTGACATTGAGGGAAAAATCTAGAGTGGAATACAAGTGTGGAAGAAAATCAAGAAGATCTACATTGGAAATGAAGAAGACTGAGCTCATTATATAAGCAGATTGCTACCGGTGGGAAAATTTGTATTCATACATACAAGCCAATTAATTCACCTTCAAAGAAGGTTTGAAGTATTAATTATTGCAGACTGAAGTTGTATACGCATAAATTTTAACTCGGAGACCAAAATAAATCAAATAGTAAAACTAAAACTACAAAATTTGACACTTAAATCTAAAACTTTTCATGTGTGATGACTTAGTGGCAAGACATCTAAAAATTGATCACATCACAGTGAGTCCAATCTAGAAACACAATCATCTTCATTTTGTTTGAAGTTCATGACTTGTACTATTCGTATTAATTATTTCCTAAGGTCTAGAAAATGATATCAAATATTCAAGGAGGAAATCCACCCAAAAAATAGAGATTAAGAAGGAGTACAGATGATAATAATAATAATAATAATAATAATAATAAACCAAAAAATGGCTCTGCATGCAAAAAGACAACATTCCCTCAAAAAAATTGGCAATAGATAATTTGAACACACTATTTATGTGAAAACCAATGAACTGCCTACTTGTAATAGATTTAGCCCTAGAAAAAATTAGACATCAGGAGTAGAGACATAGGATAGAGAAAAGATCATCAATCAATCTAGGATCAAAGCTCTAGAATCATCAAATGCTCATGGGAGAAAATTCCTAAAAAATTACTTCTCCAAAACAAAGTTTTCTCTTAGGGATAAAACCAAATATGAGGCACCACCATATCTGAAATTAGCATACGAAAAGTAACAAAGGGTTGTGAAAGAATTCTAGGATCAAATGGAGACCATCCTAAAAATAAATAACAATAATTAAGGTTGGAAAATTATCAAAAATATGAAAAGAAGAGAGCAAAGACAACATAAGGCCAATAACTTTCCCACAAGAGATCATCACCCTCAAAATTTTGATAGGATTCTACATAGATTCATAAAGAATCAACCTAATAAACCCCTCCTATATCATAGGAAGCCCAAGATAGCCTAGAAAGAGGGTACCAAAGCCACATTTTCTTCCAAACCCTTATCCATATCAGAAGAAAATAGAATCCCCATAGGCTCTAAACCCTTTTTAAAACTTAGTGACAAACCAAGATCTACTCATAAAAAGATCACCCTTAAGCTCAACCAAAAATGCCTAAAATGAAAACCCTGGGACCATTTTGGAAACAAGGCTCACTTGAATTCTTATTCAAGCTGCAAATGCAACCTATTAGAACCCTAAGGAAAATTAGAACACAATCACTATTAGTAACCCTCAAAGTGAACGTCATTGTTATGAATGCAAAAAGATGGGAGTCTTTTCCTATTGGAACAGGTCCCCATCAAAAAATATTAAGCTACTTGAATGAATCAAAGATTTCTATGGAAGATAGGTAAGTATGCTCTTCCTCTCCAATCACTTGATCTACATTCACTGTAATGGTATAGAAATTTAAAATACTTCACTTTTTAGATCTTTGAGTTTTTTCAAAAATTTTAGCATAAAATTTCTAAAATAGATGTCAAACTATAATGAAGATGAAATTAAAACATTAACAATTCCAACATGGGTGGAGCTCAAAGAAATCCTAGTAGAACTCATCAACTTTCATACTTTTCATAAATTAGACTCATCGATAGGAGAATTTCTCGACATGGATGCCAAGTACAAAATTTCAAATGGGGTTAAAATTTTAATCAATCTAAACCTGAATAGTAAATACCCTGATTCTATTAAAATAATCACTGTAAAGACTGCCCCTACAAAACCAATGCCACATCAGCAATCTCCATATAATGCGGAATGTTCAATGAGAGTCAAAGTCACTTGAAAATTGACCAATCAACATTAGTTGATTAACTATCATTACTTTAAAAAAAAAAAAAATACATATACATATATGCTCAAATATAACAGAAACCATAGTTTCATTACCAAATTACCATTACTAGATACCAATTACCAGATGGTCCAATTATGATGACCAAGTTGAAATGAGCTCTAGAACCTATTTGAGAACACAAGGGCAAGAATATTTTAAGAGTGCTTTATCACCCTATCATGAAGCTGTTAAGCTTCCCTAAAATCTTTTGTAACATGAAAGATACCCAGCTCGGCAATAAGATAGTCTAAACAAGTAAAACTTAGAGGAGTAATGGAACTATGTCACCTAATGAGATTATTCTCTATAGCCATTCACTAAATCATCAACATTACTTGGAAACACCTATAGATCTCTTTCAATCATGTTAAAATTTCCACTATGCACTACCAACATATAGGCATACAATTAAAACAACATTGTTTATAATAATATTTCTACACTCAATCCACAAGAGATAGATTTTATCCTAGAAATGAGCAAAACATCATTGTAATTACTTCTAACTATACATATTCCCATCATGAACTATGAATCTACAGACATGATAAAAACAACTCATGCTTTCTAAAATTACTTAATTTCAAGAGTTCATATGATCATCATTATCAGTAGTTGTTTGAATAATTATTTGTATACAATGCACAATGACACACTCACTATGGAATGTTATATCACAATAAAATATTGCTAATGAAACACATCTCATCTTTACTTATGACTACACTTTTCTCAATTATAATCTACAGAAGCAATGTCACTTTTTAATCTGAGAGATGTTTCCAAAACTTAACATAATTCCTATAAAATGTTCTCACAAATAAAACTTTACACATCACCAAGATTTCATAGCAATAAGATGGAAGATTATATCAAACTCTAGATGTCAATGAATTGAGTAAGCTGAAGCAAAAAAACTTATCTTAGGTAAGTTGAAGCATTTCCTAATTTATATCTAATACACTAAAGCTTATTTAATCTTTAATATCAAACCATATAATAGGTTGGTCACACTTCCTTATAAAAACATCCGAACAACAACTAAGTTCTCACACAGGAAAGGAAGAGGGATGTTGTCCAAAATTTACTAACAAAACCCATTGGTCAAGTTACATTCAAAGTATTCAATAAAATTTTATTCAAGCTTGCCAACTCTATCTTGATCTGAACTCTTCATTCTTTCTTTTCAAAGTTATCATGTCAAATAATGCATGTAATCAAATTAAATCAACAAGGATATTAACATTTCCAAACCTTCAAATGAATATTACAGTAGTTCAAATTGAAACCATTCTTCCTATCTATTTGGGAGTAGTACTAACTAGGATAGAGAAAGTATATATATAAAAAAACATTTTTAAAAAAAAATTCTAGCTAGTGGGGTGTTGTATGTTTTCCTACAAGAAGAACAACCAGGCACAACCCCAAACTCTCAATACCTGACAACCCCCAATGTTTCATTGAGACAGTGATTGTAGATAGTTTGTGTACACAAGTCCACACATTTCCTATTGCTCTCGATCAAGTAATGCAAATCCCATTGAATCTAACTACTTGTACTATCGATTGTATATTTGAATTTACTCATTGACAAACAATTTTATGCATTAAAAAAAAATCTATTTCTAATAGATTTCCTTTCTTTCTCTATGTTTTAATGTGAATATTTGGGGTGGAAGTGATGTGTGTTTAAGCACACCTGGTATGAATCATATTGCAAGTCACCTAAAGGTTCTGTTTCATAAATGTTTTGGTACATAGATGTAATGTTCTCATGAAACATCTTGATTTCTAGAAGGTAATCAATTAACACAGGTAAGAGAGGATTTGGTTGCAGTAAGAAATCAAGAGAAATTTACAACATGCATTACGTGTGTGCAAGATACACATCTTTAAAAACCCCAAATTCTAGTTTGAAACAGAAAAAAACATATAGTAAGAACACATCTTTTAAAAACCAAGGTTTAGTTTGAAAATAAAAAAAACTCAGACAATGGCTCATGTGAACAGAAGAACCTGTAGAACTTGATGTGCTTAGCAATCTCCCCTTACTCGCTACTTCTAGCTCCTTCCTGCAATTGCTAATGCTCTTCAATTTGCTTCTCTTCTTCCTTGTAGTTCCTCTTATGGTGCTATCATTGCTTCTAATGTCTAGTACATATCTATTAGACAGTAATGAAGATCTCTTTCACTGGCCCTTGTTTTAGCTCTTTCTTTCCAAGGCTACGCTTTTGCTTGCTTTCGTAGTAACCAAGAGGAATGCAAAGACACTTTCTACAACACTTTTGACAAAAGAACATGCATAGCTTCCTATATTGAGTCTACGAGCACCTTTATTGCACGCTTATTGGCACTAGGCTTGGCACAGACTGCCAGATCCATATTTGGTCTTCTAAACCTCAAAGTCAGTTGCTTGAGCTTCCCCCCTTGCCATTAACTATTCTTGTGAGGTCCAGATGGCTAACAACACCACCAAAAGCAATATTAACTTGAGCTACGCCATTGCCATTGATTTGAGCTTCTTCAGTTGTACCCCCTGTAATGCTACACTAAACAAAACCAAAAGATTAGAAAACAAAGACCAAGAATAATGAACGCAACCTTTTTTTTAAAAAAAAAATTTAATACAAAAAAAAAAAGAAAAACTCATCTTAATACAAATACAAGTAGATATCACCAAATATATATATATCCATTATGATGCGAATACATTTCGAGTTCAGTACAATAATGAAGTACAACATCGTTCTTAATTACTAATGTCCAACATATGGACCCTACAGGAAATTAAATACTGATTCAAGAAGTAACTTCAACAGTCATCCTTAGCTACTTGTTAATCGACTCAAAGCACCTATAAAACATATAGAAATGCAACACAACACAAAAAGGGGGCACAGTACACACTAAGTTAAAAAGCATCATCCACCTGCATAAATGTTAAGATATACATATATAGAAACATACTACAGATATCTGAACTACTTAAGATAATGCAGTTTCAAAATTATTATGTAAGAAGTAACACTTACTTATCATTGCGAAAATTAAACTCGCACTAAGAAAATCCCGTAAATGATTCATATATATACTGAGGTGTCATCACTATGGTACCAAAATTCTGCATCCATGTTTGGTATGCCCTTAGATTTCTCATAGTGGTACTCTCTATTATACTCATCATATGACATAATAGAGACTTGCCTTATTCTCCGTACTTAACCATATAGGTTTAAGTCATAGGTAGGCCAATTATCTTGTAATTTGAAATTAACCCACCCAATTCATTTTAATGTTATCATTGAATTAAATAACTAAAAAGGATTAACTAGATTTAGCTACCACAATATATGCTCATTACAACTTTTCTTAAAACACACATCAAATAGATTTACTAAGAATGCACATGCATCAGGTATCAAATTAGTATACCACATGATACTACATTTTTCATCCATTTGCAACCTATCTTATTCTAACATCTTTCAAAGGTAAATTTAGATCATTACAGCAATAGGAACAAATCTTATAATACCAAGATGGCGTAATTACCATTAAACTGCTAACTCAACTTAACGATATTTATGAAATTTTAATACTATAACACATCTTCCTACTAAAATAATCATCTTAACTTATTGTTGAATATACCAATATATCAGAACCAAAATACATATGATACTTCTGTTTAAAATGAAATTATATCATCATATATCATACTCCTTCCTTTATTTGAAAACAATTTTCATTTCAATAATGGATAGAATAACATCATTAGAATAATATCTTCTAATTCATAAGATTTCCATCTCAAAAGCATTATATATATATATATATATATATATATATATATATATATATATATATCAGTGGTATGTCTAAAAAAAACTTCATAACAAATTAAATTTAAACATCTTAACAGATTTCCACAATGTTCAGTTTACCGATTAGTATAAGCTCTATCGATGTTTTTAAACAAAAAGAACATAATGAATGATACCATATATTCAGATAAACTTATTTCCAAATTGCCAAATATAATTTATAACTCAAGATTAGCATACTAACTATTTATCCTTCATATACTAATACACAAGATGCGACACACACGTAACTCAATTACTAGTTTACGCATATATATAAATCAATTGACAAAAGGTCTCTGGCTAGTCCCAATTAACAATAATATCCAAAAAAAAAAATCAAATAACGTATGGAAACCCTGTGCAACTGTAAAGGAATTCAAACCAAATCGTATTTCAAACAAGGTGTTTGTTGTTCTATAAGAAATTTTCCAGCAGTTCAATAAGCGTGTCAAACTATACTGATAAAATGTTAATTCATCCTTGTTTTAGATCCATGCATAACTGTTTGTTACAATGCAGGATTAATTTCACAACAAAGCTACTACAAAAAGATTACCCGCGACTTGTTTGATGAAAAGCCAAATCTTAATTTCCTTTATACAATAAAATGAATCTACTATTGAATATGAGAAGACTATTTAATTTTTAACTTACTATTCAAGCTAGAGTTTTCCCAAAACTTGTTTGCTAACATACCCTACCCTGGTTCATATATTCATTAGGGTAAATGACTGTGAACATGACTTAATTACAACCCGACTGACAGAACATTCAAGCCCAAGCTTATTTACTCTACTTCGTCTATGCCCAAAACCAATTGCAATACTATGATAGCACAATAATATTACTAATCACAGAGGCATGATTCTCACATAGATCGACTCGATAAATGTGGATCCCAATACATTGATACAAATTCCATAATAAAAACAAAACCCCAAATGTGTTCTATGTTATCAAAGTGAAAACACTATATCCACACTCAAGTATGGGTATATGCAAAACTTAGCATCATCGTGTTGAACCTTGCATACACCCACGCTTGGGCATCGGCTTATATCATTATCAAACATATAGTATTATTTATGAATTTCAAAATAACCCATACAAAATAGAATAGATTAGGGAAAAGAAAAGCCCCCTACCAAATCATAGTAAACTGGCAAAACTTTTCTATAGGTTCGTTGTCAAGGCTACAAATCCAAAACAAATACCACGCTGCCAACACAACCAACTCAAATGTGTCTTCGAAATGGAGTAAAGTAGATAATTCTAACAATATCAAATAATACTTCTGGTGAGAAACCCCATCTTGCTCAGTCTCATAAGCACGTATCTCCATCAAACAAAACCCCTTCATGATGCCGATATCTTGGCATTATCTTACAGATGTGTAACAGAACAGAGAAAAAAAATGGATAAATTTCCTTGCCATTTCAACAAAAAAAACCCCATACCACCTGTACTGGCTGACTAAAGCCTTAAGTGATATTAAAAGTTCAACAAAAAAAGTAATGAATGCTTCTACAACAAACACAGTGTCGTGCAGACGACTTCCTCTTCATCTGCCACATTATTTGGCGTGCTCAAAAATAATGCAGAACTCTTTAATACTAGAGCATGTGAAACCATTGAGATTAGGAATATAAATCCTTAATATATATTTTCCAAAGTTTTGCTTATACGATAATCAGCATGAAAGTATTATAAAAGCCGTGGGCTTCATATTCACTCTCAATACACCATAGTGTATATTAATATTGTAAGGGAATCCAAATCCTCAATAACTTAAGCAAGCTTACTTAAGGTAAATAATTTTTTTTTATATATTCAAAAGAATTAATGTTATAAAATCAAAACTAGTTAAAACAATGTATTTACCCAATGAAATGAATAAACTCTCTGTTACAAGGATATACAACTGTGAATGTAAAATAAAAAATGAATATGTTAACCTCAATAATATATATTAAATCAATCCTTTTAGTCATACATCTCTCAAATTTGCTAAAATCCAAAGGCACGCAACATGTTTTATTTAAATGTATCTATATTGTTTTGTTAAACATTTATCATGCTAACTTCTAATAAAAAGTTCTACCACAAATACATGAACCTTGGACATCTTCAACCAAATTCAACAGATAATAGAACATAACATCAAATAAATACTTATAATATTAAAGTCTTAATATGAAATTAACTGAAGTAGTGGTCAGGCATGACACCCACTTGTAGATGTAGAAAGTGTTGTGTATTTAAAAGTGATTTTATATGATATTGAATGAAGTGTACACATTAGGGATTAGGATGACCCTCCCTATTGACTGAAAGGAAAATATAACTACCTTAACTAATTTAGTCTGATAAATATGATCCAAGAAAATGGGCAAAGTTATGAAATTTAGTTATTGGGCATGGTTTAGCATATTTGATATTTATTAATGGTTCCCCACTATCTCAAATATTTTCATTTCAATTTTATTTTTGAGATCAAATTACACGTGGCAATAAGATTACCTATTTAATCGGCACATAAGGAAATAGGTTGTGACATCCTCCCTCCACTAGAAAATGCATCGTCCTCAATGCTAATATGCAAAAATCACCATCACATACAAATAATTTCAAGAATCCTATATTATAATAAGCAATAATCTAAGTTCTTTTATTTATGATACTACATGTATTGAGTTTAATTCTATTAACAATATTGAATTTCACCTACTAAAGTAAGGTCAAAATTTTATTTCCTTAAGGAAACCTATAGTTTATTAACACATTAACACATTACCTTTCATGGAACTATCCTTTCAAAGACAATATTAACACATATTTGAAGTAACAAGTTTAGAGAATAATATACATCTGTATAAGCACATGCATTAGCAATCATTTCAAAAATATTATCTATATGTGAGTGTGTGAATTCCATTACCATTCTATAGTTTTGTAAGGTTAAACTACCTCTCACTGACAATATTCCCCCTTTCTTATTATGTTTCATTCCCTCCATTGCATAACAGGAACAACACCAAAGTATTAGTCTATCATATATCATAAACCATATCAAATATCAAATAAAATATCTACTCAAATACTTCCTTGTTTCTATGATTCTCAAAATTCAAGTAACATATTACCTTAAAATTTCATGATATCACACACATACTTGTGCTTACTTATCATACCTTGGAGCACATGGATTTAACCTCGCTAGTAGGTACTTCATATCCACTTCCTACCATACTTATACACATGCACTCATAGTGATTTTTAGCTCATTCACAATATCAATATATTAAGGAGATCAATTCAAATATTAGGAATCAACACTTTTCCTTTAAATTGACAACTTCTTAGTCATCTTTTAATCACATCTTGAGCATGAGTAACATAAATAATCAACCATACATACCATATGTACCATCTAATATGTGATGCTATGTGAGTACACTCATCCAAATCAATAGGTCAGTACCCACGAAACATAATCAAGTGATGCAATCCCATTATATCTAATTCATCATCATTATTCATCTAAATTCTTACTAAAGTTAATGTAATTACATCATAATACATCATATAGTTCCAAATTAACACATACATTTAACCAATATAATAGAAAGATCATTGATAGAAAGTCACACAATCAAATATGTCAAGTAACATTGACCCAAGTTCTACATCAATGGATAATTTTACCAAATCCCAGACACACATGTCGACCAAAGGGTCTAATTTGGGTGCATAATAGCTAAGTCCATGTCGAACACCATATCAACTAGGAGTCAAATAGATAACTTAAGATGACTAAATCATTGATCATTATTCATTGACCAAATTAACTAAATAAAAGGAGTCAACAACTTTCTATAAAGTAGAAGTCACATGCATGGTGGATCATTTCATATACATAACACCAATGTGAAATATTATCAAAAATAGATAAAAGAGGAATCTATACATACCCTTTTACATTCTCATAGGGAGACCACATATCCATACACTTGCCACTTAGGCTAAAATTCAAGTCAGGTTAGTTAGAAATTGACTACACATAGTTTTGTTCAATAGGTGGAAGCAATATCTTCCAATTAATTATGAAACTTCATTCTAGTTTCCAGCTACATGTTGAAATGATAGGTATAATAAGAATTACATTTCATAAATCAATTATTGACCATATTATCGAGTACAACATAACATCACATGAATATCCCATACATGAATATACAAAATAAGTTGACCTACATGTCAAACTATATTTCATCATATGTAAGAACCATGTACTACTAACAATTGCCACATTATCAATTGCAAGGATACATAAAATAATCGAGCAAAAGCCTAGTTTTGAATAGTCAACAACTAGTTCATTCACCATGTTCACAATTATCAAATAATTATTCATTTAAGAATGTAACACATGACATTATCCAAGGATGCTGACCTACACATCATCCATCCATCAAATACATGATTTAATAAATACATGAAGTACAATTTAAAGCATCATACCTCAATGGGCATCATAGAAAATGTCGACCGACATGTTGGACATGGAACAATAAGCACAGATCACACAAGTGCAATTTTGTCTACCATATGATCAAAACCATTAAGTAAAAAATCTAGGATGCTCATCAATCACCTGCAAGATTAGTAAATCCATTTTTTATCAATTTAGTGACCTTAGGCCCTCAAGTCCATCTTGTCACCATAGTGTGCTTAACCAACATATAAGCACATGTTGTGATGTATGACCTGCACACCATTTAATCATCACATAAAAATATGGTTTGAGGCACTTTAACCTCGCCAACCATGGAGTGAAACTTCCCCTGAGATTCTTCCTGACATGAAGAATTCCCCGACCCTAGCATGAGAAGCCTAGCTTCCTGAAATAAGATGGATTGGATCGATCTGGTGTGGCCGTGAAACACACTGCATTGCAACCATGTACCTAGTAGCCTAATCACATAATGTAGCAGGGAATAAAAATAAACTACACATATGTACTAAAATCAAATAAGCATAAATATATACATATATTCATTATTTAGAAAACAAATGGCTTGGCAAAGCACTTTATAAACCCAGATTTATTAGTAGAAGAAACAAGAGCAACATGCAACCATTCTATAGAATTGATAGATAGAGAAACTAAATGTGAATTATCCATCTATCTTTCCCATAATTGGTACATTACACCCAACCATGAAGGAGAGTACACATCTCAATGCTTCTCTATAACAAGATGTTCAACAAATTTTGATTTATCAATATATGATTGTTCTTCACATATAAGAGTGGTATGTTCTTCACAATATACTCCCTTATACATCCTATCAATGCTCCACAATGAACATCATAGATGAAAAACTTTCAAATAATAGGAGTAGCATCATAAAAAATACACACACACCCTAGCCAGCTCAAGATCAAAGAAATCTTAAAAACAAGATTCATAATTCTCAAGTTAAAGACCAAAAAGGAGATACCAAAAACAAAACCAAAATAAAAGTGAACAAGAGTCACATTAAATAGGTCACATAAGAATTGGTGGCTCGGTGGTCACAAGGAACATAAAATTTCAAGCTAGTCCTTCATCACATCCAAGTTCATGAAACTAAACATAATAAAATGAAAACCCAATTCACTTAAAGCACAATGACTCTCACTAGTCGCCAAGAGGGAGTAGATGTTTAATGACACCTTGCATCTGACGGTCACTAAGAACATAACCAAACTTCACATGCATCACATCCAATTTATCTTGATAATCATACATTTCTAAATGCATATTGAAACATGTAATACTTTAGTAAATGAAATTCATGTTTTTCCTACTTATCATATTAGGTTACTCAATGAACCTCATGAATTTGGCATAAAATAGAAATAAATTCTTGCACCACATGTGCATCACATATCATTTACATAATAAAAAGACATTTTTCATTGCTATCACAAGTCAAATCTTCATTTGGTAGGCTCCTAGAGCCTAGTGCAAAATTCAACCATCCTTTGACTATCTCAATAGTTCAATTTTAATACTCCAATACACACTTAATACCATAACACAGTTTAAAGTAAATATAATCATAAACATATGAGGTACACAATTTACCAGTCATTCCATAAACCTTCCATTTTGACAATCTTTTAAGGAATGCAATTTTAACTCAAAATCATGACAT
The DNA here is from genome assembly GCA_028749045.1 of Cupressus sempervirens. Taxonomy (NCBI): domain Eukaryota; kingdom Viridiplantae; phylum Streptophyta; class Pinopsida; order Cupressales; family Cupressaceae; genus Cupressus; species Cupressus sempervirens. Next base: position 211,371,110 of record CM053785.1, on the reverse strand, counting down.
GCATAAGGAACTTCATATCCTTCTATGTCAAAATTAATCATAACTGAGAGACACAACATGCAACCCATCTCATCAACTCATACAACATAAACTAAACAAGTTGACTTATAGTTGTATGTTGAGTATAGTGAATACAAGGCCCAAGTGTGGAACTTGGCTTTCATACCATATGTAAAGACCGCCCCTACAAAACTAATGCCACATCAACAAACTCCATATAATGCAAAATATTCAATAAGAGTTAAAGGCATTTGAAAATTGACTAGTCAACATTAGTTGATTAACTATCATTACTTTAACAAAAATAATACATATACATATATGCTCAAATCTAATAGAAACCATAATTTCAATACCAAATTACCATTACCAGATACCAGTTACCAGATGGTCAAATAATGATGACCAAGTTTAAGTGAGCTCTAGAACACAAGGGCGAGAATATTGTAGGAGTGTTTTACCACCCTACCATGAAGCTATTAAGCTTCTCTGAAATCTTTTCTGACATTAAAGATACCCAGCCCCACAAAAAGATAGTCTAAACAAGTAAACCTAGAGGAGTAATGGAACTATGTGACCTAATGAGATTATTCTTTAGAGCCATTCACTAAATCATCAAAATTACTTCAAAACACCTACAGATCTCTTTCAGTCATGTTTAAATTTCCACTATGCACTGCCAACATATATGCATACAATTAAAACAACATTGTTAATAATAATATTTCTACAATCAAACCACAAGAAATAGATATTATCCAACAACTGAGCAGAACAACATTGTAATTACTTCCGAATGTACATATTCCCATCATGAACTATGAATCCATAGACATGATAACAACAACTCATACTTTCTAAAATTACTTAATTGCAAGAGTTCATATGATCATCATTATTAGTAGTTATTTGAATAGTTATTTGTATACAATGCACAATGACATACTCATTATGAAATGTTTTAGCATAGTAAAATATTGCTAATGAAACACATCTCATATTTACTTATGACTACACTTTTCTTAATTATAATCTAAAGAAGCAATGTCAGTTTTTAATCCAAGAGATGTTTCCAAATTTTAACATAATTCCTATAAAATGTTTTCGCAAGTAAAACTTTACACATCACCAAGATTTCATAGCAATAAGATGGAAAATTCTATCAAACTCTAGATGTCAATGAATTGAGTATGTTCTAGTAGCAAAACCTATCTCAAATAAGTTGAAGAATTTTAGTTTATATTTGATACGCTAAATCTTATTTAATCTCTAATATCATCCCATATAATAGGTTGATCACACTTCTTTATGACAAAATCTGAATAGCAACTAAGTTCTCACATAGAAAAGGAAGAGGGATGTTGTCCAAAATTTACTAAAATAACCCATTGGTCAAGTTAGATTCAAAGTATTCAATAAAATTTTATTTGAACCTGTAAGTTCTATCTTGATTTGAACTCTTCACTCTTGCTTTTCAAAGTTATCATGTCAAACAATGCATGTAATGAAATCAAATCGACAAGGATATTAACATTTGGAAACCTTCAAATGAATATTATAGTAGCTCAACTCAAAACAATTCTTCCTATCTATTTGGAAGTAGTATTGACTAGAATAGAGAAAGTATATATAAAAAAGTAAGCATAAAAACAAAGTTTCTAGCTAGTTGGGTGTTGTATGTTTTCCTAAAGGAAGAACAACCATGCAAGGCTCCAAACTCTTAATAGCTGACAACCCCCAACATTTAATTGAGATAGTGATTGTAGATGGTTTGTGTACACAAGTCCACACATTTCCTATTGCTTTAAACCAAGTAATGCAAATCCCATTACATCTAACTTCTTGTACTATAGATTGAATATTTGAATTTACTCATTGACAAACAATTTTCTGCATACAAAAAAGGCTATTTCTAATAGATTTTCTTTCTTTCTCCATGTTTTAATGTGCATACTTGAGGTGGAAGTGATGTGTGTTTAAGCACACCTAGTATGAATCATATTGCAACTTGCCTGAAGGTTCAATTTCATAAATGTTTCGGTACATAGACAAAATGTTCTCATGAAACACCTTGGTTTCAAGAAGGTGATCAATTAACACAGGTAAGAGAAGATTTGGTTGTAGTAAGAAATCAAGAGAAATTTACAAGCATCATGCGGGTGCAAGAGACACATCTTTTAAAACCCCAAATTATAGTTTGAAACAAAAAAAACATATGGCACTTGAAAAAATATTTTCAAAACTAATATTCGGTTTGAAAACAAATAAAACTTAGATAATGGCTCATGTGAACAAAAGAACTTATAGAACTTGATGTGCTTAGCAATCTTCCCTTACTTGTTGCTTCTAGCTCCTTCTTGGAGTCACTAATACTCTTCAAGTTGTTTCTCTTCTTCCTCATAGTTCCTCTTATGGTGCTATAATTGCTTATAATGTCTAGTAGATATCTACTAGACACTAATGAAGATTTGTTTCACTGGCCCTTGTTTTAGCTCTTTCTTTCTAAGGCCACACTTTTGCTTGTTTTTGTAGTAACCAAGAGGAACACAAAGACACTTTCTACAATACTTTTGAGAAAAGAACATGCACGGATTCCTATATTGAGTCTATGAGCGCCTGTTATTGCATGCTTCGAGGCATTGGGCTTGGCATAGATTGTCATATCCATATTTGGTCTTCTGAACCTCAAAGCTAGTTGCTTGAGCTTCCCCAGTTGCCATTAACTTTTCCTCTGAGGTCTAGATGGCTAATAACACCACCAAATACCACCAAAAGCAATACTAACTTGAGCTATGCCATTGCCATTGATTTGAGCTTCTTCAATTGTACCCCCTTGCAAATATAGAAAGTGTTGTTTATTTAAAAGTGGTTTCATATGATATTAAATGAAGTGTACACACTAGGGATTAGGATAGTTGAGCCCTCCCTATTGACCGAATGGAAAATACAACTACCTTAACTAATTCAGGTTGATAAATGTGATCCAAGAAAATGGGAAAAGTTATGAAATTTAGTTATTGCGCATGGTTTAGCATATTTGATATTTGTTAACGGTTCATACTATCTCAAATATTTTCATTTCAATTTTATTTTTGAGATCAAATTACACGTGGAAATAAGATTACCTATTTAACCGATACATAAGGAAATATGTTCTAACAATCACCAATAGATAAATATACAACCTAAAATACTCCAAATTTTGAAAAAAAAAAATTACTAGAAGATCATAGAAGAAAAGTGGCAGGGGGATTCACATATAAGGGTTGAACCTCATATTTAAGACAAGTCTTACCAAAGTTGATAGTGTGGAAGGAAAACAAATATATAGAATGAAAAAAACAAGAAATTTTAGTAGGAAAGTTGATAAAGGAACCTATTGAAACAAACATCAAATGTATTCAAAAGAAGTATTACGATAATCTAACAAGTAATTTCAACAAAGAATTTGAGGAGGGAGAGATCATGGATATGAACACTAGCAACATTTTAAGAAGTTGACACACACCTGACCCATTAGAAAATGGAGGAAAGGACATAATAAGAAAGCCATTCCAAGACTACAAAAGAGAAAAGTATATAATCAAAGACATGAAAAAGAGGACATATGAAATTCAAGATTGTATGTAGTGTAAGGATATCAAATCCTATACCAAAGAAACTAAGGACAACTTGAAAAGATATAGACACCTGATGCATGAGAAGCTACTACTAGAAAGTGACTTAGAAGATTTGGTGACAATATGGTAAGAATCTCACATCGATCATTAAAAGATGGAAATAGTGGGAAGTAATATAACTACTATCAATAGCTTAAAATCTGGAGGGGAAATTGAAGAGAGACAAATTAAAGACAATGAAGAAAGGGAGACTTCAAAAATAAAATGACCAGAAGCTAAAACTATACCTCAACTTGTGGATACAAAAAAGAAGGAAGAAATCAAAGGTGATAGCCCTAATATAAGCACAAGAAAAGAGCCAAAAGAAGGTAGAGATGCAAATATAAAACAACTAAATAGTTCAGTAAAAAAAAAGTGACATAAGAGAAGAAATCATAATAAAATAATGACAACAATACTTCCAAAGTTTGTAATTTTCTAAGGAAGATAGATATTAATAAGTTATTAGAAGAAATCATGCATACTCCAAATTGAGAAATAGAGTAGAAAGACCTTGTGGACAATAGAGATAAGAATCAACAAGCACAAAACACCAACTGTAAAGAATGGGGAAGTGAAATACCTCTAGTATCCTTAAAATTATGGCAAAATATAACAATTAGGAAAAGGGAGAAAAAGAGAAAGAGCTACAAATTCTGGAAAACCCCATCAAATAGTAAATATCCCTTTGTCGCCCCTTTTATGGGTAAGTGTAGGATCATGGTGTGCCAAAAAGTGGTGATCTAAACAATTTGTAGTTCTGAAATATCTCAAACCATTTCAAAATTTATTCCAACTTTTTTCCCACCCACTCTGATACTAAATGAAAACAATTAATATCTGTATAAGGTATTCTATATCTTTTGATACCAAACCTATATGGTCAACTTTAAAAACATCCTAAATTTGTGCTTTTGGCCTATTTTTATGTGATTTTTACTTCAAACATGTAACTAACGACTTTTCTTTCACCAAAATTTGATGAAATGAAAAGGCTTTCTTAAGAATGTTCTTATCTTTCCATAAATGTAAGGTTTGTCAAATTATGAGTTTAGTAAGTAATTATTATTTATTTTTTAATGTAGTTATGTATAAAGTGCTAATTGACACACTACTTGAAAAATAACTATAAATTTCAAATGGTACAACATTTTTTAAATCCAAAGAATACATCACATTCTACATTTCTTGTACTATAAGGAAAAATAATGAAAAATTGAATTTTGTAGAGTTTTGAATTAGTTGAGGTGGTCAGACACGAGAGTTTTTTATTCCAAAAATACTAAAGTCAAAAATTAATTATTTATTATTTATTTAGAATAAAAATACCCAAAAATATGTGTCACATCTAGGCATGAGTCTACTACTTATATCTAGAATATTATTAAAATATATTATCATTTGATTTTGATTAAGGTGGTTAGACATACGTCTGCTTCTTATTTTTGTTTTGAAATTTTTGTAATATTACATTAAAATTCAAAATTTTGACCATTCAATTTTTATTTTTTTGAGATAAGTCCTAGTACTTTAGAAACTAGATTCAATTTGCTAGAGATTTTTTTCTCTCAACTTTTTGATCTAAAGTTAATAACAGGTAGAACATCACATGTCAAGTTGACATAACCATGATTTTCTGTTATTTTATTGCCACTTAAGTGCATAGTTTGGCTGACCATGATCTTGCACATACCCTTACACCAATGTAAACTAAATAAAGGGAAGGCAAAATAATTCTCATGAACATAGGTATAGCTATAGGGATAGAAGCATTAATGAGTAAATAGAATGAAGAAAACCAGCTAAACAATGGCATAGATGAGGAAAGTGGTAGTAATCAGCAGAATAAGAAGAATTCCATTAAAAAATGGGAAGAATATGGGGTAGAAGACACACAAGAACAAGCAAAGGAAAATTGGTCAACAAAAAGAAATAATGAGAAAAGTGAATCTCGAAAAGGAATAGAAAATGAACCTTTCGATTTAAGTAACCAAAGTATAGATGAATTAAGAGAGGATGAGGAAGAGATCCATGATGAAGAAATTATAGCAAGTCTACAAAATGCAATAGAGAATCTAGACAAATTAGGCATTAAAGAAAATATGGCTGGCATCCCAATCCCAAGATGCAGAAAATAGTGAAAAAAAAGAAAGAAGGTAGGCTTGCTGAACTAAAACCATCAATAGGCAATGAAGGCAACAAAAGGAAGATTGAAGAAATACTAAAATTTGGGAAGGGGAAGATCCTTTCTAATGAACAATTAGGTTAACCACATGGAAAGTTTTGGGACTAAACACCCTTAGCAAGAGACACTTTCTATTATACAGTTTAACATTATTTGAATCATAACTATTAATAACCCAAGAAACTAAGTTAAATAATGAGGAAAGTGAAAAATTAAGAAAGAGAATTGGAGTTCATAAAACACATTTAATGTCACCAAAACGAGCCTTAGGAGGCATTAGTATATTATGGGACCCAAGGAAAATCAATTATAACACAATAACATCTTTAAAAATTGGATGGGAGGGAAAATTTAAAGCTATAAAAATAATATTCAATCCATAATTATCAATGTATATGGATTGATAGGAACAACAGATAAGAGAAATGATTAGAAAGAGATCAACATCTTTATGGAAATAAACAAAACAAACAATTACTTCATAGGGGGAGACTTTAACACACTTGTGAATTTGGATGAAAAAATAGGATGAACTCAAATACTAACACAAACTATGATTTACTTCAGATAATTGTTCCCCATAGAAAACTTAGTTGAAATCCCGCTATAATGGTTTATACACATGGAATAACAAAAGATCAAGCTCACGCCACATTGAAGAAAGGTTAGATTCATCTTCAAAGGGGATCTAAGTAATTTCAATCATGCAATACATTCAACAATTCTACCAAATGTAGGATTAGATCATTTTCTAGTCCGATTAGATATATAAGAACAAGTCAAACCCACAAGATATCCTATCAAATGCAAGAAAATGTGGTTTGTTGATGATAAATTTATGGATAACATCAAAAAGTGGTGGAAAAAGTGTGATTTTGAGGGATCCAAAATATTTTATTTTGTATCTAACTGAAATACTTAAAAGAAAACATCCTAAGATGGAATAAAAATAACTTCAACAATATTTTTAAAGAAAAATTAGATAATGAAGAAGAATTAAAAAACTTAATGAAAAAAATAATAATAAATGTTATGGATGAAGAAAAATATAACAAGAAAAGGACCTGCTAACAAAACAAGAAAATATATTAGCAAAGGAGGAAATCTTCTAGAAGCAAAACTCTAGGGAAACTTGGATTTTAAAAGGAGACCATAAAACTAAGTATTTCCACTACATCGATATTAATAATAGAAACATTAATATAATAACTAATTTTAAAAATAACACAAGAGATATAGTAGATGATCCAAAACAAATATATAAAGTATTTGTAAACTATTATACAAACATACTTGACAATTATGAAACTTCAAACTTAATTGCTGAAAACACCATGAAAGAATCTATTCCCCAAGTAGTAACTAAAGAAGATAAAATTTTAACAAAGGCCTTCATGATGGAAGTAATCAAAATAGTGGTGTTTAGTCTCAGTTTTGACAAGTCCATAGAATAAGACAAATTCTAGGCCTTCTTCTTCTAAAAATATTTGGAGATTTTAGGAAAGGACCTCTGGGAAGTTGTTGCAATAACAACAAAGGTAGGATCTTCACTTTCAAAAATTAACAAAACTTGGAATTAATCCCCCAAAAAGATAAGCATGAAGAACTAGATGATTTTTGACCAATAGCACTTTGCAATACAATATATAAAATATTATCAAAGGCTCTAGCTGAAAGACTCAACATACTCCTTCCAAATCTAATCTAAGAAGAACAAACATGATTTGTACTAGGAAAATTGATATTAGATGGCATCATTATAATACAAGAAATAATCAAATCAACACAATCAAAGGAAGAGGCTTGCATGCTAATGAAGCTAGACAAACAAAAAGCTTACGATAAGGTAGATTGTTGTTTCCTCTATAAAATATTAAAGGCTTTTGGTTTCTCCCAACAATGGATTGTATGGAAAATCCCAGAATATCATTCCTAATTAATGGTACCCCAGATGGTTTTTTAAAATTTCAAGAGGGATAAGACAAGGGAATCTCATATCGTCATTCCTCTTCATCATAATGGTCAAAGAATTTGGAAGACCAATTAAAAAAGCTCAAGCTAGTGGGATAATAAATTGTATTACAGTAACATAAGGAATCCCTAACATTACCCATTAACAATTTGTAGAAGATAATATCCTCCCAAGATAAAGAAAAATAGTAAAAGCCCAAAACTATAAATAGAATATTAAAATATATACACAAGCCTTAGGACAAATAGCTAGTCCAAAAAAATAAGAAGTAAAAATCTTAACACCAAGAAAGAGATCAAAAGAAAATTTGCAAATTCTTGGGATATAAGGAAGGAACCTTCCCATGTAAATATCTACAATTCTACCTAGAAAAAAATACTAGAGAAACAAAATCCTAAAATACTACAATAGATAAGATCGATAGAAAATTTGAAAATTTGAAAGGGAAATCGCTAACAAAAGAAAGAAAAGTGAAAAATAAAAATTAAGTGTTAACTACAATCCCTACCTACTATATGTCCTACCTACCACTTCATAATGGAGCAAAAGAGAAAAATGATTGTAAACTTAAGAATTATTTTTTGAGTGAGATCAAAGAGAAGAAGAAAAAATGATTAATTAAATGGGACAAAATGCATAGACCCTAACACAAAGGAGGTTTAGGAATAAAAAATATAGGTTGGAAAAATGAAGCATTAGGGGGGTCAGTGCAAAAAGTTGGGTCTCACTTTTGGCCAAAAAGTGGAAGTGTTTTTCCTGTTTTTGAAATATTTTGTCAATTCATGCCAAAATTTGAGCCATTTAGAGATTAAATGTTAAAAAACTTTAGAAATAAAAATTGTAGTGCCTGGAATCTTCTTTTTGAAAATGTGATTTATTATGTATACCCATATGCTAGATTATTTTTTCGGTATGGATCTTTAAAGACCACTTTTTCAAAATGCCTGTTTCATGACCATACCACGCTCGTGTACGGACACCATAATTTAACACAAATGAATAAATTTTTGTGAATCCTTTTAAATGGAGTTACTTGACACACCAAACATTGATGAGAATACTTTTTTTTGAATTTTTTAATGAATATTTTTTTTAATTAATTTTTAATTGGCAATAAAAGAAAATTTTAAAACCTCTTGTGTATGGACACCATAATTTGATCAAAATTTCACTTTTTTCAATTTTTTTCTTTTAACTTCAAAATAATTGAATGTAGATTGATGACATATATATTAATTTAAGAAAAAATATAAAATTAAAAAGTTATTAAAGTTTTAGTGAACGTTGCTATTTTACATTTAGGTACCACCTTTGATTAAAATTTTTTTTAAAAATAGTAAATAAAAACATAACTCTATAAAATTTATATTTCCAAAATTAGGACAGTGAGAGCTCTAATAGGGTTTTGTTTCGTAAAAAAATTTGATTGGGAAGACCCTCTAAAAATTATGGCAAGGCATGAATTTGTTAGTTCAATGCCCTAGCCAAATCTTAAGAGGCCAAGGCATAGGCTTGGTCTGACCAAGCCTATCCCAAACCAAAATTCGAGGCAGGAAAAAAAAAATCCTGCCTCATGTTGTAAGAAACAGGCACCTGTTATTCGAATTTCAAAAAATGGGTACCCATTTTGAAAAGCTAAAAGTAGCATGTTAGATCGGCTGAAAACTTGAAAAATTGAATTTTTAAGAAACGAGTACCCATATTTTCCTTTTAAAAAATGGGTACCCAATTTTTAAAAAATGTTTCTTAAATTTTTTTTTAAAATTTTTTTGAGAAATGGGTACCCATTTTTTGAAAATAAAAAATAGGTACCCGATTTTTAAAAATAATGGGTGCCCATTTTTTTAAATTTAGGGTTGGGTACCTGAACCAAAAATGGGTGCCTGTTTTTTAAAATCAAGTACCCATTTCTAATAAGTTTCATTTTGTGGATTTGACTTCCATAGAATTGCGACCCAACTTTGTGCATTCACCCAGGGGTAGAATTAGTTTTGAGAATGTATCATGAGTATAGAGACAAATGAGCTAAAACATTATACCAAAAATACTTAAACAATGAAGACCCATTATGATTATTCTAATGCAAAAACCCACCAAAGGGTTTGAAAACTATGAATTTCATGATGCATGTTGACCCCTTATAAGAAAACATCTAACATGGCATATAAGAAATGGTGAGGAGGTTATTTTATAGGAAGACTCATGGAATGGATTACCTTCCCTAGAGAGCTACAACCTTCTTTCAAAAATCAAATATACTTTTACCACAAAATAGGGAAAATTAGTTAGTAATTGTAAACACAAAGTAGAAACCAACCAAGTAATGAGTTGGGAATGGAAACCTTTAGAAGATCCTATTCTAACCAAACAAGAAAACTTAGCATATAATGAATTCATAAGACAAAGACAAAGAAATCATAAAGAGAGAAAGGACGGATAAATTTGGGTTGCATTATAGATTGGGAAATATAGTGCAAAAAAGGGCTATGAACAAATCACAAAATCTCATAGATGGGAACAAATAGAGATACCTTCAAATTTGTCTTGGGATTGAGTTTTTCTTTGAAAATCTAGCATATTCTGCCAAGTAACCATACAAAATAGGAGTGAAAAATTATGGTGAGTAGAAGTAGAGGGGGAAGAGTGGCTTTTCAAAATTCAAATCATGCTTTGGGTAGGATTCCTTTGGTAGGTCAAGATCAAAATCATGGCCTTGTCCATGGACTGATGAGAGGGGATAGAGATTGTTAGAGGAATACAAAGATCAAAAAACCCTCAGAGAATGGAGATGGGGACCCATGTTCTCTTTGCAAGAATAAAAGAAAGTCTCCTTTTGTCTCCAAGGTGGGACTTCCTGGGGTGTAGATTGCTAAATGGTCCTCTCTATTTAGAGTCAAACCATCTAGTAAGTCCTCTTTTCTAGTTGTTAAAATGCTCCTTGGGCCTGAAAAAGGAACTTTTGCAATTGCTATCCCAAATGAGCTTGTTGACCACAACATTGCTTGTATGGATTCTACCCTAGTGGGTAAGTTCATCGGGAAAAGGCCAAATATAGACATTGTCAAATCTTTCATGAAGATGAAATGGAAACTAAAAGGTCAAGTCACAATCACTATAATGGCCAAAGGTTTTTTATCTTTTGAATTTTCCTGCATTGAGGATCTCTCAAACATCCTCTGTGAGAGGCCTTGGGTTATCGATTGCTCAACACTAGTTCTCCAGAAAAGGTCCTCAAAGCTAAACCCAAATAATTCTTTCTTTGTTCAAGCACTAGTTTACGTTAGACTCCCAGAGCTTCCTTTAGAATTCTGGAATGAGGATGTTTTCACGAGAGTGGCAAGATCCTTTGGAGAGCTTCTCTCAATAGATCTAATAACAAAATCAAGAAGAAGATTAAGCTATGCATGTATCTATATCAAAATTGGAGAGGAAGTGGATATGCCCAACGAAGTAACCTTCCATTCCAAACTTGGAACTCATGTTTAGAAGTTGGTCTATGAGAGTGTGCCTTTTCCTTGCTTTCATTGTTTGAAAAAGGGCAAAAAGGCCAAATAATGCCTAAAGGCTAATGAGGAGAAAAAGATAGGAAAAGGCTATCCCCAAACTGGAAACTCAAAAGGAAGGGAACTAGATTTGGAAACAAAAGAAGAACATGGACCCTGAGACAAGTTGCCCTAATAATTTGGAGGTGGTTGTGGAAATCCCCATAAAAGAAGTGAATGTTTCAATTTTGCCTGACTCCTAGATCAAATTTGTGGAGGAAGGACCAATTAGTGGGACAAAAGGGCCCAACAATGAGAGTATCCTACCATCCCCTGAAGGGGAGGGTGGTTATTATCATAATTTCCTTGAAGAACAATGTAGGGTTTCTTCCTCAAAGAGGATGGCTGAGGAGCTAAGAAAGAAAAATGAAGAGGGGAGGATGTGTCAGTTGTGCCAAAAACTCAATGTCCCTAGGGATCTAAGGAGGCCCTTCCCTCACTCTTTGGGGATTGGCTAGCTTACCCTAGTTTGGGAACTAGGTTTTTGGAACTGGTCAAAAAATCTTCCCCTAGATAGCTTTCTAGAATGGAGGCTTGGCTTGAGAACTATGTAGATGATAATAAGGGGACTTGGACTCTAGTCACAAGGAAGAAAAGTAGAGACCCTTCCTTAGTATCACTAGTATCAAATAGGAGTAGAGTGAAAGTTGATATTGTAGTTAGAATTAAGACTCTAGGTAGAATGAATTTAAGCCAATCCATTTAGGAGGAGGCTAGAAGGAATGTGGCTAATGGGAGCCAAAGGACCATCAAGGAGGTATTCTCCAGTACAAACAAATGAAGATAATATCCTATAATATAACAGGACTAAACGGAGCCCATAAATAGGAAGTAATCAAGAATATGATTAGAGACCATAGACATGATTTTATGTTGATCCAAGAAACCAAAACGAAGAAAGATCTATTGGGTAAGATTTATTTTAGTAACTATATGGATGGAGAGGCCACCAATGTAGAGGGAGCCTTAGGGGGTCTCTTCACTCTCTTCAACCATAAGCATTTCTAAGTCACCGCCATTCATAAAGAAGGTAACATCTTGTTATGTAAAGTTCTGCACATTTATAGTAAAGACTCCTGGTTTCTTTTGAATTTGTTTGCCCCCAGCTCTAAGAGGGAGAGGATGGTTTATTGGGACAATATTAGCTCCCTTATTTAGAACTAAAACCAAAATAATGGCATCATTATGGAGGACTTTAACACTATCCTCTGTAATGAGGAAAAATTTGGGGGTTTGACCTCGGACCTAGATAGCAAGATGGATCTTTCTTTCTTCATAAATAGTATGGCTCTTTTGGATGTTGATCTTTCAAGTGAGATTTTCAATTGGTCTAATAAGAATTTCAAGATTATATGTATCTAGGTCTACCTTGATCAGGCTCTCATTTTGCCTGGCTAGTTGAACCTCTTTTCTAGCATGCTCTCCCTTCTCCCTAGAGTTGGGTTTGATCATTCCCCTATCTCCCTTTCTTTAGTCCTTCTCTCAGTGAAGCAGAAATTCCCATTTTATTTTGAGAAGATGTGGATTTCCCATCTGGACCTATTATCTAGAATCTCCTATTAGTGGAACATTGATGTGGAAGGGACAACTATGCTCAGGGTTGCTAAGAAATTGAAAATTGTTAAAAGCAATATCAAAATCTAGAACAAGTCCAATTTTAATCATATTTTCCAAGACAAGGATGAGGTGTCTGATCAACTTTTCACCACTTAGGACACCATTCAAAAGGAAGGATACAATGAAAACCTCAAAATCATAGAGATGTCTCTCCTTTCTGACCTCCAGAACATCATTTGTAGAGCAGAGGACTTTTGGAAACAAAGATCCAGAATTTATTGGCTTAAAGAGGGAGATCAAAACATCAAGTTCTTCCACCTCTCCATGCTTAAGCATGGAGAAAGCAACCACGTTTCAAGAATCAAGAAGGGTCAATCTCTTTTAACTAATGAAAATGACATTTCTGCAGAGGCTATTGAGTTTTTTCTCTTCTCTACTTTTTAGGGACTCCTCGTTGCCAATGGAAGATAAGAAGGAAATTATTTCCTCTCTTCCCCAGCTAATTCAGCCTCATCATAATGCAATGTTGTGGCCTATAAATAACAATTTGGAAGTGATGGAAGCTCTATTTTCTCTACTAGCTGATAAATTACTTCAGCTAGATAGTTTTCCAACTTTCTTTTTCTAGTTTTATTGGGAGGTGGTTAAGATGGATGTTGTCATGGTAGTCTAGGAATTCTTTGGGGCCAGCAATCTACTAAAAGAGCTCAACTCTACCTTTATAGTTCTCACTCCAAAAACCTATGGGATAGATTTTGATTTTGGCCCATTAGCCTCTCCAATTCATTCTATAAGATCATCTCAAAAGTTCTGACAATCATAATTCTCAAGGCCCTCCCTTTGATCATTTCCCCATAGTAGATAGGTTTCATCCTTGGTAGATAGATCATGGACTCTGTAATGCTAGTTCATGAAATCATTCATTCTCTAGAGGCTAGTTAGAGGGAGGGTCTCCTCCTCAAGTTGAATCTCTCTAAAGCCTATGACCAAGTGAATTAGTCATTTCTTGGTATAGTTCTCCAGGCCTTTGGTTTTGACATCCAAGTATGCAAGCTTATATCCCAACTTGTTTCCACTTCTTTTCTTACTATCATTGTTAATGGGGCTAGTGTAGGGCACTCTAGTTCAAGATAGAGTTTCAAACATTCAAGGAGATCCAAAGATTAAGATATTTGCAATAGAGGTTAAGAATAGATTAGAGTCACTAATAAGCCCATTTGTAAAGGCTCAAGGTTCATTTGGTGATCTTATAAACCATGAACCTTTGAGACCTATAAGGGAAATAAATAGATTTAGAATAGGAAATATACCCCAAGAAGGGTGGAAATATTTTATGATAGGTTTCTATGAGTCATAGTGAAGGTTCATAAGTCTTAGGACTTCATTTATTGCAATATTGCAAAAATGCAATAAAAGTTGTTGAGCAACTTTTCATTTTTCTTTAAAAGTTGTCAATCAAAGTTAATGAGAGGTTTCAAATGAATACAAATAATTCAAAGACATTTTATTAGTTGGGAAGGTGTATAAAGGCCCAAGATAGCCTTCACAAAAGACCAGGCTATTAGATGTATGGATTTTTCAAACATAAATAAAAGTTTCCTTTGTTTTTGGCTTAGTTTTACTATTTTTCTATGTTTTTCACATGTGGTACCAACTAAGAAGGGTGGAAAATGTTTTGAGAATTTTCTTATGGGATATACCTATCTCATGCATTTGGTTTGATCCAAATTGGAGATTTCTAACTCAAGATACAGAGTTTTCTTTACTAATAACCAAGAAACCCTTAAAAAGGAGGGTTTGTGCAAAATGGGCATATAGTTCTCAACTGTATGGATCAAATGGTACAAAACCTAACCCAAAAGGTAGCCTTAGGAGTGCTCTTTCATATTCAAGAAGTTTTAGTTGCAGAAAAAAAAGGAGTAAATTATGCTTGCAAGCACTAGGCTAAATCTAATGGTAGATTTGGTCTTATTTCATTGGAATTTGAACAAATTAGTGGATTAGCAATAAGATCCCAACCAAGTGGTAGTGGATTTTTGGTTTAAATAGAAATTAGAGGAGTTCTCAAGATCTATATTTTGTTTACGTACCCATTCCTTTGGTATTCCTTTGAAAACCAAGCCTATTAGGGCCCTACTAGGATTGTGTACCTAGGTTGATCCTTGCAGTGTTGGAGTGAACCAATCCTTGATCTTTTGGTATATTTTTAGGGTCATAAAATATAATTAAAATACATTTATATTTCATTGGTTTTGGAGTTATTACAGTTACAAGCCTGGGAATTTGATATTTTGGCCTAGTAGCCCTATTTTGTAAGCCTATTGGTAACTCTCTACTGTGCGTTGGTAAGTGTGTTTGGAGGAATGTTTTGTAGTCCTAGAAGTTGTTGAAACCAATCTCAATCATTCCTAAACATTAATACATGGTGAGAGGAAGTTTGTTGAATATTGGTGTGAAGGTGCCTAGTTAGTTAAGAGTAATTAGTTTGTGATCTTCCCTATGCAACTCTACATCAGGTGGTATCAAAGCTCATGGTAGGATCTTGTGGTAAGTTTTGGTGAGAAAATTTTAGAGGGTGAAGAAGGTGAGAGGTAGATCCCTTTGAGGATCACTAATTTTGAGTTGGCTAAACTTGTGAAGGAGCAAATGGTAGAGAGTAGAGTAATAAGGGAGGAAAATAGGAGTATAAAGAGGGAGTTGGAGAAATTAAAAGGTAAGATGATAAAAGGAGATGCTGATGAATCAGAGGAAGAGGAAGTTTAAAGGGAGCCTTATGAGGAAGAGATTCCAATGGATCAAAGGCCACTCTTGCAAGGCTTGGAAAGAGTAGGGGTAAAAGGAGGAGACTTACCTACTTTCCATGGAAAGCTAAATCCAAATGACTGCTAAGTCCTAATCCATCATAAATTTCACAATCTCAAGCAAAAAGATATGGATGTTAGTACATACACCCAAGAGTTTCACAATCTGGCTCTTAGGGAAAAGGTATATGAGACCAAGAAACAAAAGTTGGCAAGGTATATAAATGGCTTGTAATATAGCATTCAAGATGAACTGACCTCGATTGCCATTGATTCAATTCACCAATGTTTCAATTTAACTTTGAAGATTAAGGGAAAGCAAAATAGGAGAGGAGAGTCTAGTTTTAATAGGGGAAGAGGAAGTAATTTTAGAGGAAGAGGAAGAAGGTTCCAAGGGAAAGGAAATCAATCCAAGGAAGAAGGGAAGAACCAAAACTCTGTAAATGAATTCAGCAATAGAGGCACTTTCAGAGGTAGGAGTTCTAATAACAATAGAGGAGGAGGAAATGGTAGAGGAAGGGGAGGCAGTGTATTCACTCGAAAATGTTTTACATGTAACCAAACAAGATATCAATCCTTTAGGTGCCCTCAAAAGCTTGGACATAACCTTAGGCAAGAAGACATAAGGGTCCAATTGCTGCAAGAGGAAGAAGATGGTCAAAGTATCTCCTCTTACCATTCCACTACTTCAAGACCTATAGATCTAGAGACTGGTGAATGCTTGATGCTATAGAGAACACTTTTTAAGGTACCCAATCCTAGTGAACCACCACAAAGGAAGGCTCTATTACAGACAACTTCCAAGGTCAAAGGCAAGGTATGTAAAGTGGTTTTTGATTCTAGATCAACAAATAATATAGCATCTAGGGAGATGGTTAATAAGTTTAATTTGCAAAAGATACCACATCCTTGTCCCTATAAGGCATCTTGTCTTACTAAGGAGAAACAAACTCTTGTTAATGAGCAAGTATGGGTAGAGTTCACCCTAGGGGAATATGTAGACAAGATTCTTTGTGATTTCATAGATATGGATGCTTTCCACCTCTTACTAGGGAGACCATGGCAATATGATGTCAAAGCGAAGCATGATGGGGAGACCAATGTGTACACCATAACCAAGGGTGGCATAAACTATGCTATGAACCCCTTACCTAATGATGGAAAGTTAGATCATGTGGTTAGTAATGTTGCCTTGGTAGGGGAGAAAGAATTCATGCAGACCTAAAGGGAGAAGGACACTCCATCTTTTTCGATTGTAACCAAACCGAAAAAGGAGATTGTAGCAAAACCTCAAGACAAATCTAAGGATGGACAATGGTGGGAAAGTGTTGGGCCTAAGAAAGTGAGGAATCTTTTAGAATAATATCATGGGATTGTTGTAGATATCATTCAAGCTTCCTTACCACCTAAGAGAGAGGTTAGCTATTGCATTAATCTTATCCCTAGTGCTACATTGCCTAATAAGGCAGCATACAAATTGACCCCAGAGCAAAATGTAGAGATTGCAAGAAAAATTGAAGATTTTTTGTCTAAAGGTTTGATTAGGAAGAGTGTGAGCCCTTGTGTTGTCCCTTTTGTTCTAGCACCCAAAAAGGAAGGCACTTGGAGGCTTTGTATGAAATCTAGGGCAATCAACAAGATTACTATAAGATATAGATTCCCAATGCCAAGGATGGAAGACCTTTCAGATTGTCTAGGTGGAGCCAACTACTTCTCCAAGGTGGATTTCAAAAGTGGGTAACACCAAATCAGGAAAAGAGAGGGGGATGAATGGAAAACAACTTTTTAAACCATAAAAGGGCTTTATGAATGGCTTGCAATGCCATTTGGGATATCAAATGCACCTAGTACCTTTATGAGGCTCATGAATGAGGTCCTCAAGCCCTTTTTGAACAAATTTTTGGTTGTCTATCTTGATGACATCCTAAGCTTTAGCAAGGACAAGGAAGAACACTTAAGGCATATAGATCAAGTTCCAAGGAGATTGCATGAAGAAGGGATTAAGATAAACTTGGAAAAATGCACTTTCATGAAGGATGAACTCATATTCTTGGATTTTGTCATCTCCAAAGGCTGCCTTAAAATGGATCCCTCCAAAATAGAAGCCATTCTTAACTAGCCACCCCCTAAAAACCCATCGGAGGTCAAAAGCTTCCATGGACTTTACAATTTCTATAGGAAATTTGTTAAGGATTTTAGTGGGATCTGTGCATCTATAACAGACACTATAAAATGGGGAAGGAAATGCCAATTTGTATGGACTGATGAAGTAGAAAAGGCATTTGAAACACTCAAACAATAGAAAGCCCACACACCTATTTTAAGGTTTCCTGATTTCCATAAGATATTCATAGTAGAATGTGATGCTAGCACAAAAGCTATAGGAGCACAAGTTATTAAGGATATACAAGAGCAAGTAAAGGAAAGATTGCAAATGTCATAAAAAAAATACAAGGAACAAGTAGATAAAAAGAGGAGAGATCTTCAGTTTAAAGTAGGTGACTTAGTGATGATACATCTTAAGAAGGAAAGGCTACCAAAGGAGCAATATACCAAGTTATTGATGAAGAAAGTAGGGCCATTCAAAATATTTAAGAAATGTGGAAATAATGCCTACAAGATTGATTTTCCTCCAAACATAGGCCTTACTCCTATCTTTAATATTTTTGATCTCTATGAATATAAACCACCTATTGATGTTTGTGTTGCAAGAATAGGTTATAAGGACAGTACTGATGTTTCTCAGTTGCCAAAAGCAAGCAAACTATAGATTGAATGCATTTTGGATAGGAAATTCACAAAGAAAACAAGGAGAGGCACCTATTATTCTTATCTAGTCAAGTGGAAAGGCACACCTTAGGAAGATGCCACTTCGATGACACAAACAAAGATTGAGAAGGTAGGATATCAATTTGACACAATACCAACTCATGGGACTAACTTTTTTAGAGAGGGGTAGTATGGTGTAGGGCACTCCAGTTCAAGATAGAGTTTCAAACATTCAAGGAGATCTAGAAATTAAGATCCTTGCAATAGAGGTTTTATAATAGATTAGAGTCAATAATAAGCCCATTTGTAAAGGCTCAAGGTTCATTTGGTGATCTTATAAACCATGAACCTTTGAGACCTATAAGGGTAATAAATAGATTTAGAATAGGCAATATATCCCAAGAAGGGTGGAAAGACTTTAGGATAGGTTTATATGAGTCATAGGAAGGTTCATAAGTCTCAGGACTTCATTTATTGTAGTATTGCAAAAATGCAATAAAAGTTGTTGAGCAACTTTTCATTTTGCTTTAAAAGTTGTCGATCAAAGTTAATGAGAGGTTTCAACTGAATAAAACTGATTCAAAGATATTTTATCAGTTAGGAAGGTTTATAAAGGTCCAAGACAGCCTTCCCAAAAGACCAGGCTGTCAGATGTACAGATTTTTCAAGCATTAATAAAAGTTTACTTTGTTTTTGGCTTAGTTTTACTATTTTTCTATGTTTTGCATGTGTGATATGGATTGAGAAGGGGGGAAAATGGTACGAGAAGTTTCTCAAGGGATCTACCTATCTCATACATTTGGTTTGATCCAAATTAGAGATTTCTAACTCAAGATACAGAGTTTTCTTTGCTAATAACCAAGAAACCCTTTAAAAGGAGGGTTTTGTGCAAAATGGGTGTATAGTTCTCAATTGTACAAATCAAATGGCACAAAACTTGACCCAAAAGGTAGCTTTAGGAGTGCTCTTTCATATTCAAGAATTTTTAGTTGTAGAAACAAAAAGAGTAAATTATGCTTGCAAACCTTAGGCTAAATTTAATGGTAGATTTGGTCTTATTTTACTGGAATTTCAACAAATTAGTGGATTAGCAATAAGATGCCAACCAAGTGGAAGTGGATTTTTGGTTTAAATATACCCTAGAGGAGTTCTCAAGATCTATATTTGGTTTATGTACCCATTCCTTTCATCTTCCTTTGAAAACCAAGCCTATTAGGGCACTACTAGGACTGTGTGCCTAAGTTGATGCCTGGAGTGCTAGAGTGAACCAATCCTTGATCTTTTGGTATGTTTTCAAGGTTATAAAATCTCATTGAATTCCATTTATTTTTATTTTTTTTTGTAGTTGTTACAATTACAAGCTCGGGAATTTGATGTTTTGGCCTAGTAGCCCT
Organism: Cupressus sempervirens; assembly: GCA_028749045.1. NCBI lineage: Eukaryota > Viridiplantae > Streptophyta > Pinopsida > Cupressales > Cupressaceae > Cupressus > Cupressus sempervirens. Next base: position 211,351,231 of record CM053785.1, on the reverse strand, counting down.
GTTTTGTAAGCCTATTGGTAACTCTCTGCTGCAAGTTGGTGAGTGTGTTTGGAGGACTATTTTGTGGTCCTGGAAGTTTTTGAAACCCATATAAATCATTCCTAGACATTGATACATGGTGAAAGGCAATTTGGTGACTATTGGTTTGAAGGTGCCTAGTTGGTTAAGAGCAATTAGTTTGTGATCTTCCCTGTGCCACTCTACATCGGGGGCTCCATTTGAATTATTTTTTCCATTGAGAGAATTAAGGCAGGCAGATCCATTGTCTCCCATCCTCTTTATCATCATGGTTGAGTGTATTGGTGGATTGATTTAGAGTAAAAGACAAGAAGGGTCCTTGAGAGGAATTAAACCTTCTTCAAGGAAGTTTTCATTCACTCACCAACAATTTGTGGATGACATTATTATGGGACAAGAAGCTTTAGTTTTGGAGGCCAAATCAATCAAGATTCTATTGGATATGTACACCACATGGGAACTAGCCAGCTTTTTAAAAGGGAAATTTTTTAGTATTCTTTATTAATACCCCTGTAGACAGACAAAGGAAGATTGCAGGCATTCTTAATTGTGGGGTTGGGAGCCTACCTACTACCTATCTTGGTCTCCCACTGGGTGGAAAGTCGTCAAATTCTTTTTGGAAGGGGCTTATTGAGAGGTTCAATAAGAAGTTGGTAGGCTAGAAAGAAATCACTCTCAACCATGATGGAAAATGCCTTCTAATGAAGGCCACCCTTCAGTACCTTCCCATGCATGCCTTGAGCCTTTATAGGATTCTAGTCAAATATGTTGAGATAATGGAAAAGATCCAAAGAGATTTTCTATGGTCTAGTATGGAAGAACATAAAAGATATCCTCTCATAGCTTGGGATAATGTTTGCCTCCCCAAGTGTTATGGGGGTCTAGAGATTAGAAAACTTAAGAATCTCAATAGTGCCCTCCAAGCTAAGCAAATTTGGTGATTATGGAATCTAGGATCTTAAAGGCAAGAACCCTAGCTAAATCCAAGGCTAAATGGAAAGTGGAAAATGGAGAGAACATTGTCTTCTAGCAAGATAATTGGTTGATTCAAGGCCCTCTTATCAATAACCCCATCTATGATAACTGGGCTAATACCTATATAAGGATATTCAAATTGAAAATAAGTGACTATAGAATAGACCAAGGATGGAGAGACCTATCCTTGATATCAAATTATCTTAAGCTCAATGGTAATGTTGAACTCTTTGATTTTGAACAATAACAAGGATGAATTGATATGGGAAAGCAATACTAGTGGATCCTACTTAGTGGCCTTGGGGTATATCTCCCTTTGGAATCTAAAGGAAAAACCTACTTGGGCTAAGGCTTGGATGCCTTGTCTTACCCCTAAAATCAACATTTTCTTCTGGCTGATGCTTCAAGATAAAATTTGTACTCTAGATAACTTGGCAAAAAGAGGTTAGTATATCCCTAATAGATGCATTCTTTGCAAGCATTATTTAGAGATGGTCAACCACATCTTCATTCATTGCCCTTATTCCATGGAGGTCTAGGAAAATCTCACCAAAAATTATGGTGTTAGTTGGTGCAAGCTAGGGAATATCCTAGATTTCTTCTACTAGTATGACAACATTTTCAAAGGTGCAAATATGCAAAGTATAAGCATATGGACTTTGTCCCACTTCTATTGGGGAGTATGGAAAGAGAGAAACAATCAAATCTTTAGAGATAGAGAGGTTCCTACTAAAGTGCTTACAGAAAAAATCAACAACAACCAGAGAGAAAATTTTCTTATCAGGAAGGGTGGCTTTCTGATAAGGGGGTAAAAGTAAGGATAGGAAGAAGGAAAGGAGAATGAAAGGATAGGGGGTAAAGTGGAAACTCCCTCCTAAAGGATGGAACAAAGCCAACTTTTATGGAGCATCCAAAGGCAATCTTGGTCTTGCCAGATGTGGGGGCATCATCAAAAATAGCCACAAGGCTAGAATTCCTGCTTTCTCCCACCCCTTGGGAGACTAGACAAATCACAATGTTGAAGCCAACACTGCCCTCTACACCGCCAAACTGGTTCTAGAAGTGGGAGTAAAAAACCTATGGTTAGAAGGGGACTCAAACAATATCATTAGATGCATAAAAGGTGACCTCCACCCTACTTGGACCATTGCAAAAATAGTGGAAGATATTTGCACTACACTTGGAAAATCTGATAGTATACATGTTAGCCATTAGTACAGGGAATCCAACTTGGTGGTTGACTGGTTTGTTAATGAGGTAGTCAAGTATTAGATGATGAGGATATGGTCCACTAGAGGAGATATTCTATTAGCCATGAAAGGTATGATTGATCAAGAGAGGATCGAGGGAAGTATGAGTGAAATCACCAATTAATTATAGAAATTAATGCAAGAATGTGCATAGGCCATTATAATTATGGAAAGTACAAGGTGAACTAGTGGATGATGCATTTGGTGTCTAATATCCACACTTTATGCATTACTTGTTTTCTTCTCCAATCTTTTGGAATTCAAAGAAAAGGAGGTCTTCAATAGAGCAAACAGAAGATCAACAAAGGAGAAAATGTCACTCCATTTATGTGACAAGAAACTTCCTAGCTAAACAAGATGGTGGGTTAATAGAGTAGAAGGGAACTAGTTGGAGAGGCGGAGAAATCGAAAAAAAGAACCAAGGTCTAGGAGAAACTCAATAAACGAGGCATTGCTAACTACATTGCCAAACTTCATGGATATGACTCAGTGTTTACTAATCTCATGGTTAATTCCTAGAAGCATGGTAGTGTAAATATTGATGGGGTTTTATTTCATGTTGATGTGGGGGTCATTTCCCATGTTACTGAAATCCTAGCTAAGGGTTTGGAGTTCTATAGAGACAAAAAAGTTTTTGCAAATGCAGTGAAGAATTTTGCCAAGAACATGAAAGAGGAGTGAAAATAGAGACTTATTATGAGATGGATTCGATCAAGAAGCTTTAGAGATATGTGTTATGGGCTATCATTAAGTTTATTTATCTAGATACATGGTTTGATAGGGTTATAACTCACCACTTTGTGATGCTTAACCACTTTTGTTATGGTGTTCAATTATCTTTTCCTTTTTACCATTTTTCTTCTATGAACAAGAATGTTTTGGGGTATAAGAAAAAACCTAGTGCTAACCCAGCCCTACACAAGGGTTTACTTCTTCTGCTTTTTGAATATTTTTAAGCCCAATCTAGAAGTAAGCCCCTGAATCATGATGTGGTTGCTTCTAAGGAGATAGGGAGTTCCAATTTCTCTTCAAACATAGAGGGAAACTTGAGCTTAAGCTCAGAGAAGGAGGATGCCTATCAATCTTTGGGGAAGAAAAGTAATGGGAGAGTCAAGGCACTCCCTCTCCTAGAAAACTCCTTGTAGGAAAAGCCCTACGAGCCATATGCTCAAAATTTCTAGTCAAGCAGATGATGAGTACAATGATGAAGGAGATGCCATGGATACAGAAGAGGAGACCAAGGCTGTGGATGATAAGATTGGAGCAGAGTTGGCCACTACCCCCAAAAAGAACCAAAGGAAGACCAAGAAGGAGGATATGCCACTAGAGGGGCAAAATATTATGGGTTCAGTGCTATAAGATTTTCCTCCCCCTCCTAAGCCCCCATAGGAGCAATAAAATGAGAAAATGGAGGAGGGAAACACAAGAATGTGGTGGAAATTAAAGATAGGCAAATGGCCTAGAAGAAATTCAATACCAAAACCTCTGAAATGGGGATTCTCTAAGAAGTTATGAAACCTCAAATCCTTGAAGAAAAAGAGGGAAAATCTAACTGGATGAACTCATTGATCCGACACTGGTGGCCATTACTGACAATGCGAGGGAGGTGGGTATGAAGTTGGTCAACAATGCAAAAAACAATATGGTTGACAATTTTTTATCTATAAAATAGCTTTTTCATGATCTAGAGGAGGTTAAAGATGGGTTGGGGTAGATGGAATGCCAGGTGAAGAAGAATAAGCAAAGGAACCAATCTAACCTGGGGGATTGAATCAAGATGGTTGAAGACAGGATGAGAAATATAGAGAACTTCAACTTCAGCATGGCTAACCAGATGCTTAGTATCTTTAAATCTCTCAATGAAAACATTATTAGTCTAAGTGTCAATTTGAAAGCTAGGGGGATTTTTCTAGAGGACAATGATAAAGATAGGATGGAAGAGGGCCCCAGAATGGACATAACTCAAAGCCTCCTAGATCGAAGTGTGAGAAGAACCAAGAACTCTAGGAGGAAGATCTTCAGAGAATCAAAGATGTGATAGAGACCATCCAAGACCTTGAGAGGAGGATGGACGAGCAAGTAAAGAACATATAAGTATTGCCTCTAGCTATTGCAATCTTTGTTGGTTTTTTCTTGTTGGCTTTTTGCATGTCCTTTGTTCTAGCCTTTCTATTGGCCTTTTTTTGTGTTGCTAGGCATTTTAACTTGTTTCCCTTTTTTGTGTAAGAACTATTGGGTTTTAGGATCCCTATAAAACCTATTTTTCCTAATTAAAAACCATACAAAATAGGATCCTTAGCATAGATAGGTTTGCAAAAATGGTTTTCAAGGCCTGTCAAGATGCCCTATTTATAAAAATAACTTAGAGATGGTTGAACACACCCCATATAAATATTTCATTGCAAAATCATGTTGGCATTGGCTTTTTCAAAATATCATTTGGCTCTCTACTTCTTCAAAAACACTATGGGATCACTTAAAGAGTTAGTCCAAAAATGGATACTCTAAGATAGATAAAAATCTTTGGAAAATTTTACCATTCACCTTCCCTTCTCAACAAAATAAAAGCATGCATAATAGAAGTTATGAACAATGATCGAAGAAATTCAATCAAAGAAGAAGGAACCTTCTTAGGCTAGGATATTGACATGCAAAAAAGTAAGTGTAAAATTATCAATTCCCCAATGCTAGACACAAAAACAAGCAAGCTAGATAGAGAAAATTGTAGATAGGAACCACCACCTATGGAATGGTTAAAATTGAACTTCTAGGGAGCATCAAGAGGAAATCCTCAAAGGGCAGGTATAGGATGCATAATCTACTCAATAGATACTAGGCAGATTAAAAGGGGAAAATATTTACGGGATTATGCAAACAACATGGTAGAAATGAAAGACCTATTAGAAGGACTAACACTTAGTTTAAACATTAGGTTCAAAAAACTTATCATAGATGGGGATTCACAAATTATACTAAATGGTAAAAGGAGTAGGTATATACCCAACTGGATACTCAACTAAAAAACTAGAAGAATTTTTATTCCTATTAGATAATTATGATTAAATTGATATATACAACACATATACCAAGAAGGCAATAAAATAAAAGATGAACTAGCCAATCTAGGAGCTAATGGGGAAGATACCCTCACCTTCAACCTCTAGAGTAGTTTTATTAGGTCAAACATATTTAATAATATAATTATCTTTAAGGTTTCATCATCTCCAATTTAGTTCCATTTTTGCATGTACTATGGTATACATAATATGGTTCATAATTAGACCTTATGTCATCATTATTAAATTTTTTTCTATATTTTGTTACTAATTCATTCTAACAATGATCTTGGCCAAGAGTAGTTGTCATTTCTGCATAATATTTACCACTCAGAAAGAAGGTGCACTTGCTAAGTAATCTTAATAAAGAATAAAGACATAGGAAAACATTGATTTTGAATAAAGGCAAAGTGGAAAAATAACAACTAATGAAGAACTACTCATCTACAAAGATGAGATTTTTAAAATATAGAAACCTAGAAAATCAAAGTGAAATATGGATGGAAAGTTGTAAGAAATGAAAAAAATTGTAAAAAGGATATATTTTTAATTGGGTTGGGGAAACTAGGGAATGACCCTTTTTAACTTTGTACACTATATATGACCATTTGTCCCTAGCAAGATATGAGATTTTCTTTCTCCATTCTTTCCTACAACTACCTATTTGAATGAAGATTTTGTAAATTTTATTTTAATATTATCAATAAGATTTTGGCCTTTTATTGATCAAAACAAATATTTAATAAATGTTTTATTTTATTATAGTATTTTGTTAAAAAATCAATTGATTATTTTATCAATAATTTATAGAAGATAAAAGTAAAATAATTTAAATACTTTTTAGATAAATAATATAATTATAGTATAATTAATAAATTTAAGTTAAAATAAAATTTATTATAATTCTCGCATAAGTTTTCTTATTTAAATCTAAATTTTAGTAAGTAAACTATTTTTTATGATTATATAAATTTATATTATATAAAATTATAGAAATATGCCAATAGTAGCATGTTTTGATGGTTAAGTTGTTGATCTGTTATCCTTACCATTAAGGTTCAAATCTAGTGGGGATGAGGTCCCTTGTTTGTGGCCTCACTAGTTCATAGCTCTGGGTCAAAGCATTTACCCCTCTTTTAAATTTATTTATTTTAATAGAAATATATATAATAAATTATTTAAGAAAATCAAATTTAAGTATAGCTAATATAAGATTTTAATCTAGTTTAAATAATTTATTATATTTTATTTCTATAATTTTATATATTGTGAGTTTGTTCATAAATTTATTAAATAAATAAAAAATTATATTTCATTTAAATACTAAATTAATTATCTTTTAATTTTACTATATTAATGGAAAGTACTTAGCAATTATTGGCACTTAATTTTGGTGGTGTATTTTTTCTTTTAGATATTTTTTCATTACTCTCATTAATTTTTTATTTATATATTAAACAAATATAAATACAATTAAAATTAAAAATTAATAAATAAAATATCTTGATAAAATATAATAAAATAAAATAAATAAAAAATTGCCTTTAATATTATAATTGTAATATATTGTGTTAACTTGACAAGCTTGTTATTTACAATTAAAATTTGAAGGTCACATCAATATGTTTTTAGTCAAGGTGTTCAAACATTTCTCCCAAAAGAGAAAAATAGTTGTATAACACACACAGACACACACACACACACACACACACACACACAAACAAAATGCTATGATAGGTTTGTAGCCCCAAGGGAGAGAGCTTTCCTATGGACTACTTTGCAAAATAGAGTTCTCACAAGAGAATGACTCAAAACTTGTGGATTTCTAAGGCAAGTCATGTTCATCCTCTGCAAATGTGTTGAAGGATAAGTGAACTATCTACTTTTTGAAAATTTTATTACTACTAGTGGTCCTAGTTGGGTCCCAAATTGGAATGGTCATTGGTATGGAATGATAATTAATAAACCTTCTCAAGTATTGGTCTAAATTGAATAAGAATTCACCACAATACTATTTATAGATTATGTCTCCATCCATAGTATTGTCAAAAATACATAAGGAGGGGAATCAAATGATCTTAAAAGATGACTAGCTCAACATAGATAAGGTTATTGAAACAATTAAATCTAGTATTAGTTAAGTTTCCAATAAAAAATATTATCTCAAAAAGATTGAATTTGTTAGTGATTTGGACAAGAGAGTGAAGGTGGGATGGGGAAGCCTCATTACACCTAACATTAATATTACTATTTTACTTCCCAGTTAGATCAATAACCATGTTATGAAACTCAACATAGGGATTGGACATCCAAACTAAGAAAATATATTTCTCATGGTGAAGGCTCATTTACTTGTTAACCCAAGCAAAGTGTACTTGAAATGGGCTAGCAACCTATGCACACTAATCTTCAAAAAAATCATGCTATCCTATGACTTAAAGAAAATAATTTATACTTTTTTGGGGGGGGAAAATGTTGTTAATGTGTGTTAATGAGTTCTACAATGTAAATTATGTAAGGTAAATTCATTAACAAACCAATTTCACCATTAAACATTCAATACCATAGAAAGAGGGGCTTCAAAATAGAACTCCTAATATAACCCAAGTTATAATAGTAAAAATAAAAGGGATAAAGGGATTCCATGATTAAACCCAAATTATATCAAGATCGTACACAAGCAAGTCATCTTTCATTCAAAGAAAATTAATTTAAGATATACAATGTGAATGCTATTTTGAATCAATTGATTTAGTGACAAGTGTAAGGTAGATACACATGCTAAATATATGCACAATCTACATAACTAAAATATGGAAATGAATTTATACTAAAAAATGAATTAAATTATGAAGGACCTACTTTGAGTGTGTGAGAAATTATGTCAAAACTATGACTAAATTTTTTACTGTGCATCTACAATTACAACAAAAAACCCACAAAACCATTTTGTCCTTAAACGTCCAAGAATAAGTTGAGTTGTTGGTAAAGTATTTATATACTTTGTAGGAATGGATATTTTCCCATGACATTGTACTAAATCGAACCCAACCTCTTGAGAAAGTTCACAACAGGTAGTTTTTAGATCTATAGCCACAATTCAAATATCCTACCCCTCCACACAATAAAACTTGCTTCATATTTTGGTTTGGTGAGAGATTGACTTGGTCAAGCCATAGATCAAAGAATAAACCTTGGAATGAAATTTAAAGCATTAAAGAAGGAAAGGAAAATGTAAATATTCAACTTTCATGGTGAAACCCTTGTCAATAATGATTTTACAATGCTTGCATGTTGTAGATGTTGAATTTACAATGAAGGATGTATGAAATCTCATGTAGGTTATGCTTATTACCAAGACAACTGCACTTACAAGCAACATGGAATCATCACTTATAATCTGTGTCATTGCCTCTTAAATCTTGAAATACACACAATAAAATGATAATGCTTGTATTGCTTTGTCCACCCAATTCATCCCATATTTATATGCATTGAAAGAAGTATCATTGAGATAAACCATATATTAGACCTGCAATTATCACATCCCTTAGATAAACTATGGTTTCCTAATAATGCTTCAACCTTCATCCCTAACACAATCCCTCCACAAGTATTGGTAATACAAAAATACTTATGAGAAAAGATCGGTAATGTACATAAAACAAAGATCAAAGTTGGTATTTTTCTCCTTAATATTCAACCATATTCTATTTCAAATCAAAAAAAATTTGTCTTTTTTTTTTCCACAAGAAGTTTTATAGTAATTGAAAAAATATTAATGACTATAGTATTTTAAAGTTTGAAAAAAAATTATTCAGGAAACCTTCTAAAAATTTATGACAATAGAAAAAAAACATCTATTGATAAAATTTGCAAATTAGAAAATTACCAAAATTCTTAAAATAAACCATATCTCAATTCATTCATTTATTCTTTTCTAAATAATTCCAAAAAATCAACTAGAAATATCATGTAAACAAAAAATCATAGTTTGAAGTTATTTTCATAAAGTTTCCTTGACATATTGTTTCATTAATAAATTAGTTTTCTATATGTTTTCTCACCTTCAAATATCTTCTCTAAAGTAATCCAAATTTCATGTTAAAATTTTAAATTTTTAATCTTTGCATATTTCAATTTAAGAAGAGTTGCCAATAGTGCTTCCTTAGCATGAATATTATCCATGAGTAGATCTTTAGAATCTTTTTCATAGGAGTCAAACTTGTCTTCATCTATCACATCTTTCTTTTTAATGTAACCAACAAAAATTTTGGACCCATGGACAATAAGTGAGTCATCATCTTCTCCTTTGAACTGTCATTATTTACTCCATCAAAATTCAAAGTTTATTTCCTAAAATAGGAAGCAATGGATCTCCAAAAGCTATTTATCTTTTCCTTCAAGGATCTGATGCTCTAATACCAATTGTTAGAATGAAAAGTCCATAAAGATAACTAAGAGGGGGAATGAATCAATTGAATACTTAGAACAATTTTTATTAACCTTAACAAATCTAAAACTTGTAAACAATAAATGCAAAAATTGTAGAAAGATAACCGTGCATAATAAAACCATATATGTTAACTAGATAAGTCATTTATCAAAGAAAAACTTGGGTGATTCCCACAAGATGATGTGCTAATATAAAATTTCCTTGTAAAAGGATGGACTCTATCAAGAGCCAACAAAATGAAATCAGTAAATATTAGTCTCAGAGGAAACTTTGGATCACTATTACGAGATTAAACCCTTATAAGGAATTGTGCCAACCCCATTAGGAGTTGAAAAGAAGACATCTGAACCCATTGTTCAAAAAGCCTTAGATTATCTTCACTAAAAAATCTTCAAGATAACATATACAAGTCCTGAATTAACTAAGTTGTAGGTAAAAGAGAATATATTCATCACCTTTTATAATGTGAAAGGATCATAGAATGCCAATTGTTCAACTTTAATGACATAAAAATGGTATTTGTGTTTAAAATTTGAAAATGATGTAAATTGATGAAATGTGTGAAATTGGATCAATTTTATGCCTATAATTTTTAAATTTTTTAAGTAGGAATTCATTCTATTTAAAAAAAATTTGAAGCCTTTTTCTAACTATGAATAATATAGGGTGTGGCTCCTGTCAATCAAGTATATCAAGATCAACTTTGTTTTCTCTAATTTGAAAATATGTTATAGATGACATGTATAGCTAGGGCGCAAAAGAAGAAATATTAGTTTTCTTATATATATATATATATATATATATATATATATATATATATATATATATATATATATATATATATATTCTTTGTTATAAGTACTCAAGGTTGGCCTTATTAGAAACTAATTTTTTTTCTTCTTGTTAAAACTTCCCTATCAAATCTACACCTTTTTGGAAAAAAAAACATATTCTTGAAGAGGACTCTCTCCTCTAGGGATAAATATAAATTTTAATTTACTTGTTAATTTTTTCCCTTTTGGAGGGACCATCTTCTCAAATGTGAAAATATCTACTTATCATATTTTTAAATTATAACATATTACAACTATTCAAAACATTATGAAATTTATATAATGATGATATTGGAATTGAGATCTATAAAAGGGTATTTTTAGCTTTTGAAAAAGAATTGAGTTTTGATAGAGAAATGAGATTTGACCAAAATAGTTCTAGAGGTCCTAAAAGGTTACACAAATCTATGATTTTATACAAACAACAACTTCTTTTCCAATAAAGTTCCTTTGAAATTCATAGAACATCAATTCATTCTCTAATCAAGCATAATATGCATTCAAGATCACATAACCAACATAATGATATCACTAATGATTACAACCAAGGAAATAGTTTTTCCTTTATACCAAGTCCTAATACAAGTATTGGGTCTTCCTTGTGGATTTTTCAATTTATAATAAATAATATAGGACCTCATTAAGATACATTACATTATATATTACACTAAAATTAACACTTCTCATATAGATTGATCAATAGTTATTTTCTAGGAATAACATGTTGAACAAACTTCACAAATCCACATAGAATCAACATCTAATTCTGCTACATTAACCATAGAATATTGAACATTTCTTCAACCATAATCCAAGAACATTGAACAATCCTTGGTCTCACCAAAAAGATACAATAAAAATACCAAAAACTATCAACTAGAAACTCTCTTTAAGAATGATCTCCACAAAAATTTCTCTTGCTCACTCAAATCTTTATAATTCTTTTTGTAAAAATAGGCATGGCATAGTCTTCAAGAACATCCTTGACTACACCTTTAAGTGCACATAACATAACTTGCTAACCATGAACCTTGCTAAGTGAATCTTCCTTTGTAAATTTGGCTAAACTATCTAGCAAATTGATATGTAGACATCAATGACAAATACTATCATGAATGCAACACATAAGTATGAGCAATCCTCTCACTAACATACTAAAAAAATCCCCACATACAACATCATTAAGCATTCATTCTAACACACACTATGTCCATGATTGGTCCATTAGGAGTGCACCCTATCCCTAATTGGAAAGGGTGTAGTGGGTTCATTCCAACTAGGTGTATCCCAAAACAAGTTTCAAAACTTAGAAATTAGGTACAAATTTTGAGGAAATGTTTTTTTGGTGTATAAAAATAGATGAATTGATTAAAAGAAGAAGAAGGGGAGGACCTGATTGAAAAGATCATACTTTCAAGTTTTGTGCTATAGAATAGGAATGCCAAGGAGGACTTACTAGGTTCTACTTGTATATGAGAAATATGTTAGCAAGAAACACTAATCTATCAAGAGAACAAAAGCATTAACTAGCATAAAAATCATAACATATATAAGAGACAAAGTGAAACCCTCAAATGAGAATATGAACCATGGAATGGCTCTCCCAATGAGGATGGTCACTTGATTTAGGGATGAGTCTACTATGTGGATGTAGGATGTATGCTCAAGGTTCTCAAAATAGCTTCAATGGAGATGGAAATGGCAAATTGGTAGCCTAAGAGCTCTCAATTTGGCATTATAAAGGTATGGTTTAAAGGCTTTGTTTCTCAAAATAGCATTATAACTTTAGCTCAAAAGTTGTGATAATAATGGCTTGGGAGGGGATTCAATTTATAGGCTAAAGGCTTGAGGGATGGAGGGCTAATATGGAAGGAAAGATGAAAGTTTAAGGAGGGCTAGGATGCACTCAAAGGGGAGCACATGGATTGTGCTTGTTTAGCACCAACCAAGGAGTGACACATGTCACAAGGTGAGTAGATGGAGGAAAGAGGAAGGATGAGTCAACAAAAGAGGCTCAAGGGATAATATCTTCATAAAGACCCTTCATTATGGCTTGTAAGAGCTTGTAAGAGTCTTTATTGGCTTTGTAAGAGCATTCATTGTTAGGTGGTTGGGATATTTTTGAGGGAGTTGAGATTGTTGACTTTCCTTGGCTTAGGAAAGCCTTAAGCTTGCTTAGGGAATGTGACAACATTAGGGGGTGGATTAGGCTTGGGTTTAGGATTAGATTAGGGATGTTAGATATTTGCAAGTGGATGGCATTCATGAGGGTGGGTTAGTTAGTGACTAAGCTTAGTTAGTATGGGTGGATGGGGTGGATTAGGCTAAAAAGGGGGATTTAGGATAGGTTAGGGGTTATTAGATTTGAGGGTTTTATTTATCAAATAGATTTATTTAATAAATGGGGATTTTGGAATTAGATAGGATTAATTGATAAATAATAGGTTATTTGATTTATCAATTAGGACTATAGATGATTAATTAAATTAATCAGCTAGGGGATGGCAAAGGATTAATTAAATAGGAATTTAATTAATGATGCCTTTAGAGATGGCTAAATTAGACTACCAAAGCGGTGTAATCAAATTTAGGTGTCTACACTAGCCTAGATCTCATTTAAAAAGAAGATAAGAGAGATGTGAAAATGCATCTTAAATTCAATTTTAATATTATATTAAATTAAATAGATGTCAAAGGATCATAAATGAAAGTGCTTCCAATTTAACATGGTATAATATGGAACTAAGATCTTCCAAAGAGAAGGTTATAATTGAGGGGTCCTAGCATAACATGCATAGGAGTATCTAAGATCATCATACCCACTTTAACAAGAAGTGTTATAATACCCAAAGTTCTCTTAGAAATTTTATCAAATCCTTGAATAGGAATGCTATCGAAACTAATAGATGTAAAATCATCATTTACTACTTTTAACAGATCCACACTACAAACACTCAAATGAGATCCATTATCAATCAGAGTCATGCGTATGATACTTTTTGATGTAGGGGCATCTGAGGGTCCCAAAGATTCTAGCATTTTGGTGGAGTTTGTGTGGACCTATTTTGGTCTTGGTTAATTTTTTTTCATGTATTTAATAAGTGTTGAAACCCTTTTAATGCATTTGGTATTTAATATATGTTAGAGGCCAACTTGTCGTTTAACATGTATTTAATGTAAGGGTTTATTTAATTTGTAGCTTACTAGGCTGAATTTTGGCTTAGTTGGGTACAAGTAGGGGTCTTGTGGAGTCTTTAGTCATTATTCATCCACCTTAGAGAAGAGGATGTGGTAGAGGAGTCAACTTTGAGAAGAGCTAGTAGCTTAGGCTTGGGAAACAAGGAGATTGCTTGGTGGGCTTGCAAGCACAAGTTTAGATCTTCCTTGGAGGTTTTTACCAGAGTGTGGATATGGACTAGAGCTAGGATTTGGATTGGATCTCAAGGGATCTTCTAGAACTATTACTTTCTTTGTATTTGGACATAACTAGAAAGGCCTTACATCTCAACAAATTCCATGAAATTTTTTATTTTATTAATAAAGAGTTATGATTTGGTACAAGACCTTTCATTGTTGTTGTGTTTCTATTTTGTGGTTATTTGTTGGGGGCTAGGACATCTCCTTTGGGGATTCTCCTTCCTTTCACTGCATCACTTTTATTAATGGATATAGCTACCATAAGAGTGCTATAATTAACTTGGATCTCTTTAGGAAGAAAATGATCATGTATAAACAAAATTAGAGGTAGGATAGAGGTAGCGTTCATACATTATAAAAAGGAATTGATGTTATCTTGATTAGTTGGTTGAATTGAGAGAGTGGCTAAATATTTTTTCAAGGAGTCATGATATGTCAAAGATGTTTGAAGAAGTTTCCAAAGAGAAATATTGACAGAGGTATTATGTAATTGTTATACTAAGTCTCCATTCCAAGAGTGAAGGAGAAAGATGAAGTGGAGGAGGATGAATGGGTTGAGAAGGTGGAAGAGTAGTAAGTGTTGTAAATCTAATGGGAGAGTAAGATATTAAGAGCGGGAGGGGGGATGAATTAGGATCTACAAAACATTTAACACTTCAAACATGAATCACATTCATACTTAATTCACCACACATCTCAAATGTAACCTTTATCATGCATCATCATATATCAACATGTAATATATTAGACCTACCATCTAATAAAATGAATAACACATAAACACATTATAAACACACAACACCAAATGTAGTAATGTGAAAACTGTCCAAAGTGAAGGTAAATCAATGGTGGGGATTCAATGGTGGGGATAACACCCACAAAGTCTTCACTACTATAGCAATAAATTGTGCCTATTAGGGCTACAAGGTTTGACAATTTCTTATGATCTACCCTATGAGGGTTCTTCCCTGCTAAGAGCTTACAAGATAGTCAAGTCTACCTTGATTAAACAATTTCTACATCACAATAAAGTGAGCACTAGCTTAGGAGATTTACAATAGGCCCACTCCATTATGAAATTCACCTAATAAAATGGTTGGAATGTAATCAATAACATGATCCTTCAGCTTTTACATGATTGCTAATGACATATCATCTCTTTATAATATGTAATGACCTCTATGTGACAAATATTCTATATCTCTTCTCTACACTATTCGGCCACCTTAGTTCTTCAAACTCAGATTCATATTCAAGTGCACAATCCTCTCTCTAATAACTTTAACAACACAAAATTGTGGCTTAAGCCCTTCTTTTATAACCTTTTAACAAATCTTCTAGATATTGATTAATGATTGAATTCATCATTTTTTCCACTTAGTCATTCCGTTTTTTTTTATTGGTTGAATATAGATTATAGGGATTAATGATCCAAAATTACCGGCATAATTACCTAAATGATTAAATCCTCAATCATATAAAAATATTTCCAACTTGGCAAAATGGTTTACATGTGATATTTTGCAATTCCAAAATCAAATACAAAATCTATGTCACTTGACTCATATAGCTTCTAGTATGACTCTTCTTGTTATTTTATGTTGTCCCTCGGCATGAACTTGACTTGCCCATAACTAAAATTTGTCATTTGAATTTCTTGGGACATGTTACCTCCTAAATCACTTGACAACCACTGAAATACTTGATAGCTCTGAATTTCATGGTGAAGCTTATATGTACTCAACAATTATAACTACTTCAAAACATACTAAAATTATTCACTTCTCTACTTGATAGTTCGACCTGTATAGTGGCTCAATTATAGTGATGAGCAACTAGCATTGCCAAGTAAATGACTAAGCATTTTAGACTAATAGATAAGTTCCTTTAGGGTAAACAATCTCCACCTTTGGCATTAGTGGCAAAAACACTTATCATCATAAAAATTGCATACATAAAAAAAATTCAAAACTAGAACTCCCCATTTGTTTGGGTGTGCTTCATACTCTAGCTCAGTAATTATATGCATTACTTTATTCCTCAAAAAAAAAAATTTCTCCCCCTTGTCAACTCTATAAAATATTATTTCACCCTTGTTTTTATCATGGTTTTCATCTGAAGGTAAACTAGGAACTGGGACTACACCATATTTCATCAAAAATGGTTTGTGCCATTACATGATGAGTTGCATTCTATTATCCAAATTCATCTTGAGTCTTACAAGAACATGTCATTCAGTTTCCAATCTGGTAGCTAAGTCCACCATGTTATCTTAAATGGATAAATTTTGATTACTCTGAATAAGATTCTTGGTAGTTTGCAAATAGCTTTGCAATACCTCAAAATTAGGTGTCAAAAAATCTTATATCTTTGTGATCTATGTTCTTACTTAAACTCCTCCATTACATCCGACTCTCTCCCTTGTAAAAATATCAATTTTGAAAAATGTACTGAACTTGAACTTACAACCAAGTTCACTATGTTATCGCTCTATTGTAAATAAACATCAATCTTGTCCATTTGTTCCCTTATCTCTTTTGTCAATAGGGAAAATTGACACAAATTCTTAAATAATGTAAATTTACATTCAAAATTAACTTTTCAAAATCATTTACAAGGGCACAAAGTTCAACTTGTTTGACTACAATTTCTATTGCAACTTTCTCCATCACCTTATTGTCAAATTTCCTCTTTGACCATTGCATAATTTTTTCTCTTGTATCTATATCAAGGTCTCAATAATTTTAACAAATTGTTCAATTATTGGGGTATGTTCATTCAAGTTTTCAATATCAATAGTTTGAAGAAATATATCCTTGATTCCATGCAAAACATATTTTTGTTGATATTCTCTTCTCATTTCTTCTTTCTTAACCTTTTTTTCTACCAACTCAATGGGTGCTTTCATTTGATCATAAGTTCAATTGTGTCAATCCCAATTAGGGATGACAATCACTTCTATTGGAAATATTCTAGACTATGCTAAGTTACTAAGAGAGGAGAGGTGAATCAGTAACTTCTAAAATTTAAACAATTTAACTCTTAACTCAATCAATAAAATTAGCATTTAACTCTTTACTTATAATTTGATCTAACTGCATGCATAGGAAACTAAAAACATGAAAGAATTCATAACATTTTGATACAAAGATTTGGTGACCCAGAAACCTTCCAAATAGAAAGTAAAATTGGGGTGGGGATGATACCCAAAAAATTTAGTACTGCAGTATAAAATTAGCCTGTTAAAGTTTACATTGATCACTTTTGGTGATATGCCCTATTAGGAGCAATAAGGACTGCTAGGTCCACCTTATTAAAGGATTTACAAACATACAATGAAGTATGCAATTGGTAAAGAGATTTTTGAAAAAGACTATTAGGTCTACCTTGTTAAAGGATTTGATTGATTCACCTGTTAGGATGAAATAGTAGTTGATCTCTAATCTGCAACTTGGTTTGCTGAATGAGATTCTTTTATGTACAAATCACCTTGTTGTGATAGATATGTCTTTGCTGCTCCTTATACTATTGTGGCCTTTGTAATTTTCTCTTTTATGCACTTTTCTTATTACATTCGATTACATTGAATTCACATTCACTTGCTTACTCACGTGGATATGATATTTTTCATTACATTTATACCAATCCAATTATACAATTACAAAGTTAGCCACAATACAAGTTAACAAAAATATTACAAAGTCGGCCCACATGAAGACACTTGGATCCTGAAGACTAACTTGGTGAAGTTTTGATACTTGGTATGCATTGTCAATGCTCGACATCATCATGCACTCGATAGACATAGAAGCTTAGTCCATACTAATCACTTCCAAGTAGTATTGAACTTGGTTTGCACTAGTGACTCGGAAATTACTATGCATGAATATTTATGCTTCTGGTGAGATTGTGTGAAAGTTTATATCTTCAACATTTTAGATCATACTACATGATCCATCACCAGGATGAGAGAGCTAAGAAAAAAAAACATAATATGTTGCAGACCCAGACTGAATAAAAAGAGAAATAGAGGGGGGGGGGCGGGGGGGTGGGGGGGCGGGAGGGGGAGGGGGTAAGGAGGACAGCACACAAGTCAAGGAAACAAAAGAAGAAGGAGGACACCAGAGAGGTCAAAAGAGAGTAGGAAAAAAGGGATGATAAGTTAATAAAAAATTAAAGGAGAGCCTAAAAATTAAACATGATTAATAATAAAAAATGAAAATAAAAACTAAAAATTAAAAAGAAGAAACTAATAATAATTAAGAAAAACAATAAGATAAATTAAGAACACAAACAAGAACTAGAAAGATAGAATTACACATAGTTCTTGTTTGTGTTTTTAATTTATCTTATTGGTTTTCTTACTTATTATTATTTTCTTCTTTTTAGTTTTTAATTTTTATTTTCATTTTTATTATTAATCATGTTTAATTTTTAGGCTCTCCTTTAATTTTTTATTAACTTATCATCCCTTTTTTCCTACTCTCTTTTGACCTCTTTGGTGTCCTCCTTCTCCTTCTTTTGTTTCCTTGACTTGCATGATGTCCTCCTTACAACCCACCCCCCCCCCCCCCACCCTCAGTTTCTCTTTTTATTCAGTCTGGGTCTGCAACATATTATGTTTTTTTTTCTTAGCTCTCTCATCGTGATGATGGATCATGTAGTATGATCTGAAACGTTGATGCTATAAAATTTCACACAATCTCACCAGAAGCATAAATATTCATAGCATGGATTGTGGAAATCTGTTACAAATACTATGCAACTCGGCATATAAATTGAATCACTTGGTTAACACTAGGTAGCTTGGTTAACACTAGATTCACACCATAACAACTGCAAACTCAGTAAACACTGCACTGCTCGGTTTACATTGGTAAACTCATCATATAGTTAGATGTTTAGTTTACATTTCTCATCTTCACACTAACTAAAACTGCTTGGCATGCATTGAAGTTTGTCCAACAGACTTGGTAGCAACTGTAGGACTCAATAATAACTAAAATTCTTAGTAAAAACTGATAATTGTATAATGAGCTTAGTAGATACTTACAATCTAAATAAGTGTATTGTCACTAATAACAAACTTAACTGATATATCAACAATCCCCCCCTTTGGCATTAGTGACAAAAACACTTATCAACCAAAACTAAGTTCAAAAAGGGTTTCTCAATGCTGGTAGTCATCACCTTGTGATTCTTGACTCAGTAGAGTATATTGTACATCATTGCTACATAGAATCTATATATCTATTGTACATGTTGTACACTCCTCTTTTGCATCTTTCTTCGCTATTGTTTTTATAACTTATTACATTTTCTCCCCCATAACTTACTTACAATATATACTTCTCCTATATATATATTTTCCCCCCCTTTTTTACATTAATACCAAAGAATTATTCTATTTATTTACATTTTTATGCCAAAAAGGGATAGAAAATCTTAATGTACTTAATGAGTATTATTTCCAAGGTCTTTTCCTAGTCCTCTTGTAAGACCTTACTCTTTTGTAGTGCAACTTGCACCTCTGTAGATAGCTCTATCATATGATTTGCTATGGTGAATTTATTGTTATGGATGAAAGTTTTTGAATGTGTATATGTTTTTGCAGTGTATTCATGTTGGGAAGAATCATATTTTGTATATCTACTAATGTATATCTTATCCTTGCTTCTTCTTTGAGAAATTCTACTTGTATATCTATCAAAAATCTTATCTTCTTGTAATATGCAGAGCTTGAACTAGGGTCAAGTTGCAACTGTTGAGCACTAGCCTTAAAGTCTTCATCTATTTTGGACAATTTGTCCTTTATTTCCTTAGTAAATTTAGAAACATCACATAGCTTTCCAAAAAGTAATGTTACATTTGTACAAGATGTTTCTGTTCGACCCAAAATTGTAGAAAGTTCTACTTGATAGATAGCAATTTGTTGAGCAGTGTGCTTCAACACTTTATTTTCAAATTTCTTCTATGCCTTATGTAGAAGCTTATCCTATCCATTAGTATCTTCATTGAACTTTTTAACTACCTCTACTAGCTAATACAAAATTGGCTGCGAAGGATCAATGTCTTCACCTATAACATCTGCCAAAATGTTCTTTGCATCTTCAATAATCTTAAGCTCTTTATCCCTTTCCTCTCTTAATCTTTGTTGTTTAGCCTTCTTCTAGAAGAGTTCATCAAATGTTTTCATTTGCTCTAGAGTTACCTTGTAAATGTCCCAATGTGGGATTACAATTTCTTTATCTAAATCAATTTCTTCCTCCATCTCTTTTTATTTTCCCAAAAATTTTGTGCTTGGTTGAACCTTGGTGGGCTCAACTATCCTTACACTTATTTCTTTTGTATCTAAAATAGAAATAATAGTAGACATGCTAGGACTTGCTATGAAAACTGATACTGAGCTTATTGAAGGAATATGTATAGAAATACTTGAAGAATCCAAAATTGATGTTCTCAAAACTGAAGTAGCTGAATTGGTTGATGAAGGAAGAGTTTGCAGCTTGGTAGATAAAGTGGAGGTCACTTTTGTCAATGATGTGCTGAGCTGAGTAGGAGCAAAGAGTGATTGGACATTTGGATTGGCACTAGTAGTCACAATCAAACTTGCTTGGAATGTCTCTATGCTTTATGTTGTTACTAGTTTGCTTGGAGAGTGAGGAAGTGAGCCAGTGACTGCTGCAAATATCTTAACTGGATTAGTCTCCTCATCATTTTTCTTTTCTTCCTCGGTAGCCTCTTTCCCTTATTCCTCTTCATCTTCTTTGTTGTCAAAATGAGTTACAATATTTTCTTCTCATCTTTCTCCTTATCTTCTTCTTCATCATCATCTTTAACATCAACTGGAACATCACTTGGTTTATGTAATAGATAGATATTCTTCCAATTGTCTTTTGCATTCTTTACAACATATTAAACTTCAGAGTCAATTTTTCTTCATTTTCCTTCAATGGCTCTTTTACCTCTACATCTGATATGCTCGGTAATAGCTACCACAAGTTTTTCCCATAGATATCTCTTATAGTTTGCATGGAAAATTCTCATCTTGGCTTAATTTTCTCCATCAAAGTATTAGAAATTTGAGATATAAGTTGGCCAGGTGAGTACTTCCACTTACTCATTTTATCCATGACCAAATCTTCTATTTTCTTTTGGTTTGCCTCAGTCCTAGTATCATACTTTAATGCCTTAAAATTTGTTATCTCTAGTCCAACTCATAGTTCTTTTTATCTATCTTGGAAGGAGGGTGGAGGTCTATTGAATATAATGTCTCCACCTTCCTTGTTAGCTTTCTTTCTTGATCTCCCCATGAATATAGCAGTGGATGGTTTTTCTACCTTGGTGATGATCACCTTTCCCTTTTTCTTTATTGGTTCCTCTTCCTTTGGTTCTTCTTCATTCTTTTCTTCTTCCTCATCCTCACCTTTTCCCTTCATCAATAAAAGAGTAGAACTTGTTTTAAGCTTTGCAATTCTTCTCTTTCCTTTGTTGAACACCTGAGGAAATTTTATCTCCAATTCTATCTTGGATTTTGCTTCATCATAAGTTCCAAAATATGCAGCCTTGGGATCAACTAGTTTATTGGAAAGAGCTTCAATGATATCCTTTGTTTCATCAATATTAACCTCATAACCAAGAGGTTTTACCCATGCTATTCTATGCCTAACTACTTGAATGTATACCTTGTCATTGTCCACCATGAAGCATACATCATCCTTATAATCCTAGACTAGTTTCTTGGGGATTCAATACCTATTGTTCATTTTCTATTTGAATGCATCAAAATAATTGTCCATAATATTATTATAATTCTCACCCATCTCAGCAATATACTCATTTATCTGATATAACATAGGCACATCTTTTCTCCAAACTATAGTGCCTTTAGAAGGAAAGAATTTCTGAATATAAAAGAATAGACAAGTCAACAAAGAACCAAACTTACGTGGGTTATTCTTTGAAGTCCTTATGCTATCCATATTTTTATTGAACTATTTCAACAATAGCTCTGATACCAATTGTTGGAAATATTCTAGACTATGCTAAGTTACTGAGAGGGGACAGGTGAATCAATAACTTCTAAAATTTAAAAAATTTGACTCTTAACTCAATCAATCCAATTAGCATTTAATTCTTCATGTATAATCCGATATTATTGCATGCATAGGAAACTAAAAACATGAATGCATTCATAACATTTTGATAGAAAGATTTGGTGACCTAGAAACCTTCCAAATAGGAAGTAAATTTGGGGTGGGGATCCACAAACTTTAGTACTATAGTATAAAGTTCACCTATTAAAACTTACATTGATCACTTCTGGTGATCTACCCTATTAGGAGCAATAAGGACTGCTAGGTCCACCTTGTGAAAGGATTTACAAACATACAATGAAGTATGCACTCAGTAAAGAGATTTTTGCAAAAGATTATTAGGTCTACCTTGTTAAAGGATTTGACTGATTCACTTGTTAGGATGAAATAGTAGCTGATCTCTGATCTACAACTTTGTTTTCTAAATGAGATTCCCTTATGTACAAATCACCTTGTTGTGATTGATATGTCTTTGCTGCTCCTTATACTACTATAGCCTTTGTAATTTTCTCTTTCCTGCACTTTTCTTATTACATTCAATTACATTGCATTCACATTCACTTGCTTACTCACTTGGATATGATATTATGCATTACATAGATACCAAACAATTATACAATTACAAAGTCAGCCACAATACAAGTTAACAAAAATATTACAAAGTCGGCCCACATGAAGACTCTTAGGTTCTAAGGACTAACTCTGTGAGGTTTTGATACTCGACATCCACTATCAATTCTTAGCATCTTCATGCACTTGATAGACATAGAAGCTTAGTCCATACTAATCACTTCCAAGTAGTCTTGAACTAGGTTTACACTGGTGACTCGAAAAATAGTGTGCAACTCAACATATAAATTGAATCACTTGGTTAACACTAGATTCACAGCACAACAACTACAAACTCAGTAAGAACTACACTACTTAGTTTACACTGGTAAACTTGGCATACACTAAGATGCTTAGTTTACATTTCTGATCTTCACACTAATTGAAACTACTTAAAATGCACTAAATTTTGTCCAATGGACTTGGTAGCAACTATAGGACTCAGTAACAACTGAAATGCTTGGTAAACATTGATAACTGGAGAATGAGCTCAATAAATACTTACAATCTAAATAAGTGTATTGTCACTAATAAAAAACTTGACTGATATGTCAATAACTTCATCTAAGGTAACATGCTTACCTTGAATTCACATTGGAGACTATATTTTATTTTTCTTTATTCTCTTCCCCTTTGAGTTTGGAGTTTTGGAGCTGAGTGTTTTCATATGTAGACCTTTATTTTATACATCTAGGCTTAGTCTTTATGTCTCCTCAATTTGTATATGCTACACATTTTTTATTTTCTTTGCAATAAAAGTAAATTTTTGTTTAGCCGCATTATCCTTTTCCTTGTCAACATCAGTAGTGAGTTCATTTCTAGAACTGAGTTGCACAACCTTCTTTATTCCCTCAAACTGAGGTCCTAAGGCACTCACTATCTCAGCTATAGTGGGTTGGTCCACTTGATCATTCTGGTTCTTTGGTTTCTTTTCCTCTTCAATATTCTCATTGGCCATTTCTCTCATTGGCAATATCTTCTATTCTAGTACTTATTCATTTTGTTCTTTATTGGTCAATGCAATCTATTTCTTTGCATGACTATCACTTACATCTCCTTGTCCTTGATCTTGACTAATTGTGACAACAAAAATAGTAGATGGAATAGGTGTGGATTATACTTGTAGTGTGGACTCTAGTGCACCAATCTTGGGGTAGTCTTTTACTTGCACAATCATAGGATTAGGATTCATCAATTTCTCATTAGTTGGAATTGGTAATGAATGATTCTATAAAAGATATTCACCTTTCTTTTCTATCTCAACTATCACATTTTATTCACTCAACACATTTCTAACTAGTCTCGTTTCAAGTACATCATCTATTACAATTGTTTGTGTCTTCACTTCACTCTTTTGCACCATATTGTAAATTTAATCAATGATATTTTTGTGTCATCATTAAGATATTATATGTTGTCCAATTCTATATGTTCCTACTCATCCTTTTCTTCCACATGTTTTTGTTCAATATCTTTTTCCATATCACTTTCTCTCCTCTATAACATTTTTCGCTTTTTTCTTCAAAATGAGGAAAGCCCTCCTCTTAGGAACAAATATATTACTAAACTCTTTTATGGCTTATGAAATATTTTTCTTGTTCAACTCAAGCATCACTTGGGCAAGTATGCCCTCTCTAAGTTTCCTCTTTATGATTAATACAAACTTTCATTTCTCATCTACTCTAACATAGAGCTCATTGGGTATCATGTTTCCTGGCTCTAATGGTGTGTATTTTATTTTTTCCATCATATCTAATAATGTTTCTTCTAATTTTTTATTATCCTTCTTACTACAAGCCTTCTCCTCAACTTCTTCACATGTTTTCTTAGATTGACCTTATCTAGAGTATCTTTTCTCTTTGATTAAAACTGGCCTTGAACTAGTTTGGTGACTTTCACTAGACTCCCTTCTTCTATGACTCAAAAACTATAGTAGTAGTTTCCCTTTTCCTTTATCTGGTTATTCTCTGAGTGTCAAAGGTAGGCTTTGAATCTTTCTTATTGCCTCTTCTAGTCTATGGTTTGGCCACAACTATCTCCTTTCCTTTTCCTTTATCTTCCTCTTCTTCATGACCTTCCTCTTCTTCATTTCCTTCTTCTTCTTAATTGTCATTGAATAAATTTTCACTTTTTCCCTTAGTAATTTTTAGGGGTGCCTCTTTCTCGACACCTTCATCCATGAATTTCTCCAAATTATTTATCATTCATTTTATTTTTCTTTGTATCTTGGGAACCTTTATCTCCATCATGATTCTCACTTTGTAGTTTCATATGTGTCAATTGGCTCGACATCCTTGTCTATGGGTTCAACTTGAAATGTTCTAATTCTTGCAACTATTTCATCAAGATTTATTTCACAACCTAGTAGATTTAGCCATGTAATTCTTGGTAGGATAGCTTGGATATAGGTGTTGTCTATATCTTCTAAAACTAAATGTTCTCATGCTACTTGTGAACTAATGACTTGGGTATCCTTGGCCTATTCAACATTTTATTTTTGAATTATTCAAAATAACCATCCAAGACTAACTCAAAGTTATCTTCCAATTTACTAATAAACTCATTAATTTGTTTTGTAACTAGCTTCTTCTTACTCCATATAATATCACCTTTAGTAGGAAAATAATTTTTCACATGTAAAAGAATGTAAAAACTAACAGGGAACCAAACTTACATATTATATTTTTCACCTATTTGATGCTCCTCAAATTCTCATCTAATTGTTAGAAATGTAGTTCAACTAGGTTGTAGGTATGACCTCTCCTCACAACCTTCCAAGTGACATCAACGGCAACATAGGGAACACTATTTGACAAACTTTATCAATAGGAACTATGAACTATAATCCTCAAGTTACAAATTTTTTCTTAGGATCCTTGATGGTATAAATTTTTATTCCATGCATCTTCCATACTATTGTGGTATTCACTTCAATTAAATCCTTTCTTTGACATCAAATAGGCTTCATGTTATCTATCAAAGGGTAGACATTCACGTAGTGAATAATTCATTTTGTGATCTCTATTGGTCCACCCTCTAGTGACAATTTCATCTCATTAATTCTTCTTAGAATAATCTTTATCCATTCTACTTTGAAAGCTTTCATAAAATCTAAGGTTCGCATGAATATTGCCTCAACAATATGCTTGTGCTTCTCTCTTTTTTGTCCATCGATGCACAACCTTTCATATGAATTCCTTAGTTAGAAATTACCTAATTCACCAATCATAAACATATAGAATGACTTAACATCATGAATCATGATAACCCTAGGCAAGATTAATGATAGGCACCTAGGTGTGTGCACCAAGTTGTGGTGCCAAAAATGTGACACCCTTTCTTCTTCTCTTTTTTGTTTTTAAAAGCATGTATGCGCTATAGCATGCACACACTATGGTTTGGGCTACCCAAGCCATAGTAGGTGTGTGTTATAGCACGAACGCGCTTTTAAAAACTAAATTTTTTTATAAATAGGCCAATCTCCTCAAGTATTGAAACCCTAGATTCTTAAAAAGGACCCTAATAAATACCATTTCCCAAGTGGTCATGAAATTTCAACCAAGGAAATTGTAGTTAGAGGCCCATTTTTGCTGTGTGCACCAAAATGGTGTCCTAAAAACCTAGTTTACCTAAAAATGCAATAACTTGAGTTAGAAAAGACATAGAATGATGAGACTAGAAGCAAAAGAAAATTGATTCAAATCTCTATCTCAAAAATTTATCACATCTATTGTGAAAGCCTTTAAATTTTGTGCAGCATCCAAACAACACTAAAAATGACTCCAAAATTGAATTTCTTTCTTTGCAACTTCTTCCAATCTGTACATTAATGCCCTCCAGAACTCAAAAATAAGGTATATATATATCCTATATATATTTTAATTATTACAACTAATATTTTTATAGTTGTAACCCTTTTTCCACTAAGTTGCAAAATTGAGCAACTTTTACAACTTTCAACAATGCAACTTTGCACAAAAAGTGCAATTTTTATATTTTTCACTTGATTCCACTTCTAGGACCTAGAAAAGGTTCGAACATACCTAGAACCAACTAAAAACAACCAATACTAGGATTTCTTGACCAAAAAATTAAAAATATTGAATTTTCCTAATGAGCAACTTTTTCTTATAAATTGCATAAAGTGCCTTAAGCGTACAAAATGGTGTCTTTCTTTGACAACCATGTGTTGAAATAATCAAATGGGAAGAATACTTCTGAGAGGGGGGGTGAATCAAAAGTATCACACTTTAACCTTAAAAACTTTTAACTAAAAATAGATTGCATGCATGTAATAATATTAGTTAAGCATAAAGTAAACACATGCATCAAAACACATAACACCAAATTTGTTAACCTAGAAACCCTCCAAAATGAGAAGGTAAAACTGGGGCAAGGATGATACCCACAAAATATCACTGCAACAATAATGTTTGACCACTTTTGATGGTCTACCTTGTTAAAGGCTTTAACTATATCAATAGTGACCTGTCTAAAGGATTTACAAACACTTTACATGAAGTGTCACCCTGTTAAAGAATTTTATCACCTTGTCAAAGGTTCTACAACCTAGGTGTTAAGCTAACCTATCAACATAGGATTTTATTTCTAATACAATTGCTTGAGAGTATTAGATTAATAAACCTAATAGCTTACAATCCTTGATTACTGAATTCAGGCACTTGATCTGCTCTTTTTGATCTTGATCCTTTGAGATCTAATATCTGTTCAATGCCCTTGCTCTATTCTGATCAACTAAATACTGCAATGCTACTTTGTTCCTCTAAGTCTTTTCACACTTCCCTCTAAATTTCACTATAGTTTACCCATACACTTCATTCATTTACACATACAATGGGGTTTCATCCTACTTTTAAGGATTTCAAAGACTTAGGCTTAGTTATGAATCTATGATCCATATTAAATCTTTATTTCCCGCTTGTTCCTTGCACTTTTCTTATTTTTTGCATACCTTCTCCATTTTTCTCATTTGCTACATGTTGATTGCATAGGAAATATAAAAGATTCATTCTTATCTCTAATATCCTTTGAGGTCTTTCTATGTCAGCTCAAAAAATGGTTTACATATGAGTTTGAAGGCAAAAACTCATATGCTGATTTTGTGTTACTCGGTACATGTATGATTCTGATTTTCTCAGCACTTGTTACCTCTGATGCTTGGCTCATATAAAAAAATTGGATCACTTGGCACCTATAGCAATTCTGTTTCACTTGTCTTCTATAGTGACTTGATACTTATACTTTTCTTGGCACTTGATCTTCAGTTCACACCTGAAGAATGCTCAACACATGAAGATCACTTGGCACCTATTGTTTTTATGTCTAGCTTGACATACATTATAGCTTGGCATCAACTGTTTACTTGAAATCTATACATATTTTACTTGGCATGTGTTACTAGCTTGACATAAACTGAGTAAACATCTTAAGTGTGTTGACATGAAATAGTCAAAACCTAGTGTTAGATTCAACAATCTCCCCCTTTGACATGAGTGTCAAAAATAGTTAACAATATATAAAATTATAATCTCCTTGACTAAAATATGCATATAGTTTGACATATATACAAATATTTAAAACTTCTCAAAATTTTGTGAAAAATGTATATACCTCAAAAAAATTATTGTATAACTCCCCCTAAGCTGATGTATTCCTATAACTATAACCAAAATGTTTGTTGTCCCCCTGAGTTGATGTGCCTATACTCTATATCTATGTTCTCTTCCATTCTTATTTACAACTCCCCCAAAACATTGTATCTCCTTCTCAATTATTTCTCCCCCTTAACTATATCTCCCCCTTTTTGATACTAATGTCAAAGGGGTCTAAGGATTAAGATCATATTTTTCCAAAAATGTTTTATTGACCTTTATAATCATCTTGAGAGATGCATCCCAATTTTCCAAAGCAATTTCCAATGATTTATGCTGGATAGTTGTCTTTGCTACAAGATGAACAAGTCCTTCCATAGTAGAAAGATTAGGATCTTTCTTGAGGTCATTCTCTACAAAGGCTTGTTCTTTATGGAGTACTTCCAAGTGTGGGGTTATGGAAGACTATATCTACATTAGTTTGGCCTTGATGTTGGCCTCTTCTACTATCAACACAACTAGTTCCTTCTATGTATGAAGCATTTGAGCAAAATGCTTCTCACTCTAAGCTAGATTATTTGGCAGTTGAGTGCTAGAAATCTTTAAATTTCTTTCCAAGCTCAGGATTCTTTGGCTTGTCTATTGTGTGAAGTATGAAAAGACACACAACTTTTTGTACAATGAGAATACATTCTCAAGTACCTTTTTCACTTTGTTGATTTTCTTTTCCAATTCAACCTATGACAATGCTATTTTACTAGATATTTTATCATTTACTTTTCCTTGAACTTTCTTCTCAGCTCATTCCATAAGTTTTACATTGGTTTCTTGGTCTTCATTTGTCACCTGTTCTACAATTTATGACAATTGTTCCAATATTGGCTTGGTTTCATCAGGTGTTTGCAAGTTGAATGCATCAAGAAATATTTCCTTTATTTATACTAGTGCTTGCATTTGCTTATACTCATTTTTGAGTATCTCTTGTCTTTTCCTCTTTTCTAGTGCCTCTTGCACTTCATAGATCTATTGTAGGTTCATTGTTTTTGAGTCATAGCTTGGTATGACTATTTCTTCATCTAATGTAGGGTCTCTATAGTGAAGTACCCTTGTAACTTTAGTAGAGCTTGGGCCTAGTGTAGATATTTGCAATGGCATTGCATTAGTGCTCAGCTTCTATTGAGGACTCCCTAAGGTAGGCAAGTTTATTAATGTTTGTATTGCCTCTTGCTCCTTAGCAGATTTCTCTATTTCTTTCTCCTCTTCTCTACTTCCTTGGTCAATTATGATGATTTGAGGGGGTTCACCTAATATTTGTGTTGTAGAAGCATTTTTTCCTATTGGTTCTTTTGTAGGCTCCTCAGTAGTAGCTTTCATCTTTGGTGTAGAATCAACCATAGCAATTTTGTCTTGTACTTCTTGCTCTTTAGGTTGATCTGTGGGAGGTTGTGTTTATTGTTCTTGAGTGGTTTCTTTGTCCCTTTTTATTGTTGCTATAGCTTCTTGTAGCTCATGAACACTCACCAATACTAGATTTGTGCATAGTTGTGCTTGTAGTGTTGATTCGTGAAGGATCTTCTTGAGATCCTTTATAGTTAAAGGGTTGATGTTCTAAGAAAAAATGCCAAGAACATCCTTTACAGTGACTATAACTATAGGTGCTATGTGTAGAGGGCTAGGAGCTGGCAATTGTGTATCTTATACATCTTGTTCAGTTTGCTACTCCTCTTTAGCTATTTCCATTTCACTTTCTTTTTATGTTTCCTCCTCCACTGTTTCTTTTTCTTCCTCTTTTTCTCCTTCGGCCTTTTCTTGTTCTCTTTATTCTTCTTTCTAGCAAGCCTCAACCTTATTTGCATCCTTTTTAGTATTCGGTCCCTCAAAGGGATCTTCTTCTCCATCCTTGACAGTAGTCAAGCCATACATCAACTTCCACATTTTTGTTGATTTCTGAACAACATCTTCAATTTATTCTGCAAGATGCTAAAGGCTCTATATTTTGGTGCAAACTTGCTCCCATGTTTCTTATTTTCCTTAGTGATTTTTCCTTTACTTAATTCTAGCATCACTTGTGCCAATGTGGATTCTCTTATTTCCTTTTCCATCTTTAAACAATAATGCCACTTATTTTCAAAAATTTCATATAATTCTTTAGGCATTGTATTATCTAATTCAAGAGGGGTGTTGAATTCTACCATCATGGCATATACTGATTCCTCTACTTTATTTTGATCTTCTCTACTTAATTTCTTAAAATCAACATTTTTCAAACTAGAAAAATCTACATTCTTTCTAACATTATCACAAATTTTGTCAATATTTGACTTGGGAGCATGGCTTACCACTCTAAATTGGCTAATGTCTTATGATTCTATTCTTTCCTCATCATTAGATTCTATTTGTGCAACATATTTCCTCCTTGGTTTCTTCTGCACTACACTAGTCTACTCAATAGCCTTCTTCTTCTCTTTGGCTTTTTCCTTTGCCTTTTGAGTTGAGCCTCTTATGGTGGCTCTTGTCACTAACATAGTTGGCTTTTCTTAAGTTGTCTTTGTAGCCTTCTCTTCTTTAGGATGGGTTGTAGGCTGAGCTTTGGCTTTTGCTTGAGCTAGTGCTTCCTTAGCACCTTCTTCCTTTTCTTCATCCTCACCTAAGCCTTGTGTAATCTACAGTGGGCCTTGCCCTTGGTCATCTTCTTAACTCTCATCTTCTTCTTCTTCTTCTTCCTCTTCAATAGCCTCTTCAATTCCTTCTCAAAATTTCTTCTTCAGTTTCTTCACAAGTTTATTTTTCTTCTTTAAGGTGGAGGTAGTCTTCAGTTCCATTTCAACTTTCGATCTTACCACATCATATGTCCCAAAATGGGGTGCCTCCTTATCAATTTCCTCTACAAGAAATGCTATGATTGCTGCTGATGTTTCATCAATGTTAATCTCATATCCCAATGGTCTTAGCCATCTAACCCTTGGAACTGCTACTTGGATATAAGTGTAATAGGTATCAACTAAGAAATAGATATCATTAATCTATTGTTCCACTAGGGAAACTGGTATCCTCAGTCTTTGCTTCATGATTTTCTTGAAATCCTTATAGTAACTTGTCATAAGAGAGTCAAAGTTGTCTCCCATTTTCTCAATGTACTCATTAATTTAAGTAATAGCTAACCTATCTAATTTCCAGTTTACCTTGCCAAAAGATGAAAATTCTTCCAAAATATAGAAAAATATAGAGATCAAAACTGATCCAAACTTACACTGAGCACCTTTTGACCTTCTTATTGCTCCCAGATTCTCCATGATCTGTTGTAATAGTAGTTTTGCTAGATAATATGAATGATCTTTCTTAACAATTTTGTATGCCACATCCACAACAATGCATGGAACACTATTCAATCTACTTGATTGATAAAACTTGTGAGATATGATTCTTACTACAAATTCCAATAGGGGATCTATACTTGTATCAATAGTCATGCCCCTTTTGTTCCATTTTGCCTCGATGTTCTTTTCAATGGCTTCTTTTGAATCACTTCATAGGGTCTTGTGCCAATCTAGGGTTAGAAAACTTGTAACCCTATGCACGATTCTCTTTGTTATCTTGACATGTCCTCCTTCCATCTATAAACAATCATTATGTATCCTACTTAAGACAATTCTTATCCATTCTATTTTGAAAACTATGGGGAAAACTATGGCATGGGTTAAACCCTTCTTCTCAACTATTTGAAATTCTTCCTTAAGCACTTGATTTTTAGATAGTTTATCATATGCTTGAAAAATCTCCAAGTCTCCTATTGCTCCTACCTTACAATTGTAACACTTCCTCACATTCTACACCATTATGACTTTGGGTGGAATCATGGATAATGCACCGCCAGGGTCATTGTTATAAGCAACTTTTGGAATCGACCTAAACTCTAGTTGTTTGACCTCATTGCTAACTAACTGAACCTTGAAATCTTCCTTTTCCTTAGAGCTTTTACAACTAGAAGCCATTCTGCAAATCTAGGGTTTCAAAAGATATAGAACTTTATAACTGCGCAACTTGACACTTGAAGAATACCTTAGATTGATGAAATGGTGCTTGATCTTTGCCAACATCTATGCAAAAGCTTCAATTTATATTCGTCAATCACTTTTGTGCTCTTCTCATTCTTGCTTTGCATGTGAAATGATGAGAAATGATAAAAATAAACAACCTTATACCCTTCAAAACATAGCATTAAATGCTTAGTGCCTATACAACTATACACTCGACTCCTTAAGGATTTCAGTATAACTTAGCTTCCATTGACTTTCCATCACTTAACTCCAACTAGATTTATTCTTTTCTTAGCTTCCACTGCCAACTCAACTTGTGATCAATTACTCAGCTCCTACTAGTAGCTCAACATATACTAATATTTTCTCAGCATCCAAGGATAGCTCGGTAATACTAGTGAAGATTTTGAATGTTAACTTTGCATCTTTAATCATGTTGATCTCTTCTTTTCAGTACTATCTTATTTAGGAACTGATATATGATAAAGCTTTGTAAATCAGTTCCTCATGCCTTCTTTTTCTTAGTTAGATGATGTGTGACCACTTTTCCATTTATGTGAATTGATCCCTTCATTTGATGCACTACACTCATCTTTCTTCTTCCAAGTCTTGTTCATTCACCCTCTAATGTGTTCAACATCAACCTTCTCTTTTCCTTTGTTGACTTCTAACTTGGGTGCCTCTAACTTTGTTGGGAAATTCCTATTGATATGACCAATCATCAAGCAATTGAAACATGTGGTTTGATTTAACCACCTACTGTAATTTCCTTTGAAATGTGTCCTTATGTAGTTTTCAGGAATGTGTCCATATTCCTAATTGTAATGACAATTATACTTGGTGTTGTAGTCCCAATTGTAGTCATGATCATGGTTACCTTCTCTTGTTTCCTGATTTGATGTTCACATAGGCTTGGATCTACACTCAAATGCTCTATGTCCATACTTCTTGCAACTGTAGCAGTGACTTTCAAATTTTGGTTTTCTAATAGTCCTAGCCCTACATTCATGTGCTTGATGTCCTTGCTTCTTCCACTCATGACAATAACTTGCATTCTTAGGCTTATCATGCTGATGGGCATTCTTGCTTCTGCATACATTAGAATTATTTCCCTTTTTACCATAGAAATGAAAAGTAGGTTTAGTGTTCTAACCTTTGTTACTCCTTTCTTTTGCAGTCTTGGAGGATTCTCCTTGTTCAGTGTTGGTGTAACCAAGTCTTGAAGTATCATTACTAGCCCTTGGTGATTTCAATAGCTATTGAAAGTACATGATAGCCTCATTGGGTTTGTTAAAGCTCTCTACAATCTCCTCCTCTCTTTTCAAGTCATTTTGCAACTATTCATTCTGCATCTTCAATGTAGAGATCTCAATGTTCTTCTTCTTCAGTTCATGATGTGCATTCAAAATCTAACTTAAGGTGTTTAGCTACATGTTTGAGATTCTCTCAAACTCAATTATCTTTTCCTCCAATCTATTGGTAAGATTTATGTTGTCATCTTCTATCATGGCTTTTTCTTTAATAGCTCTTTTCTTCTATTCAGTCACCTCACAAAGCATTATGGCTTGTGATTCTTGTTCAAGCTTGAGTATTTTGATTTCTTCTGCTTGAGCTTTATTCTTCTCCATTAATTTTTCTATTGTTGCATCAAAATCTTGAGTATCTCCATTTGAAAAAACTTTTGTGGTATCAATCTCCTTGTAGTGTGTGTCATTTTTAGCTATGGCTATATCCTTCCTTCTTTTCAAAGATTTTCTCAATTCTTCTCTAGCTCCCTCTAAGTTGTGTAGAGCAAGGGGTACATCAATCACTTGATTCTCTATAATCTTCCCAAGTTTGAAGAATTCCATCTTCAGATCTTTTCTCTAAGTTGTTAGGCTTCTTCTTGTGAGAACCTTTCTCTAATACCAATTGTTGAAATAATCAAATGGGAAGATTACTTTTGAGAGGGGCGGGGGGTGAATCAAAAGTATCACACTTTAACCTTAAAAACTTTTAACTAAAAATAGATTGCATGCATGTAAACATATCAATTAAGCATAAAGTAAACACATGCATCAAAACACATAACACCAAATTTGGTAACCTAGAAACCCTCCAAAATGAGAAGGTAAAACTGGGGTGGGGGTGATACCCACAAAATATCACTACATCAATAATGTTTAACCACTTCTGATGGTCTAACCTATTAAAGGTTTGCCTATTAAAGGCTTTACACTGTATCAATAGTGACCTACCTAAAGGATTTACAAACACTTTACATGAAGTGTCACCCTGTTAAAGGATTTTATCACCTTGTCAAAGGTTCTACAACCTAGCTATTAAGCTAACCTATCAACATAGAATTTTCTTTCTAATACAATTTCTAGAGAGTATTAGATTAACAAACTTGATAGCTTACAATCCTTGATTGCTGAATTTAGGCACTTGATCTACTCTTTTTGATCTTGATTGTTTGAGATTTGATATCTGTTTGATACCCTTGCTCTATTCTGATCAATTGAATACTGTAATGCTACTCTGTTCCTCTAAGTCTTTTGATACTCCTCTCTGAATTTTTCTATAGTTTACCCATACACTTCATTCATCCACACATACAATCGGGTTTCATCCTCCTTTTAAGGATTTCAAAGACTTAGGGTAAGGTATGAATCTATGATCCATATTAAATCTTTACTTCTCGCTCGTCCCTTGCACTTTTCTTATTGGTTGCATGCCTTCTCCATTTTTCTCATTGGATATATTTTGATTGCATAGGAAATATAAAAGATTTGTTCTTATCTCTAATATCCTTCGAGATCTTTCTATGTTGGCTCAAAAAATGGTTTACATTTGAGTTTATGAAGGCACAAACTCATATGTTGATTCTGCATTACTCAAGACATATATGATTTTGGCTTGCTTGGCACTTGTTACCTTTGATGCTCTACTCATATGGAAAAATGACATCACTCAGCACCTATAGAACTTCTATTTCACTTGACTTCTATAGTGACTCGGCACCTATACTTTGCTTAGCACTTGATCTTCACTTGACACTTGAAGATTGCTTGGCACATGAAGATCCCTTAGCACCTCTTGTAGTTTTTTCTGGCTCAGCATACATTATAGCTTGGCATCAACTATTTACTTGGCATCTATACATATTTTACTTAGCATGTGTTACTAGCTCAACATGAACTAAGTAAACATCTTAAGTGTGTTGACATGAAATAGTCAAAACCTAGTCTTAGATTCAACACCATGGACTTCTCATCCAAGGGTTGTTTATTCTAGCGTATGTAGGTAAAAAAGAAACATGAGTACCTCATGCCTTAGCATGGCTCTTCTTAGAGTACCTTTACCAATTTTCAATGTTTTTCTTGTCTTTCTCATGAGTCAACCTTTTTTCATTTGGGTACTTATTATTGTCGATGTAAGTACTCATCTTGTGATATTACTATCTTTAGTGTGTGATTTAGAACCCACTTTGTCATAAGCACTCATTAGATTTTTTATAATGATTTTTTCATTTGAATCATCCATCATTCTTAGCCCAAGAATCTTCATGATAGGCCTAAATTTCAAATTCTTCATCATTTCAACAAATAATTGGCATTGACCTGTAATATTTAATTCTTCAAAGAATAATCTTCACATACAATTAAATTTTCTTTGACAAGCATGCTTGCTAATCTTGTCAAGCATTTATTTCAAAATGTTAGTATCAATATCAATCAAATATTTTGGTCTTTTAAAATGAATTCTAGAAGGTGTTACAATCTCATCCATTTCCTCAAAATTTTGAACATCAACATAAGGTTGAGTATTTTTTGTACCTTTGAACCAAAAATGACGTGCCTTGGTAATAAGATGCAAAATATGGAATATCACCTACTTGACATGTTGCTGTTGTGCCTTCAACATGACATGATGGAGTGTGTACATTGTCAGATCTACAAATTAGCGTCTCTTCAACATGAGAGGATGATATAACTCCAACACTAGAAGATGGTGTAGCTTCACAATTCAATTCTATTCTTGAGCATAATAGTCTCATTCATTCTCTTTGTCTTTCCAATTATTCCTCTTTGTTTCTATGTGTTGGTGGTTCTTGTTCCTCCTTGAAAGTGAATTCTTCATTATTGCTTCTCAATTTTCTTTGTTCATGTAGTAGTTTCATTTTATCTCTTTTAATTGCCAAATCTCTCTCCCTCTCTTCATTTGTTTGAATTTTGGTTTCTTCCTTAGCATGATGATGATTTCTATATATCAAATTATTAAAATATCTGAATTACTTACAATTTGTAAATTATAAATCATTCAAATACATATAAAATTACAATTATTTCAATGAATACACAATATATATTAAACAACTTGCCAAATTTCTAACCATGTCCAAATAAAAATTCATTCAAACATACGAATTTCAATGAATTCACTATATATTAAACATGTCAAATTATAATCAAATTTGTCTCTATATAACAACAAAGAATATTTAAAAAAGATTTCTCTAAACTTTTCTATAGAAACAATATTCAGAAAGCCTTCAAATAGTGTATCCAATGACTGAATTTGGTATTTGCTAGCTTCAAATAGAATGAAAGAATGTTCAAAAAGCCTTCAAATACTGTTTGCTAACTTCCAATAGCTTGAAACTTGTGTTTTTTGTTGGAACAATAGAATACACAATAAATGAAAAGTAGAATATGGATCAATAGGGACCCAAACTTGCTTTATAACCATTTTTTGGTGTTTTCATATAGTGCGTATGCACTATAGCACATATGCACTATAAAGTGCATACACACTATAGTGTGTATGCACTATGTGAAAAATAATCTCTCCCTATCCCACCATCCCCCACCCCCCACTCTCTCTCTCTCTCCCTCTACTCTCTCTCTCCTCTCCCATCCCCTACTCTCTCTTGCTCTCTCTCCTCTCCCATCCCCTACTTTCTCTCACTCACTCTCTCCTCTCCCATCCCCTAATCTCTCTCTCTCACTCTCCCTCTCCTACTCCCTCTCTCACTAACTACTCTCTCTCACTCTCTCTCTCCTCTCCCATCCCCTACTCTCTCTCACTCTCTCTCCTCTCCCATCCCCTACTCTCTCTCACTCTCTCTCCTCTCCCATCCCCTACTCTCTCTCTCACTTTCTCTCTCCTCTCCCATCCCCTACTCTCTCTCGCTCTCCCTCTCCTACTCCCTCTCCCATTGCCTACTCTCTCTCTCTCTCTCTCTCTCTCTCTCTCTCTCTCTCTCTCTCTCTCCACACACTCTTTCTCCCATCCCCTACTCTCTCTCTCATAGACACATTCTCATCCTCCTCTTTCACTCACACTCTCCCTCTCCCACTCCCTCTCCCATCACCTACTCTCTCTCTTGCATCCCCTACTCTCACTCTCTCTCACTCTCCCATCCCCTACTCTCTCTTACACACACTCACATCCCTCTCTCTCTCTATCTCTCTCTCTCTCTCCCACCACCTACTCTCTCTCTCTTTCTCACTCTCTCTCCCATCTGCTACTCTCTCTCTCTCTCTTAGGCTACTCTCTCCCCCCTCTCCCATCCCCTACTCTCTCTTTAACACACACACCCATACTCCCATCCCCCCCTTTCTCTCCTCTCCCATCCCCTACTCTCTAGATCTCACACACACACTCTCATCACCCCCCTCTCTCTCTCTCCCTCTCCTACTCCCTCTCCCATCACCTACTATCTCTCTCTCACTCTCTCTCTCACTCTCCACTCTCTCTCTCTCCCATCCCCTACTCTCACTCTCTCTCCCATCTTGTACTCTCTCTCTCTACAACCCCCTACTCTCTCTCACACTCTCTCCCATCCCCTACTCTCTCTCTTACACACATTCCCATCCCCCCTCTCTCTCCTTCTCCCAAAACCTCTTCTCTCTCTTGGGATACTCTCTCTCTCTCCCTATCTCTCATCCCCTACTCTCTCTCTTTCACACACACACACTCCTATCCCCCTCTCTCTCTCCTCTCCCATCCCCTACTGATGTGGGAGCATCTTGACCCTTCATACATTATGATGAATTTCATAATATTGTAATATTTAAGTCAATTATATTTTCATATAACCATGTTGAAGAAATGGTTAAAATGCTGAACTTTGCATTGTGATGCATTAAAAACTACAAAAAAAAAAAAAACATTTGCATTGTAATGGGAGTGCTTAAAGAAGCATTGAAAAATGTACAAGGGTTAAAAGAATGTCTTGGGTTGGTTAAAGAGGTGGTTGGGAAG
Organism: Cupressus sempervirens; assembly: GCA_028749045.1. Lineage (NCBI taxonomy): Eukaryota > Viridiplantae > Streptophyta > Pinopsida > Cupressales > Cupressaceae > Cupressus > Cupressus sempervirens. Next base: position 211,312,623 of record CM053785.1, on the reverse strand, counting down.
TTGTAAACCACAAAAACCACTTTAAAATCATTGTATTGGACATTCCAAATACAAATAAATGAAGGAGAAGAAGAAGAGATTATTTTGAGACATTTGGTTTCTTATGAATTTGTCATTTTGATTGGTTTAAACTATTTTAGTGTTGGTTCCAGGTATTGTACGACCATGTAAAGCCTAGAACCCTTGTATTTTTTGTACATTTGAAGATTAGGATGAATAATCTTCTTTCTCTTTTTGGTTTGGAATAATTTTGTTAAGTTTTGAAGAAGTTATGCTAGTTTTGGTAAAAGTGGTTATTTGCAGATTTGAGGATGCCTAGCTACAATCAGATTTATATGTTTGGTATGAGAATATTTGGATGAAATTGAAACTATAGTTGTAGTAATTGGAAAAATATATGAATATTCTTTGATTTCCAATTAGTTTGAGTCATTTTCATTCAGATATGTGTCAGTTATGTTCATTATAATGAATACTAGTCTTTAAGGATTTGTTGTGAAGTTACAGGAAATGATTGGTGCTTGTAGAAAAATTTATGAATTTAAAAATGTAATGGATTATATATTTGGAAACTAGACTCATATAAGGTTTATTGAAAAAAAAATGGTTTTATTTGGAGTCATTTTGAGAAAGTTATTAGATGCCCAAGGAAGGGTTACTAGTTTTACTTCTGATTTATGACAGAGAAAATGAGTCTAAATGCAGAGACTATAACATGTAATGCATTGATTATTTTTGGCTAAGCTTTGGATATGTTTTAGTATTACTAATTTGGAATAAATTCTACAAATGGTTTATAAATAAAATTTCAATATTGAAATTTATGATTAATGCACCTTGGTATAGCAGTCAGACCATGTGAATGGTAAAGTATTGTAAACCAGTGTTGGAAAGAGTTTTGTTTTGCCTCATAAGATGTCTTTAAAATGAAATTTATTTCATTGATATGAAGGAATAAGTATGTATCCAAATATGGTTATATGAAAATCTAAATGACTTAAATATTACAATATTATGAAATTCATCATAATGTATGAAGGGTCAAGATGCTCCCACATCACCTACTCTCTCTCACTCACACACTCTCATCCTCCTCTCTCTCCCTCTCCCACTCCCTCTCCCACCACCTACTCTCTCTCTATATCTCCCATCCCATACTTTCTCTACCACTCCCTACTCTCTCTCACTCTCACACTCTCTCCCATCCCCTACTCTCACTCTCTCACATCATGTACTCTCTCTCTACCACCCCCTACTCTTTCTCTGCCATACCCTACTCTCTCTCTTACACACACTCACATCCCCCTCTCTCTCTCTCCCTCTCCCACTCCCTCTCCCACCACCTACTCTCTCTCTCTCTCACTATCTCTCCCATCCCCTACTCTCTCTCTCCCCTCTCCCATCCCCTACTCTCTCTCTTTTACACACACACACACACTCCCATCCCCCCTCTTTTTCTCTCACTCCTCTCCCATCCCCTACTCTAGAGATTTATCACACACACTCCCATCCCCCCTCTCTCTCCCACTCCCTCTTCCACCACCTACTCTCTCTCTCTCTCTCACTCACTCTCTCCCTCTCTACTCTCTCTCTCTCTCTCCCCCATCCCCTACTCTCACTCTCTCTCTCTCTCCCATACCTTACTCTCTCTGCCTCCCCTAATCTCTCTCACACTCTCTCTCATGCCCTACTCTCTCTTACACACACTCCCATCCCCCCTCTCTCTCACTCTCTCACTCCCTCTCCCACTACCTACTCTCTCTCTCTCTCTCTCTCTCTCTCTCCCCCCTCTCCCATCCCCTACTCTCTCTCTTTCACACACACTCACATCCCCCCTCTCTCTCCTCTCCCATCTCCTACACTCTCTCTCTCTCTCTCAGACTCCCATCCTCCTCCTCCTCCTCTCTCTCTCTCTCCCTCTCCCACTCCCTCTCCCACCACCCACTCTCTCTCTCTCCCTCTCTCCCATCCCCTACTCTCAATCTCTCTCCCATCCCATACTCTCTCTCTACCACCCCCACTCTCTCTCACACTTCCTCTCTCTCCTATCCCCTAGTCTCTCTCTCCCCTCTCCCATCACCTACTTTCTCTCTTTGCCACCCCTACTCTCTCACATTCTCACACTGTCTCCCATACCCTACTCTCTTACACACAGACTCTCATCCTCCTCCTCCTCCTCCTCCTCCTCTCTCTCTCTCTCTCTCTCTCTCTACCACCCTTACTCTCTCACACACTTCCTCTCGCTCCCATCCCCTACTCTCAATCTCTCCCTCCTATCTTGTACTCTCTATGCCACCCCTGATCTCTCTCTCTCTCTCTCTCTCTCTCTCTCTCTCTCTCTCTCTCTCTCTCTCTCTCTCTCTCTCTCTCTCTGTCTGCCTCTCCTTCCCTCTTGATGCACTATTTAGGTCTTAAAGCGTGTATGCACTAAAATGTGCACGTGTTACTAAGACTCAAATTTTAAAAAGATTTAAATAACATGTGTGTGCTATAGTGCACACGCACTATTTAAAGCTTTGCATTCTACCAAGCCTAAGGCTTGGTTTTTCCTTGGGGATCCAACACAAAGGTTTGGAGTCTATAAACTAGTATGAGACATGTTTTGCTATGAACATACAAAAAATGATTGATTTTTCTTGTGTGCTCTCCTTCATGTTTCCTCTTGGTTGAGCATTGATAAAATTAGGTTACATGACATTGTAGGTCTCTGTGTTAGCTATATAACCATATAATTTATTTTTTATTTGAACTATTTCAAGCCTATCAACTATAATTTCTTTTGAATGTATGTCCATTTTTTGTCAAAAATCAATATGTACTAATTGGGCTATAGATTTTAGCTCATTCATTGAATTTTGCAACAACTTAGTTTTTTAGGAACTAGACTCCATTCTACACACTTTGAAAAAAATAAATTTTGATTTTAGATTAGTTTTCAATCAATTCTAGGTGTAGCACACAAATATTTCACATATTTTGGATGTGTCTAATTAAAAAATTCATATTAAAAAAATACATGTTATAAAATTACCCAAAAAATCTGGGACAAACTAAATAGTGTTAGGTAACTTTTGACTAGAGTGATTAAATAATTTCAAAAAGTAAGTTGAAATATTAAGGGAGCGCACTTTGTACTGCGTTATGTTTTTTTGGAATAAACAGTACCACTTTCTGCGGCCCCCTTTTTTGAGGACCTAAAACTAAACCATTTTGAAAAAAAAATAGTATTTTAGAAACTAGATTCAAAGGAATACTACTTTTTTTTTGTGATATCTTAAAATTTTGAGCGTAACTATCTTCAAATTTTTGTTGAAGTTTATAAATTGTTAAGTTTAGAAAAAAGGTGCCCACTTATACCCTCCTTTTGGCACCACAACTTGTTGCACTTACCCACCTAAAGAGTCTCCCTTCATCATAATCTCTGCCAAATATTCTTTAATTTTTAGGGGTTTAATAGCTTCATTACAAATCAATCGTAAATCACTAACCTTTGCTGCTTCACCCTTCTTAGTAGTCAAACTTGATGGCATTTTGTGTTTAGGGTGTGAAACTTCAAATCTTCTTTTCTTAGTGTCAACACAACCATCAAATTATTCCCAATTACCAATGACATGGACTTAGATCTTTGTAAAAATCTCTTTGCTTCTCTCTAAAATTTATCTTACTTCACTAGCTCTTGAAATCTCAAATGCAAGGTATTCAAAATAATTGACAAAATTTATTATAACAATCAAAATTTAAATTTTAGGATATAATAAATGTTCTATACGCATAGTTGGTGCACAACATCTATCATGGCCTTCTCTACAAAACTCACTAGCTATACTTCCTTTAGTATTCAACTTGGCTAATATACTAACTCAGTCAATACTAGAAATCTTACTCATCCTCTTAACTATTTCATCCTCCAATGTTGATTCTTGACAATTATTATGTCATGTCCCTTTTTCAAATAATTAAAAAATAATAATCTTTGCTAAGGTAGGCAGGCCCAAGAAAGTGAAGTTTCAAAAAAAGGGGGTTAATCTTTGGAAACCGTTGGACTAATAAATGAAAATTATAATTAAAATATGTTTCATTAACCTCTCTTGGATGTGATTTACAGTTATGCTCTCTTTTAAGGGGTTTGGAGACATTTTGGGCAGATTCCAGAACTTGATTTTTGCTCATTCTTTGTTATTCTTCAGAGGCTGCCAAACCTGTGGAGAAGGAGACCCAAGAACGAGAGTTTGCAGGTTTCCAGGGAGACCCAAGAACGGGAGTTTGCAGGTTTCCAAGAAGGCTAAGGATGGGAGTTTGAAGCCATTCCATGTGCATGCTCATACAGAGTTTGCCTTTGTGCTGAACAGTGCAGATTTGTGGATTTTCGGGTGTGTTTTCTGTATGAGTTTGGTGTTTTCAGTTGAGTATTTCATATCAGTTTGGGTTGCTGCTGTATTTCAGACTTTAAGGTGTTAAAATAGAGCTGAATATATGTATTGGGATGTGATTAAACTTCTGAGATATATTATTAGTGTTTTTGTGGTGTTTCCGGGCATTTTTGTGTTAATTTCGAGAGCCCGATGAGCATAGTTTTTGTCCTACATTTGAGAACTATTGTGTAAAGGCTATATGGATCTAGAAATTTTATTTTGTAGACTTTTGTGCTGCTGAAATTTCTGTAAAAATGTCCAATTTCAGATTTATTAATAATAGGTGAAGCTGTGAAGCTTTTGGCACAATTTCTGGCATACCCGATTTGGGGTTTCTTGAGAAATTTGGTGGATCTTTGTGATATTAGTTGTTTGATCTTAAATATCTGATTAGAGGTTGGAAATATCATACAAAATCAGAAAAGGGGACATTTCAATGGTATTAGAGCCATGATCTTGCCAGCCTGAGGGTTTGTAGAAGTTGCATGTCAGTTTTGACAACTACCCAGATCTTGCATTTCAGTTTTTAGAACTACCCAAATCTTGCATGTCATAATTTATGGTTGCATGTTGCCTCTAATCAGATGCATGTCAAAATTTATGGTTTCATGCTACTTCTAATAATTTTCATGTTAGTTCTTGGTGAATTTGGTGGTTGTAGAAGTTTGCATGTCAGTTTTGACAACTACCCAGATCTTGCATTTTTGACAACTACCCAGATCTTGCATGTCATAATTGATGATTGCATGTTGCTTCTAATCAGCTGCATGAAAAAATTTATGGTTGCATGCTACTTCTAATCATTTGCATGTTAGTTCTTGGTGAATTTGGTGGTTGCATGTTGCTTCTAATCAGTTACATGTCAAAATCTATGGTTGCATGCTACTTCTAATCATTTGCATGTTAGTTCTTGGTGTTTGAAGAAGTTATATCCTATTGGGGTTACACTCTACTTTATCCAAAATGGACAGGTATAGTATAGAGTCTCAGAGGACACGATCTTGGATAATTGATATCCAGAGTCAAAATAGTAGAAAGGATGGTTATTTAGACATTTGAGATAAACTTATGAAAATAAGTCATGACATGTCTAAATAGTTGATTGAGCACCACCGTATAATGAATGACATGTTTTTCGACCCAGCTAAGGTGGATAAGTTGACTAGATTTCTATTTGGCAGATTTTCTCATAGGGCAGATGACACAATTACCAAGAACTTGCATGAAGAGTTTGAGAAACTAGCTAATAGCCAGGTAGAGGTCTCAGATTCTACTCTGCCACAGGAGGTGGTGGGAAAGGATATTACACAGATTGATAGTAATGGTCAACTTGATACTCAAATTGAGACAATTGTTTAAAGGTCGTCAAAGGGTGATGCCACAGGTATTCAGGATGGTATAGTTACAACAGGCAGTGACTACAGTGTAGTGGGTTCAGATGATGATTATGAGCATGTTGTTGTGCAGGATGGTGAGATACCTGGTAGAGATGAGCAGACATTAAGCATTCATGATTTTGCTGAGAAAGAGTACCAGGCACAATTAGATGCTTCACCACATGAGGTTGAGGTTGGTAGTACTTCACATGATTTGTCTAGCCAGCTGAAGGTGAACAAAGATAGTATTGTGACTTCATTATCTCATCATGACAAGTATGTGGAGTTAGTTGGTATTGGTCATATTACTCAGGTGAGGAGTTTTCTTGAGTTACCAGTTGATTCTAGTTTACGGATGTGGACTCGAGATTGCTATATTGGCATTTGGGATTCATTTGACTGGAGATCTTTAACACTTTTTGGTAGCAGTGTCTGTTCGGGTGCTATCATGGATTTGATTAGCAGATTACATGGTGTTGTCTTTTCTTGTGCCAGTATCTTGTCTGATGTTGGTATTAGTTTTTATACACCGATGTTGGGCTTTGTTCATATATCCAGTCGACCATACTTGTTGGAATGTGTTGATGATCTTTCATATTTGGTAGTGTGTACAGATGAGTCCCAGGATCATATTGGCATTGATGACATCCAAGAGGATGTAGTGGGCAGTTTTGAAAACTTAGTTTCCTTGGGTACAGAGGAGTTGGACAACAGTGCTAATGTTTTTGATACTCTGTATGTTGATATGAGCTTTAGATTTGATTCACAGGATATGGATTGTAATACTCTAGAGACTAGTGACTTTGATTATACTCCTTTAGAGAGTGCATCAGAGGAGGTTTGTAGGAGACAGTCAAGCCAATGCCATCATGTGTCTAATCAATTGAGAGTTAGTGACCGAAACATTGCTATCACTTGCCAACATTTTGATGCTACTCGTCAGTTGTTAGCAGTTTATGGATGGGGTTCTCCTACTAGTGATGAGCAGGAAGGAAGTTATCTTTCCTTTACAGAGATCCACTCTTTATGGGAGGCTATTCAAATTTTGAGACAGAATTATATGCAGTTGGTAGCCGACAGAGATTATCTTATGGAGTGGGGTAGTACAGCATATGATGCATTGTTGGCCAAGGAAGATGAGGTGAGTGAGCTTGCTGAGCAGCTTGAGGTGACTTTTGAGATTCTTGAGAGTACACAATTGGCTTTCAAGGAGTCACAGTTTCATTTGGCTAAGTTGACCATGGGGTTAGAGCGACTACAGTCTTCACCTGATTCTATACAGTCACAAGCTATGGTGTTTGGTGATCCGAGGATGTCCATGGCCGAGATTGTCAGAGACAGTGGAGATGGGGATGCATCCATCCTTGATACTAACATTGGCATATCAGGTTCATTCCCACTAGAGTTAGGTTTAGTTGAGTTGGGTTTTGTAGAAGATTGTTGTATGCCTGATAGGGTGGTGGCCTCTAGTACTGAAGGCACGAAGACTAGAGATGTATCAAAGATCATGTGTGATGTTGGTGAGTCGGCAGTTGGCATGGTTCCTACTAGTAATACTACTCCCTTGGTGATATCTTTGGAGGTAGTAGTTAGTTCCAACATGGTTAATGATCAATTGCAGTTAGTTTCATCTAGATTACAGTCTGAGCCACTAACTGAGATTGGCATATTTTATCGGTATTACACTATGAGGTACACTCATCAATTTACCTTTGATGACCATGTTGATGAGATGATGATACAAAGATGTACTTTGGTTCCTAGTGCTTATCATCAATTATGGTATAGTTTGACACCTCAAGATGAGGGTTGTGATGGGCATGACATGGCGATAGCTTCTACAGTTGACAGCTTGATAATACATGACTTAGAGCAGGAGTTTCAGAGTGATGCTTCAGCGGGTGTTGTTGTTATTGATTCTACTCCTTTGGCTATGACATCTCCTGACTTTGCTAGTGATCAGTCACAGTGGGTTGTATCACTTGTTCATGGTGAGTTTTTGACTAAGGTTGGTTTTTTTTATCAACATTATATTGCAAGGTATGTACATCAGTTAGCATTTGATCCTTGTGTTGAGGAGTTGATGGCAGGAAAATTTGGTTTGGGTTCCAATTCTTGCTATTTATCTTGTGATGGCTTTTCACCATCAGGGGTGCATGGTAGTTATCATTATGAGATAGTGGTCGGTGATCTACAGAGTTGTGTTGATTGCAGGCATTGTATAGTGTGTGGATTCTCCATACTTGGTACAGTTTCATTCGGGAGCATTCACCATTGTTGCAGAGTTGGATTGTACATTCCGTATAGGCCAGTGGAATGCATTGATGGTATTTACTATGTTGGTAGTCCACTTTACTTGGGTTTTGATGTTCTAAGAGTTTGTGTCTCATGGGTTTCTGACTATGGAAGTTTTGATTTTGGAGTTTGGTTGAGCTATAATTGTCAGTTTGATTATGGATTCCTCTTGGTCATATTGCAGAAGATATTGCAGGAGCCTGTGTTAATTGGTAGTAGTATAGTTCATGACTACATTTGGGATCCAGGTGGATTGATTGGTTTATTGTTCAACCTTTTCTTGAGGAAAAGAAATGTTTGGGAGGGGAGGACTTTTCATGTCCCCTTTTCAAATAATTAAAAAATAATAATCTTTGCTAAGGCAGGCAGGCCCAAGAAAGTGAAGTTTCGAAAAAAGGGGGTTAATCTTTGGAAATCGTTGGACTAATAAATGAAAATTATTATTAAAATATGTTTCATTAACCTCTCTTGGACGTGAGTTGCAGTTATGCCCTCTTGTAAGGGGTTTGGAGGCATTTTGGGCAGATTCCAGAACTTGATTTTTGCTCATTCTTTGTTATTCTTCAGAGGCTGCCAAACCTGTGGAGAAGGAGACCCAAGAACGAGAGTTTGCAGGTTTCCAGGGAGACCCAAAAATGGGAGTTTTTAGGTTTCCAAGAAGGCTAAGGATGGGATTTTGAAGCCATTCCATGTGCATGCTCATACAGAGTTTTCCTTTGTGCTGAACAGTGCAAATTTGTGGGTTTTCGGGTGTGTTTTTTGTATGAGTTTGGTGTTTTCAGTTGAGTATTTCATATCAGTTTGGGTTGCTGCTGTATTTGAGAATTTAAGGTGTTAAAATAGATCTGAATATATGTATTGGGACATGATTAAACTTTTGAGATAGATTATTAGTGTTTTTGTGGTGTTTCTGAGCATTTTTGTGTTAATTTCGGGAGCCCGATGAGCATAGTTTTTGTCCTACATTTGAGAACTATTGTGTAAAGGCTATATGGATCTGGAAATTTCATTTTATAGGCTGTTGTGCTGCTGAAATTTCTGTAAAAATGTCCACTTTCAGATTTATTAATAATAGGTGAAGCTGTGAAGCTTTTGGCACAATTTCTGGCATACCCGATTTGGTATTTCTTGAGAAATTTGGTGGATCTTTGTGATATTAGTTGTTTGATCTTAAATATCTAATTAGAGGTTGGAAATATCATACAAAATAAGAAAAGGGGACATTTCATATTAACTTTTCAACTCAATATCTATACACATTACTCAATTCATACTTCAAATATGTCCTAATAGATCTAACCATATATGCTCATTTGGAATTTTTTCACTTTCAATATGAGGAATTGATTTAGAATTTAGCAATTTAAAATATAGTTCCATACACACCTCTTTATTCAATTTGCGATGGGAGAATCACCAAATCCATTGGATTAGGTGATCACTACTTCACCATTTCAATGTTTCCTTTATCAATTTTATTCTTCCAAAATTGGTTCATTTGACTTCTTGTTTCTTCACTATTAACCTTTTCTTTGTCATTATTTTATTTATTATTGGATGTTCATGCTTGGTTCATAGAGTCTCCAGTTAGGTGACTAACCTTCTAACAGTTAAAATGTACTTGACCAAGATTCCTCTAGTTTCTTGATTTTCCTATGAGATGCATCCTTGCACAATTTTATGCAATGTGTTCATATCTTCCACATAACTAACAATTGACCCAAGTATGTAGTCAAATTTATAGTATTGTGTTTTCTAGTTTCTTTTCCTTGGCCTTTAGGTGTCCAATTATATTTTTCATTAGATCTACAATCTTATGCCTTGTGACCATACTTCTAACATGTGTAACAATAGCCTTGAAATCTAGATGCAACTTATTTCTTATTGGTCTCTGACCTACATTCATGTGCTTGATGTCCATACTTGTTACAATTAAAACAATTACAATTAAATTTAGGATTAAGATTTGATTTACTAGATTTTCTCCTACAAACATTTCATGCTTGGTTTGATTTTCCATAGTTACATACCATCTAGGCTTATTGCTCTTTGGTTTTGTATTGATTTTTTCTCCATGCATTGATGATTCTCCTTTGTTGGTAGATGATATGAGCTTGGTATAGCTTTCATGTCCCCTTTTCAAATAATAAAAAAATAATAATCTTTGCTAAAACAGGCAGGCCCAAGAAAGTGAAGTTTCGAAAAAGGGGGGTTAATCTTTGGAAACCGTTGGACTAATAAATGAAATTATTATTAAAATATGTTTCATTAACCTCTCTTGGACATGAGTTACGGTTATGGCCTCTTTTAAGGGGTTTGGAGGCATTTTGGGCAGGGAGGAGAACTTGATTTTTGGTCATTCTTTGTTATTCTTCAGAGGCTGCCAAACCTATGGAGAAGGAGACCCAAGAATGGGAGTTTGTAGGTTTCCAGGGAGACCCAAGAATGAGAGTTTGCAGGTTTTCAGGAAGGCTAAGGACGGGAGTTTGAAGCCATTCCATGTGCATGCTCATACAGAGTTTTCCTTTGTGCTGAACAGTGTAGATTTGTGGGTTTTTGGGTGTGTTTTTTGCATGAGTTTGGTGTTTTCAGTTGAGCATTTCATATCAGTTTTGGTTGCTGCTATATTTCAGACAGTTGTTAAAATAGAGTTGAATATATTTATTGTGATGTGATTAAACTTCTGAGATAGTTTATTAGTGTTGTGTGGTGTTTTCGGGCATTTTTGTGTTAATTTCGAGAGCCCGATGAGCATAGTTTTTGTCCTACATTTGAGAACTATTGTGTAAAGGTTATACGGATCTGGAAATGTCATTTTGTAGGCTGTTATGCTGCTGAAATTTCTATAAAAAGGTCCACTTTCAGATTTATTAATAACAGGTGTAGCCGTGAAGCTTTTGGCACAACTTCTGGCATACCCGATTTGGGGTTTCTTAAGAAATTTGGAGGATCTTTGTGATATTAGTTGTTTGATTTTGAAAATCCGATTAGAGGTGTGAAATACCATATAAAATCAGAAAAGGGGACATTTCAGCGGTATCAAAGCCATGATCTTGCCAGCCTGAGGGTTTGTAGAACTTGCAGGTCAGTTTTGACAACTACCCAGATCTTGCATGTCAGTTTTGACAACTTCCCAGATTTTGCATGTCATAATTTATGGTTGCATGTTTCTTCTAATCAGCTGCATGTTAAAATTTATGGTTACATTCTACTTCTAATCATTTTCATGTTAGTTCTTGGTGAATTTGGTGGTTGTAGAAGTTTGCATGTCAGTATTGACAACTACCCAGATCTTGCATGTCAGTTTTGACAACTACCCAAATCTTGCATGTTAGTTTTGACAACTACCCAGATTTTGCATGTCAGTTTTGATAACTACCCAAATCTTGCATGTCAAAATTTATGGTTGCATTCTACTTCTAATCATATGCATGTTAGTTCTTGGTGAATTTGGTGGTTGCATGTTGCTTCTAATCAGCTGCATGTCAAAATTTATGGTTGCATGCAACTAAGTGAAAGAGAAAAAAGATATTTGCAGAGAGAAAAGAATAAATAAATTTTGATCAAACCTCCAGTTGAAAGTAAAAGTACAAAATCCAAGGAAGGGAAAAGTATGGCTGATCCAGATGAGATGGCAAAGAAATTCTTCCAAGACATCCAAAATACTCATAAGCAAACAGTGGATAGTTTGGCAAAAACTAGAGAGGCTTTGCGAATATTGACAGAAAAACTACAAGGAGTTGCATTTATTAATGAGAAAGGGAGCACTTTAGAGGAGCCAGGAAATCTGAAATCCACACCATCTAAATCAACCAAAACTATTTTCTTGCCTGCAGATGAGCCACCAGTACCAAATCCAGCCATTAATCCTATGGAAGAGGTTACAGGTAACTTGATTACATTAAGAGCTATTTATAATGGCTTAGATGATGACTTTCGTAGTTCAGTTCCTTTTAGAGAATATGTGGATATGATGAACACTTTGATGCCCAAGAAAGAGTATAGAAGGGAGCATGACATAAGTGGAAGAGAGCTCAAAAATAAAATAAGCAAGTTTATAGCACCTACTTTTGATGGAACAAATAAAATTTCAGCTAGAGCATGGCTACAAAAATTACAGACCTTCTTCACACTTAACCCCATGAAGAAGAGTGATGTTGTTCAAATTGCAAGTCTACACTTGGAAGATGCAGCCTATGATTGGTGGTATCATGGAATGACTACTCAAGGTCATGATCAGGTAACTACATTTGATGATTTTAGTCAAAGAGTGATAGATAGATTTGACCTCAAGGATGATGATTATGAGGATGTTGTTGTGCATGATGGTGAGATACCTGGTGTAGATGAGAAGACATTGAGCATTCATGACTTTCCTGAGAGAGAGTACCAGGCACAGTTAGATGCTTTGTCACATGAGGTTGAGGCTAGTAGTACTTCACATGATTTATCCCGCCAGCAGAAGGTGTGTGAAGACAGTATTGTCACTACATTATCTCATCATGACAGGTATGTGGAGTTAGTTGGTATTGGTCATATTACTCAAGTCAGGATTTTGCTTGAGTTACCAGCTAATTCTAGTTTACAGATATGGACTCGAGATTCTTATATTGGCATTTAGGGTTCAGTTGACTGTAAATCATTAACACTTTTTGGTAGCAGTGATTGTTTGGGTGCTACCATGGATTTGATTAGCAAATTGCACAGTGTTGTCTTTTCTTGTGCCAGGAGCTTATCTGATGTTTGTATTAGTTTTTATACACCGATGTTGGGCTTTGTTCATATATCTAGTCGACCATACTTGCTGGAATGTGTTGATGATATTTCATATTTGGCAGTGTGTACAGATGAGTCCCAGGATCATATTGGCATTGATGACATCCAGGAGGATGTAGTGGGCAATTTTGAAGACTTAGTTTCCTTGGGTACAGAGGAGTTCGATAGCAGTGCTAATGTTTTTGATGCTCCGTATGTTGATATGAGCTTTAGATTTAATTCACAGGGTATGGATTGTAATACTCTAGAGACTAGTGACTTTAAGGATACTCCTTTAGAAAGTGCATCAGAGGAGGTTTGTAGGAGACAGTCAAGCCAGTGCCATCATGTGCCTAATCAGTTAAGAGTTAGTGACCGAGACATTGATATGGCTTGCCAGCATTTTGATGCTGCTCGTCAGTTGTTAGCAGTTTATGGATGGGGTTCTCCTACTAGTGATGAGCAGGAAGGCAGTTATCTTTCCTTGATAGAGATCCACTCTTTATGGGAGGCTATTTAGATTTTGAGACAGAATTATATGCAGTTGGTAGCTGACAGAGATTATCTTATGGAGTGGGGCAGTACAGCATATGATGCATTGTTGGCCAAGGAAGATGAGGTGAGTGAGCTTACTGAGCAACTTGAGGTGACTTCTGAGATTCTTAAGAGTACACAGTTGGCTTTCAAGGAGTCACAGTTTCATTTGGCTAAGGCGACCATGGAGTTAGAGTGGCTACAGTCTTTACCTGATTCTATACAGTCACAAGCTATGGTGTTTGGTGATCTGAGGATGTCCATGGCCGAGATTTTCAGAGACAGTGGAGATGGGGATGCATCCATCCTTGATACTAACATTGGCATATCAGGTTCATTCCCAGTAGAGTCAGGTTCAGTTGAGTTGGGTTTTGTAGTAGATTGTTGTATGCTTGACATGGTGGTGGCCTCTAGTACTGATGGCACAGAGACCAGAGATGTATCAAAGAGCATGTGTGATGTTGGTGAGTCGACAGTTGGCATGGTTCCTACTAGTAATACTACTCCCTTGGTGATATCTTCAGAGATAGTAGTCAATTCCAACATGGTTAATGATCAATTGCAGTTAGTTTCATCTGGATTACAGTCTGAGCCACTGACTGAGATTGGCGCATTCTATCAGCATTACACTGTGAGGTACGCTCATCAATTTACCTTTGATGACCATGTTAATGAGATTATGATACAGAGATGTACTTTGGTTCCTAGTGCTTATCATCAGTTATGGAATAGTTTGATGCCTCGGGATGAGAGTTGTGATGGGCATGACATGGTGATAGGTCCTACAGTTGATAGCTTGATAATACGTGACTTAGAGCAGGAGTTTTGGAGTGATGCTTCAGCAGGGTATGTACATCAGTTAGCAATTGATCCTTGTGTTGAGGAGTTGATGGTAGGAAAATTTGGTTTCGGTATCATTTCTTGTTGTTCATCTTGTGATGGCTTTTCACCATCAGGGGTGCATGGGAGTTATGGTTATGAGATAGTGGCCGATGATCTACAGAGTTGTGTTGATTGCAAAAGTTGTACAGTGTGTGGATTCTCCATACTTGGTATAGTTTCATATGAGATCATTCACCATTGTTGCAGAGTTGGATTGTACATTTCGTATAGGGCAGTGGGATGCATTGATGGTATTTATTGTGTTGGCAGTTTGATTTGTCCACTTTACTTGGGTTCTGATGTTCTAAGAGTTTGTGTCTCATGGGTTTTTGACTATGGTGGTGGTGATTTTGGAGTTTGGTTGAGCTATAATTGTCAGTTTGATTATGGATTCCTCTTGGTCATATTGCAGAGGATATTGCAGGAGCCTGTGTTAATTGGTAGTAGTATAGTTCATGACTACATTTGGGATCCAGGTGGATTGATTGGTTTATTGTTCAGCCATTGCTTGAGGACAAGCAATTTTTTGGGAGGGGAGGAGTTGTCATGTCCCCTTTTCAAATAATAAAAAAATAATAATCTTTGCTAAGACAGGCAGGCCCAAGAAAGTGAAGTTTCGGAAAAAGGGGGGTTAATCTTTGGAAACCGTTGGACTAATAAATGAAATTATTATTAAAATATGTTTCATTAACCTCTCTTGGACGTGAGTTACAGTTATGGCCTCTTTTAAGGGGTTTGGAGGCATTTTGGGCAGGGAGGAGAACTTGATTTTTGCTCATTCTTTGTTATTCTTCAGAGGCTACCAAACCTGTGGAGAAGGAGACCCAAGAACGGGAGTTTGCAGGCTTCCAAGAAGGCTAAGGATGGGATTTTGAAGCCATTCCATGTGCATTCTCATACAGAGTTTGCCTTTGTGCTGAACAGTGTAGATTTGTGGATTTTTGGGTGTGTTTTTTGCATGAGTTTGGTGTTTTCAGTTGAGTATTTCATATCAGTTTTGGTTGCTACTGTATTTCAGACTTTAAGCTGTTAAAATAGAGCTGAATATATGTATTGGGATGTGATTAAACTTTTGAGATAGTTTATTAGTGTTGTGTGGTGTTTTCGAGCATTTTTGTGTTAATTTTGGGAGCCCGATGAGCATAGTTTTTGTCCTACATTTGAGAACTGTTGTGTAAAGGTTATACAAATCTAGAAATGTCATTTTGTAGGCTGTTATGCTGCTAAAATTTCTGTAAAAATGTCCACTTTCAGATTTATTAATAACAGGTGAAGCTGTGAAGCTTTTGGCACAATTTCTGGCATACCCGATTTGGGGTTTCTTGAGAAATTTGGAGGATCTTTGTGATATCAGTTGTTTGATTTTGAAAATCTGATTAGAGGCATGAAATACCGTATCAAATCAGAAAAGGGGACATTTCAATAGCCTACTCCAGCAATGTCATGAGGTTTTCTTTGTGTTTATAGTGAGTTTTCTCATAGGCTCTCCTAATCTATTCATCCTTTCAGTGATTTCCTTTTCAGCTCTCAACTCACCTTTCAATTGTTCTTAGATCTCAGATTTGCAATTTCTTCCACCTTCCTATAAATCCCATAATTGGCACTCAATAATTGATTGACCATTTCAATTTTTTTGTGAGTCAGAATTTGTACTTCATTGATCCTCTCATCAAGAATTGTATGCATTTTTCTTTTGTCTTCATCGGTCATTACCTTCTCTTCTCCAACCTTTTTTTTTTGTGTAGTAACTTCACATAGCCTCACTTACTATATTTAATGTTCTCTTTTTAGTGCTCTTACCTCTTCATTCAAAATTGTGTTCTTCTCCAATCTAGATATGCTATTGGTACATCAATTTCACTTGATCTACCTTCAACACATAAGTCCTCAATGATTTCTTCCTTGTATTGTGTGTTATTTTGCTGAAATTACATTTCCTTTCTTCTCTTCAAGGATTTCTTCAATTCCTCCTATGTATCCTCAGTTTTCTCAAATGCAAGTTGTAAATCAATATTTTGATAATCAATCATCTTTCCTATTTTGTAGGCTTCCATCTCCAAGATCTTTTCCTCTCAAATGGTTAGAATTATTTCTTATATAACTCATCTCTAATACCAATTATTGGAAATCGAATGGGAAATTAAGATAATAAGAGAAGGCGGGGGGTTGTGAATCGAGATCAATAAAACTTTTACCACCTTAAACATGAATCACATTCAAACTTAATTCACCACACATCTCAACCTTAACCTTTACCATGCATCATCATTTATCAACATGTGATATTAGATCTAGAATCTAATAACATGAATAAAACATAAACACATGATCAATACATAAGACCAAATGTGATAATGTAGAAACCATCCAAGGTGAAGGTAAAACTATTTTGATATGACACTCATAAAGTCTTTATTACTGCAGTAATAAAGTGTGTGTCTTTTAGGGATACAAAGCTTGATCACTTTTGATGATCTACTTTGTGAAGGGTCTACCTTGCTAAGAGCTTACAAGATTATCAAATCTACCTTGACTAAATGATTTTTATACAAAAATAAAGAGAGAACTCTATTAGGATATTTACAATAGGCTAGGACCACTTTGTTAAGAGATTTTCCTAATACAATGGTTAGAATATAATCAGTACTATGATCCTTAAGTTTGCACTTGATTGTTGATGATTGATCTTCTCTTTCCAATATGTAATCACCTCTATGTGACAAATATAATATATTTCTCCTTTGCACTTCTTAGTCACCTTAGTCATTCAACCTCTGATTCATCTTCAATTGTAAAATCCACTCTCTACTAAATTAAACAACATGAAATTTGGGCTTACTCCCTTCTTTTATAACCTTTTGATGAAGCCTTCATCATTTTGGTCACTTAGTCACTCCATTTTTCTAATTCGTTGAATACACAACATAGGGAATATTAATCTGAAATTATAGGTGCAATTACCTCCATGATTAACTCCTTGATTATAAAAACAGATTTCAATCTTTGCAAAAATAGTTTGCATTTGATTTTGTGCCATTCCAAACTCAAATAAAAAATCTATATTACTCAGCACATATAGCTTCGGGCACTTGAATCTTCTTTTTCTTTCACATTGTCCCTCAACATGAATTTCTCTCAGCCATGACTCGATCTTCCTTCTGAATTTCTTAATGTATTTTGCCTCCTAAATCACTCGGCAACCACAAATGATCAATGACTATGGATTTCTTAGGGATGCTTGTATGCACTCAAAAACTATAACTACCTTGGCACATACTAAACTTATTCACTTCTCCACTTCATAACTCAACCTATATAGTGGATCAATCATAGTGATGACCAACCAACATTGCCTAGTAAATGACTAAGTGTTTTTCACTAATATGCAAGTGCCTTTAGGGTAAACAATAGAAGGAGGATTATTGCTTACAGTATAAGGTTTGAGACACCACATGATAATCCAAAGGATCACTAAATTTCCCCTTAATATTTATATATTTGGAGGACAAACTTTAAAAACTCCCAAAAAAATGTTCTCACAAAGTTGATATTATCAAAGAAATATTTTACCTTCTTTTGACTATTTGGAAATGACGACATAAAAATGTCTTTAATACATGCCAAGTTAGTATTTATTCCTATTCTTCTCTTAGAGATCATATGTACAAGGATCCTTACCCAAAAGGCATTGCATACAACATAATGATTGATTTCCTTCACGAGGTCCTTGCCAAAAAATACTTTAACTACATACTCAAACTTTCACACATAATCTATTTTTCTTACCAAGGCATTATATTTTATGTTATTACCCACCATCCTTAAATCCTTTCATATGTGAGATAGTTACCTCCTAAACCACTTTTTTTTAAAGGATGTTACACATAGATTTGACTATTATAGATCAAATATATGAAATCTTTTATAAACAAAGAAATGCTTCTAATAAAAAATCTTAAAATAACTAAGGGAAACTCTAATGATTTTTTTAAAGGCTATTCTAACATACTATACTAGGCCACCATTTGTATTAAGTACATTAATGATCCATTAAGAGAGGACATTGCCACTGAGTATGATTACATGCATGTAATTTATCTTGCCCTTTAAGATATTGACAATTAACCTTATGTGATATGTATCGAATAGTTATTAATAATTCTAGATTGAAATTGGCACCACATTTAAAAACCAAGTGAAATATTCATTTTATATATATTCCATTATTTCCTTAGTAGTTATGTATAATTATTTTCTATTAGTTTCATGTTGTTTTTTGTATCATAATATGCACTATTTATTTTTATGAATAGGCCTTTTCTATTAAAAAATAATCTACTTAGTTATAATTCACAAAAAAATGTCGGGGCATACAAGATCACCCTATGAAAGTTCACATGGTTGAAGCCGAAATCAACAAGTATTCATCAAAATAACATATAAGAAGCAACCCTTAGGTAACTAAAGCAATGCTAGCTAAGGAGGGTGGTTCATCCCGATCATAAAATCCCCAGTCATCCCTAGGATTGATAGGCAAGTTGAGAATAGTCCATCTATCAATAGTATTGTTGGGGGCCTAGTTAGCATCTTTGGTATCAAGCCATAGAGGTGAGATAGCCAATTCCAAGAAAAAGGGCCATTTACTAGAAACAAAACACCGGGCACCAAGAGGGGGAACCACTGGGCCCAAGGACAAGCCTGTGCCACCATGGGGTAGGGAATCTGAGCAGCGATGCTAACCACCATCGCCACCACTGGGAGAGTGGTGGAAGGAAGCCTAGGAGCATGGCATATGTGAGTAGTGGCTAAAAGAATTGCACCCCTAGTAGCGGCCCCTAGGTGGCATAGTATCAACCAAAACATCAAGAGGCACTCTAGCAACCATACATGGGGCACTACCCCAATAATTGAGAAGCTCCTGAAGGTGGGCCACCTCCAAAGCCACCTTATTAGCTTGCACTTGAATATGCATCATTATATTATTACAAATGCATTCTTTAGTGTACATAGCAACATTTATGTCAAGAAATGTATGAGTGAAAAGAACAACATTTCTATCTTTCCAGAGTCAACAAAATCTACATGTTGCAGGTATACCAAATCTGGTAAATTTTCTAGGGAACCTGGGAGAATCACCCAAAATAACCATATGCCAAGAAAAGGTTCAGGCCAAAATGGCTTAAAGAAATCATGAATCCAATGCCAATAGTTTTGACCATGTCTACAGAACAAAAAATATATACAAAAAAGACTCTAGTTGCCCACAAAATGGACAACAAGGATTCAAAACCCCAATATGCTTGAGTCGAGGCCCAAGGGGAAGACTTTGAAAAGCCAGGCACCAAGAAAAATGTGCAATCTTGGGTTCTGTAATAGCATTCCAAATAGTGTCGAAGTGCTTTCTCCACTAAGAAAGGGAAGACCATAAATGCCAACACTGATTGAGGGTATCCACCATCAACAAATGGGGAGAAAGCCATTGATACCTCAAACTTGACTTGTAGCTAATGAAGGGAGTGGCAAGATACCACTTCCAATCTATCCACCAAGGTTGAACAAACTGAATACCCACCTTGTGAATTTAGTGATCTAGAATTGCAGAAAGCAATAGATCAAAAGTCTATTGATCTGAATAGGAAAGATGAAACTAGATTTGCATATCTTCCTAGGATTTGAGACTCATGGAAACCCTAGATAAAAGGTCCTTAGGATTCTTGATGCCATGTTTGAAAAACACAAAGCACTAGCACCTTGAGTCTTGGCTAGAAGAATACTCTAGATGGAAAATAAAGGAGACCACCAAATGCTCTTTTGGTTCAAAGAGAACCCAACATAGAACCCACCACCAAACCATCAAAGCCAAGGCTTGATATCTTCCCAAACTTTCCATATGCTCAAAAGAGCCCTATATGTACACAGATTCTCCCATGATGAGAAGGATTTGAAAGCTTATCCCATTCCATGTAGACCTATTAATAGGGAACCCAGAAGAAATGCAATGCTGAACTATAAAATTTCAAGCTTCATCTCCAGTAATGGCATGTATAATCTATTTGGCACAAAGAGTGAGGCCTTGCTTTTGCATGGAGAGAAGGCCAAGGCCTCTAGACTCTTTAGGGAGACAAAAAAATTCCAAGTAACTCTATGAAAGCCATGATGGTTGGAACTAGAAGCCCAACGAAAATCACAGAGCAATTGTTCTAATTTTAGATAAGAGGCTTTGGAAGGAGCCCAATAGGAAGAATAAAAAACATGCATAGCTATCAAAACTTTAGAGAAAATCTAAAATTTTCCCACAAGAGAAAGGGGTTTAGTAAGCCAACAGGCAAGCTTCTTTGCAATCTTGATAAGCATAGCATTCCACAAATCAACTAGCAAAGCTTGTAAGGAAAAAGAAATTCCTAAAAGGTGGAAAATATCTCTGTGCATGACCCATTTCCATTCAAACTGGTCAAGCCAAGGTAGATTTGGAAAAAAGGATTGATGATAACAGAGCATTTTGTGTGATTGAATAGCAGAGCTAGGGGCTTGACAAAAGGTTTCTAGGCATTTTAGAGCATTAGTGATGTCTTCCTCAACCTCCAAAAGAGTGAGAAAGGAATCATCAACAAAGTGTCCATTGACAAACTAGGAAGAGGAATTTGGCAAGGAAATGCCACAAACCAAACCAAAAGAAACGGAGTGGGCTAGCAAGTAGCCAAACCCTTCATCAACAAGAACATATAATGTTGGAGCTAGAGGGCAACCATGTCAGATGGAACAAAAGAGCCCAAAGGCTTTAGATTGAGAGTTGTTGATAGTAATACAAGTATTAGCATCTCCAAAAAGTATCTCCATAGACTAAAGAAAATTGGGACCAAAACAAAGAGCTTGGAGCATAGCCAAAATGAAAGGCCATTTAATTTGGTCAAAGGCTTTAGAAAAATCAATTTTTAAAAATACATATGGCTGATTGGATTTGTGAGTCCACTCTATGCCTTCCTAAATAGCAATTATGTTATCAAGAATATACCTGGACTTGATAAAGCCAGATTCCTTTGGCTGCATAATTAACGAAAGGAGATGGTGAATTTTAAGAGAAATTGTCTTAGTAGTGATCTTATAAGACACATTAAGTAGGGTAATGGGCTGCTAGTTACAAATATCCTTAGGATTGCTAGCTTTAAGTATGAATTTGATATTTCCTTTGTTGATAATAGCTCCTAAACTTTTAGAATGATAGGCTTCAAGATAAACTTTGTGTAGGTTGAGACCAATAGACTCCCAGAGGTGTTTGTAAAATTCACAAGAAAACCCATAACACCTAGGGGACCTGTCATCATCCATGGAAAAACCACATCCCTGAGGTCTTAGATGGTGAGAAGCTACTTACAAAAATCATGTTGCTTGACTACTAGACAATTTAGAGTAACAAAAGTACACTTTCTAAGGGCTTTCTCTCAAGCAACTAAATTTCCCTGTGTAGCAAACATATTTTTGTAATGGTGAACAAAAACTTGCAAGATGTTAGGGAGATTGGAGAGAGAAAAAGTGCCTTATTTGATTTTTTTAATCCAAAAATTGGTATTATGGGCTAGAAGAGCCTGGAAAAACTCCTTCAAAGCCTTGTCGCCAACCTCCAACGAATGGAGGTGAGCTTTGATTTAGGCCCCTTGAGCAACATAATTATCTGCAACCTATTTTTCATGACAATGTTTGGCTAGCTAAATTTGCAAATCAACAGCAAAAGGGTTAAGGGTGAGAGCCTCAGAAGCTTTCTTAAGAGCCATGGTAGTGCACTCATAAGACCATCATCTTAAAACCGCTAATTACCACCCATAGATGTGAACAAATCAAGCAGTTCTAGTAATAGCATCATTCCACCACTAAATCTACTCTATCTGAGAATACAGACGTTCCAAATTCTAAACACATAGGATATGAGCAATAGTGGAAGCATGCATCAACACTGACATATTGAGGAAAAATTAAGTCTAGAAAACTCACTAGATAGCTATGTTCCATGAAATGGAAAAATAAATGGGATAGTGGTCTAATAAAATCACATCTAGTAAAGGAATGATAGGTAAATCTCAATCCTTAGAAAAGGAGAAAAAGGATTGTGCAATAATCATGGCATGATTGAGATGTTTTAAAAATGCAATCAGAGCTAGCTCAAAAGTTGGACCAAGTGTGCCAAACCCCACTATGCTGGCGGCAATTAGTATTGCAGTCAAAAAGGCCCAATTTATTATGCATGTACTACCAAGCTTCCCTTTCCCTAGCTGTCTAAAGAAAAGGAAAAATGTTGTCTTTGTCAATGGCCAGCTCAACCATATTGAAGTCACCACACATAGCCCAAGTAGCTAGAGGCAAGTTGTCAGCCATCTAGCCCCACAATTGAGATCTTTCACAACATCACTGGAAGCATAAGCATTAACTACTCCAAAAGAATGATTGTTGATAGAAAGCATTTAAGCTAAATTATTTTGTGCATGGGGTCAAAATTATGCAAAATAATAACAGAATGAAGACGAGGTGACATTAGAATAACTACACCACCCCTACTAGAATCATGCTAAGAGGAAAACATAATGTTATCTGACCAAATGATGCGACATGCAGAAGAAAGCATGAAATTAGAGATTTTTAACTTCTTGTATATAGAGAAAATCTAAATTACCAAGTCTATAATGGGTATCCCTAACATAGTACTTTCTGAAGAGTTTTGTAAAACCTCACATGTTCCATGATAAAATATTCATTAAAATTCTTCAATGGCTTCCTCATCCTAGAGAGAGGAGTAATTATTTTGCAAGAAAGTTGAAACTTGGTTAAATCTAGAAGGAAAATCCTTTGGACTGATAGCTCGCCATTTCTCCTCTTGTTTCTTTAGCACATCTAGGAGGACTGCAAGAATGTTGTACATTCTAAGTAACAATGGAGGAAGCAGTAAAAGGAGTGTGAATCACAACTAAGGTGTTAGCCCTTATGGCCACCTTGATCCCTTGGGAACTACTAGGGTTTGAAACCTGTGAAACACTAGGGGTTGGTTCTGAAAAAATTAGTTGTGATCCTACAATGGCTGAGGTTTGTGCTCCTATTGAAATAGGAGGAACCAAAATAACAACCACATATGACTATTTAAGAGCCGAGGGAGCCTTTCCCTTGCACTCAATAGTGGTCTATTCTTCTTTTTCCTTCCCTTATGCTGGCTTGATAGAGGCCTCTTTAGGTGGGGGTTTAATCCTAAGAATAGCCAAAGGGAAATCCCTAATCTTGTGTTCTATTGATTGGTACCTATAATAGGTGTTGGGTAGGTTCAAATAAAGCACCTTTTGAGAGAAGGTTTGAGAACCAACCTATATCTCCACAAAATCCTTAAGATCATTAGAGAGATCAACCTCATTGCATATGCATTTTTGAGGACAAGCATTGAAAAATAATTCATTTTCCTTTTTAATAACTTTTCTAAGAGTATTGGCAATGGACTCAATAAAAAGCCAACATGGCAAGGGTAAACTCAGGAACTGAACCAACATAGAAACCCAAAAAAATTTGTCATTAGAAATAGTAAAAATCTCTCGACCATGTTTGAAAAACTAACAGGGAGGAACACACTGACTAAGGATCATTGCTAAAAATTGTATCTACTTGAGATAGGTTAGCAAAGAAAATTTTTAAAAAACCTTTGGTAAGATTTTGCACAACATCAAGGTGGACTCCATGACAAGTCTAGCTCTTGTTAACCCATTCTCCGAGCATAGCTTCAGGAGGAGTCCTTCCCACAAAATACCCTATCAAGGTATGTTTTTCTAACCAATCACATACAACATCAAATTCTTGCAAAGGAAGGATAATATTAGGATTACCTCGTGAAAGATTTTTAGGATGAATTTGTGACGACATTTCTTTAGTGGAGGTGCCATGGTTTTTTGAAGTAGCAACATACACCATTATCAACAACTGGGTCACCACTGATCGAGGCCATTATAAACTAGCCTAAAAGTTTGTGTAATAAATGTGGTTTGACAGGTGGTAAACACAAAAGGAAAGCTTAGATAGAGAGCCATATAAAAGGAAACTCAAAGATTTCATGAAACCCTAACAGAAAAAAAAAACTCTAGCATAGTGAGAAAAAATATCTTGTCGAAGTAATTCTCTCTCTCTCTCTCTCTCTCTCTATATATATATATATATATATATATATATATATATATATATTCATCACCCCCTTCGATATTTTACACCAACACCATTCTTAATTAGATAAAATATTCTTCTTTCCCCATTATTAGCTGATAAGCTCTTACCCTGGGAAGACATTGACCAGATTGTTTGGTAAAATAAGACAATGGTGTCATTAAATATTAAAATCATCTCATTAGTCCATCTAGGTGAGTTAGGATGAAGTGGTAGAGCAACAATACTTCCATTTTCTCGAGTAAATTCAATGTGCAATTTGGTAAAATCTATCACCAAGGAAGCAATGAAAGTGATCACAAATTTGAACTGGTGATTCAGTTCAATCAATTACTTGATGCCTATAATATCTTATGCATAAATTTTCCTCAAACAATATGTAGTTGTATGCCTATCTAATGGCTTTAAGGCTATTGAGCAATATTTAATGATGAATGCGGGTAAAGCAATGCAATCAAGACAACAGAGCCCTAAATTATTAGATCTAGTTAGAAAATTATCTATCATTGACACAAATCTCTTCATCTTTTCATGTACATAGTGGTTGCATATTATTCTTAAACACTTACAGGTAACTTATGCAGATTCACTAGTTGTTTGAACTCTTTAATTAAGATTATTGACTAATAGTATGGCAGAAGTTTCCCAGAGCATTTTAAATTATCGAAACTACATATGAACTGATTAGATTAATTGAGTTCACTGAATTACTATTGATATTTTTAAATTCTTAATTGTAGTTAAATATTTATGAATCCTTGCTCAACAAATGGAAAGAATGTAGAGATAATTAGAAAAAAGATAATTCCATCTAAGTGTTTTGCATTAACAGAGTGTTGTTAGCATAATTAACATGATGTATGGGGATCACTTTACGACCTACCTCTTCTATTAATTTTAGATTTCCCTCCTCCCTTATTTACGAAATGTTATTTTATAAAATTATTGTCCAATGCTTCCAACAACAAGAAATAAACAAGAAACATCATTTTTCTACAATTCTTCTTGCCTCTTCAATTTTTTTTGCATGTACTAGTTTTAATATTTTTTTAATTTTTATTTTTAAGATGATGGATGATAATTTTATTACACATTTTTAAATTTAAAATTCAACATTCTATATAATTCAATTATATACATGTCATTGGTCAACCCTCTTGCATGAATAGCAGCTAATTATAGGCTCTGATAACAAAGAGCTAGAGAGGCAGTTTAGGAGATAAGAGATGTTTAATTTTAGATTCCTTGACATTGGTTATATAAAAATGTAAATTAAAAATATTATTTAGAATAGAGGTAAATAATATATATAGATTTAGAGAAGTTCAGATTTAAATTTGACAATTAGCGAGTGAATTAACATTCTAATAGAGACATTTTGCCCAAATTCAAATATTGCAGCAATGTCTCTTCCTTTAAATCAATTAATTTAAATGGGAAGTGTGAAAGAGATAACACAATTTAACAATAATAAAATTTTACTAGACTGCCACTTATTTTTCTTCCATAGAGTAAATATTAACTTATGTTTCGTTCTAATATATTTTTATTTTATAGATTTATTTATTTTCTTTTAATTTTATAGAATTTATTAAAGTAATGAAATATTTATAATTTTATATGAATAAATTAAAATTCATAATTGAATATTTGTTGCTTCAACTAATTTTAGGTTATATGTTAAAGATACACACATGGAAAATGATAAGTAGATTACATAGCTTTATAATTTAGAGGAGGATATAATATAAAATAGGGATACAAATGGAGAAAGGAATTCCTATGTATGTTTATGAATAAGAAAGATGTAGAGGTGACGATAGGGAGACATATAGGGAGAGTTTGTGAGTTATATATAGACAAAAGAATATAAAAATAGATAAGGATAGAGATCCATAAATAAATCATAGTATTACAATTTTAGGGGTGAAATGGATAGAAGATAGCAAACTATATATCATATTTTGAACCATCCTATAGAGGAGTTTCATTTATTAATTTTTTTCTAACAATGCTTTTGTGTGATTAAAAAATTAGGATGCAAAAAAATCTATATATAATTATACATAAAATAAGGGAGCCTTGTCCATAGAACAATAAATTTTTAACATTAACAACACAATAACATCATTTAGTATATACATTATGATGAGGAGATAACAAAAACAAAGCCTATAATAGGCTCAATATTGGATGGAAAGAAGAAACTGAAGAAAACTACAGGGAAAACACCAAATATGAACAACACCTTAAGGTTACATGTGTTCATTCATGGCAAGCACATAGAGATGCTGCCTCACCACATGCATGATCCCTCAACTCTCAGCCTGTTCCTGCAAATGGCCATGAAATAAATACTGTACATTCCTCCTACCCACTTTCCACCACATTCAGGCCACATTACATGGTGTTCACGTAACCAAGAGGCATATCTATTCAAATTGACGTTCAAAACCTTTTGTGAGTCAGTTTTCTGCAACAATGACTTCTACACATAGAATAAATACTACTACTATTTTATTTAGAAGAAGTCAATAGAGATGATGTGCATCAATTTGCAATATTAAAATATTGAGGCTTGCTGCATAAAGCTAAATAACAAGAAACCACCACAATATTTCTATTTCATCTATCTAGGGCACAACAAAAATAATTTCACAATCCACTCAATGTTCTTAGCCTTCTTCTCAGGAAAAGAAATCTAAAATCATACTCTCCCAAAAGATTTCGGAGAGAATTTATAAACAATGCCAAACAGTTAAGAACTGGTTTTGGCAACCACCAAACCCATAAAAGTTTTGTTTAAACCTTTACTAAAGTTATAACACAATATTAAATTAAGCCCTAAAATTAAACACCACCCCAAATGCAATGCAAACCCTAAAATTTAATAATAACAAAATATTTAAACACCATCACAATTGCAATCCAAAAATTTATTCTTGTGCCCAGCACTTGCTCCTGCAACACAATACTATCAGCTTAACCCTTGCACCCTTCAAAGATGTAAGTGCTAGTTAAGATAAAATGAACCCGTAAATAAATACTAAGAATATAATTTATTTTTTACCTCCACTCATTAACTATATAGCAATAGTCAAAATACTCATTTTATAAAAAAAAAATTATAAATTTTACCATCTTCAACTCATACTCACCATGGCAATGGGAGGAAAACGTTGAAGCAATAGAAGCAAGGGAGTAGCAGCAACATATACTTTCTGCACTCTGAGGCTTTAAATTATGCAACTCTTACCAAAAATGTTGGAAGTTGAGCATTGCAAAAGATTCTACCCAACACTTAAATTCCCATTTTTTTGAGGAGTAAGTTTTAGAAACTAAAAACGATGAAGAATGTATTGAAGAAGAAAAAGGGAAACATGGGAGATAGGATTCAAGCAGAATGTGAAAAAAAAAAAGGCATAATGAGGATAAATTAGTGGAGCATGTCAATATGTAGTAATGCACAAAATCTAATGGAAGAAAAGCTATGATTATAAATATTTTAGTCCATTTTTTGTTTGTTCATTTCTAGTTCTAGAATATGATCATATTTAAAATAATTTTAGAAGTTTTTATTATTTATTGTATAATATTGTTATTGAAAAAATCTTAGGCTTTTTATCCTTTTAAATTCATTTACCTTCTTTTATTTGTTCAATTTTTTTTGAAATATACTATGAGTTGCGGCAATTGTTTCAATAACAATAACCCCACCTCACTGAACATGAAATTAAAAGCACAATACTTTTGATTTCTAGCAAGATTGTAATCAAGCAGTATTCAATTTTATCCATTTTCTTATATTAAGAATAATGATATAATATGAAAAATATATCAGCATCTTCCAATTATCTTCAATGAAATGAATGAACAATTCTTTATAATTGAAAAAAATAAAGTTATATTTTATAAAGCTTGATCGATATCCTAGAATGAAAATATTAGGGAAAAAAGAAAATAAATTTACAAAAAGCCTAAATTTGAGGTGTCTCTTATACCAAAATATTTATCTACAAATGGGTTAAATACAAAATTAAAATTTCAATTATATAAGAAGAGTTGAAAATATATACATTTAGATATGGATTTAGTTTGCTGTTCAGATAATGCCACTTAACAATTATATTTAGACAGACTGATTAAATATCACATCACAGTAACACTTGATTTTAAACTTAAAATATTAAATAGTAAGAACTATTGAAAGTGGGGTATGACTTCCTTTCTCCGAGTCAATATGGCCAGATGAAAGGCACGTATCCGCGTGAACCACAACACCGATGTAACCAGAATTGACAATTACACGGGATTCCTTCGAAAAGCGGGCGCAGACCGCGTTCCCTTTATTTATGATCTGGAAGCCCCACAAGATGGACGTATATTGACCATAAAAGAGATATTTTAAGGCGGTGGTCAAAATACTTTATATATATATATTATATGGATACATGACAAATGGGATGTAGCATGTAGCATCTTTAGGGGAATGGTCTAGTAATTGTTTAGGTTAATTTTGCACATCTACAGTTTTTAATTTGTATATGGAAATTTGTGGTTGGTCAAATTTTGTAGGTGATTGAAAAGCTGAAATCTAACCTTTCAACTTTTCCACATTTACAGAGTTTTAAGAGTTCTGTGAACTCATAGATTGTGAGATAGAACTCGTAGATTTTGAGGTGGTCTAAAAATATAACCCCTCACCAAAAAAATAGTACTGTTTGTATAAACAGACTAATCAGCAGCCAAGAAAATTAAAATATTATTATCTATTAGTAATTTTTCCCACAATTTAATATTACTTTTTGGATTTCAGCTAGTTTAAACAGAGAATGATAGAAATTGTGGGAATTATTAACACTTAACAATTTCATGTATTTCAATTATAGCGTTACTCTAAGTATAACCCCTCACCCAAAAATCAGTATAAGTAAAATAATTTCATTGCATCTGTTGTATTGCGGGTAGGTTGCTCTGTTTTTCAAAGCCTCAGCCACTATTTAACAAGTTGAAAGTCAATAGTCATTCTTCTGTGGACTCTATCTTCCTATGGTGTGATTCTTATATAGTGCTATCTGAGAGATACGTTCATAATTATCTTGAATTGTGATAGGGCTACGGAAAGCACTAATTTATAGATGTTTTTTGACATGACAGTAGAGTTTGTTTATGTTGTAAATGTTCTTGTTTTGGAGTTGCATCAAAATTATGCCCCTGCACAAAGCCCATTGGTTGAAATTTAAAAATTCGAGATATCCTGTTAAATTTGAGCTCACTGATGTAGTTGCAGGGAAATTATGCCACTGCACACGCCCATTGATTTAAATTTTATAAGTCGAGCATATTCTGGTTAAATTTGGGCTCACTGTTAACGTGTTGCGATAGCGAACAAAGTTTTAGATTAATTGAGGGCTTAAGTCGGTTAAGTATTTGTGTTTATTAGCCTCTCTGAAAATATGCTATTTGTTTGAAAATGTGGGGAACACAAAGTTTGTTCGAGGGTAAATAAAATTGTACAACATAAAACAGTAATATGAATGCACACAATTTTACTGTGATTATTTTTAGTGTCTGTGTTCATACTCTGTGATCTTGAATAAGGAAGAGTATTCATTTTTTCTATTCTTGCACTCTCTCTTTCTGATAATAGATCGCGGAGTGTGATCCCAAACATTGATTACTAAAAATAAATACAATTGAGTCTAGAAACAAATTGATATTTACTAATGAATTGTGGAAATCTGATGTAAATCAATCTTCTTTTGTCAAATGAATAACATTGTAGAATGACACAAAAACTATAGCACTATTGTGATTTTAATTTTTACTTATCCCATCAGCCATTGAAAACAACCAAAATGAATAGTATCTATATGATACTTAGATTTACAGTGATTAATTTATTGTGTATTTTTCAGATTCTACAAAAATATCAAAAATTAATAAATTTCTGTTGAAACAAATTGTAAATCTCATTCTTCTAATTTTAAGGTAAAACAAGGTTGTGCTTAGAATAAAAGTCATTAAAATATTGGTTCAAGGAAATGTAAGTTTAAAATTTAATAATTACTTAATGATTGCAAAATAATTATTACAAAATTTTCAAGTGTTTACAATCATTATAATTGTAAATATAAAAAACATAATACTTTTGAAATTATAAAGAAATGATCATCTTAAAAAATTGACAAAATAATTTGTACAAAAAATACTACCAAATTACAATTTTCTCTCCAAATAATTAGAAAGAAATGCTAGAACTCTTTCTTAATTTGTATTCAGGCTTACATAAATTACAATCAGCCTAACCTTGGCAGGTTATTAGTATAAATGGTAGCATATAAGTCACATCCCTAGTGTATGGTATTATCTTACATCCCTATAATATTTAGTCTTACACTGTGGACAGCAGTGTATTAAAATAGACTAGACATGCTCTCCTTTGAACTCACCTCATTGGATTTGGCTGACATTTCAATGAGTGCAGTGAATGGTTCCTCGGACGTACTGTCATTTGTTGATGGAAAAGTGTAACTCCTGAACTTGTATGAAGTTTGGGATAATTCTGTAGAAGTGCTTGCCTGCTCTGATAATATTGCATCATCACTCTGTAGATTATCATGAAATTTGTTCTTTCTTGCGCCATCTCGTACCCACAAAAGTTCTTCCACGATCTCTTTCATTGACGGTCTTTTCCTCCTTTCCAAATGAAGACACGCTCTCGCTAGTTTTCCAACATCTTCCATCTGTTGGAGATTATCCTCCTCCAATACCTTGCTATCCAAGAGTTCTCTGAGGCGGTTTTGGTTTATCCTGGTAAGAAAAAGATTAGACAAACTACACTCCTCGCTGATCCTCTCTGCACTTAGTGGCTCCATGCCTGTTATGAGCTCAACCAGGACAACACCAAAACTGTAAACATCGCTCTTGTCAGTGAGCTGATACGTCTGGAAGTACTCCGGATCCAAGTAACCCCTTGTGCCCATTATATTAGTTGTCAGATGTGTGTTGTTTGCAGCAGATATGAGACGAGAAATTCCAAAGTCTGCAACTTTGGGAGAAAATGTCTCATTCAAAAGAATATTAGACGACTTTACATCCCTGTGGAAAATGGGTTGAGATGCTCCAGAATGTAAATACGCCAAAGCCTCCCCTGTTTCAATAGCAATCTGGAGACGTGAAGCCCAAGGCAAACAGCCTTCCTTAGACTGCAAATGTTCAAACAATGTTCCGTTTGAAACGAACTCAGATACCAACATTGGATATTTAGTTTGGATGCAGCAGCCTAACAATTTCACTATGTTTCTGTGATTTATCTGAGAGAGAATTGTAACTTCGTTGAGAAAGTCGTTTTTATCCTCCAGACTGAAAACTTGCTTGGGCTTTTTAATGGCAACAAGAGTTCCGTCCAATAGATTGCCTTTGAATACAGTTCCAAATCCGCCACTTCCCAACACCATATCATTTGAATACTGATTAGAAGCCCTTGCCAGTTCTTTAGCAGAAAACATTCTCAGGCTTTCTCTCCCCACCGTAGAAGCTATGTATTGTTGCAGCTGATGAAAATACTTGGCCTCAACAAGTCTCAAGTGACGCTTCTTCAACCACCAAACCAAAAGAGACGCTGCTACAGAGACGACTACAAAAGAAGAGACGGACCCTGTGTATTTTACCCGAACAGGACATTGAAATAAAATCATAGTTATACCCGTTCTTCGGAAAGAAATCTATATAGAGAACGAAGTTAAACAGTTAAAATAACGCTACCAGTAACCACACACAATTTTAACTTCCGTTACCTGCGATTGCAGGCCATACAACACCATTTAATCTTGTGGACGAACATCTAGTCCCGTTGTGAAAGCCATCTCCCTTATATCCCATTGCACACGAACAGTTGTAGGAACCTCCTAAATTTAGGCATATTCCTCCTCCCTCTGCTCCAACGCACTTATTCAGGGTTCTATTTTGGCACTCGTTAATGTCTGAAAATTCATTGCCATTACCATAAGAAACTTTTAGAATTTTGAGAGAGAAATGATTATGAAATTAGATAACCCATAACACTAATACAAATACAATACCTGTGCAACCAGTGCCATTGAAGTAACCATTTCCTTCATATCCAGGGAGACATTTGCATACGTGACCCCTTCTTGACGGAGAGACCATGCATTTTGCATTCATGGAACAGGAATAACTGCTACTATTTTTAGCCGTGTTGCAATTCCCACCACTGACACCCCAGTTAACACGGAGACCATAATGAGCGTTTTTAATTTCTGGCCAAGATAGATCTGTTTTATTGTCGACTCTGGTGAAGGTGGAGGGATCCATAATGGTGGAGAAGCCACAGTGTTCAGTACCATTTACACTTCCACTTCGCTTTCGCTTTCGCTTTGCTTCGCCTTCGCCTTCGCTTCTGAAACTTATCGCATATTTGTCATCTGGAAAGCTAATTTCGCAACAGCCATAGCGGCAATATGGTGGAATTTGAGGGTAAATTGAAGTTGCACATCTCGCTTCTCCCCTTTCATCCCCATATGTGTAATTACCGGTTGTATAGGAACCAACAACCACAAATTTATCGTACATGGAAAAATAGAACGGTCCAGGTAGATAAAACCACTTGGATGCGTCCATTTTTTCACCATTTCCACAAGAAGAGGCTTTAAGTGAAGTCGAATTAATGACAATGTAACCTGAGTAATCGATCTTCCAAATCTTATAATAAGCTATTCTTGAATCTTCTTCATCTGCTTTTGAGACATTAGCCGGAAGATATAGAGTCAGCTCCCCAGTATCTCTGTCCTCGCTGCAATTTATCTGAAAACCCGGGTATCCACAATCAGATTTGTTAATATAAAAAGGGTAACTCACTTCAGAATCACCACACTTTTCAGGAACACATTTGGTAGTCGAAGAAGCAAATCCCACAAGAGACAGAGAAATTACAAAGCGGAGCAACACTCCACGATCCATCTGTGTCTTTAGCAACATTTTTTCCTTTCAATCACAACCACAAGAAGAAATGAAGGAACGAAATGGTCGCATTAAAGATAAATAGCGGAGTGCATGTTTGACTGGACCAGAGCAAAAGACTTTGATCTCTTCCACGGAGTTTATTAATTATTTATGGAAGGAAATTTTATTTCCGCTACGATTTTTCCCAGCAATGCGTGGGAAGTTGCTTCTCGTTTGTCTTAAGCGAGTGACATACTTTCTGTTTCTTAAAAGTTGATTGTCTGCGAAACCGTAGATCCAATAAAATTCTGAGACAGCTGTTAAAAGCGCAGTCAAAATCAAATTTTCCACATACTTTTGGAGTTTCTCTCTCCGCTAAAATTTTCGAGAAGTCATTTCCGCACATATCGGGCCCGTTTGTTTGGTGAAATTGATTGGGAATTGGTACAACGTCAAATTTCGGAATTGACATCTTTTATCAGGTATCGACTTTTCTTCGTGTTATCTTTAGATGCTTGTGGACATTACCGCGTTTCAATTTTTGGCACATTTTGACATTTCTCTCAACTGTGCCCATTCCACGCAATTTCCTTGGTTGCTTCTAGAAAGCTTTAGTTTGAATAGTCTTGTATGTTACATTCAGTGTAAGTACAGAAAAAACTGCCATGTGAAAATTGGATTTTTCAATTCTCTATCAAAGCTTTACGTTCTGTATTCTTTGGCCATATTATAATGCCATTGAGTATGAAAGAGACGCGACTTTATTTTATTTTATAGAACGTCGTAATACGTCTAGTGTAAATTCTGCACTGTTCTTTTACAACGTTGCGATTACAACGTTGCAAGGGCTGTCTTCCTAAAATCCGTTTCAGCCGTGATACGATACATAATTTTAACAAGTGATGTAAGCGTCATAGTTTCTGCCATTTGAATTTTTAGTTTAAACAAAATAAAAGAAGGAATGTTCCCATTGAAACATTGATAATTACTCGCTGTGGTTTGAACAGTGTAAAATAGCTTATTTGCATTAGATAGAAAATCTAGCTTGAGATAAGATGGTGCCCTACTATATTAGCACCAAATTCAAGTTTTTATAATGTTCTTAAATAAACTTTAATAAATAATTAATTATGAATAAAATAAAATCTCATATATTTATATTAAATTATTGTGATTAAATATTTATATAAGTATCCTAGTTCACAATCAATAATTGAAAAAGTAAAATAGAAAATTGAACATAATAATATAAAATGCTAAAAATAAAATAAAAATTATATTGAAAAATATTAAGATTTAAGTTTTATTTCTTATATAAAGAAAATAGTCAACATGTCATGTCATTGATATAATTACTTTATGTTTAAAATAGTTCTAAAAATGATTTTCTATGGTACCAGAGGATTTGTATGAATAATTAGTGCAAAGATGACATAAGCTATCATTAATGTAAAGATGACATAAACTATAATTAATATAGGAAAAGTAGAGTGTACAAAATATGTTAATTTTCTATGAAGAAAATTAATTTTACTCCTTACTATTTCCGCTCTAAGCCAATCAAAGAAGAGATAAATTATTTTGTTTAAGATGGAAAATTTCAAACTATACTTGATAGACATATATGTTAAAAATTCTTGACTATCATTGACTAGTTAAAAAGTTATAGCAACTAATATGACTTCTAATGAATGCAATAGTATCATGCCATGGCAGGAACTAATAAATAGTAGGTTTCGGTACTCGGTCTAATCGCTTTCATTACTCAATCTTGGTCTTTCTTGTTCTTTACTACCATTACTATTGACTAGACACAGGTACACCCATTAATTTTCTATCGTGCGTCGCCTCTTCTTTTAAACTTTATTTATTGAGGCCTACGTTCCGTCCCTTCGTAATTATGTTTGCTCCTCCATTTTATTCTAAAAATTGCAATTTTTATTAGTTCCTCCTAAAGGCAGGAAATTATTGGATCCACTAAGGCTTTCTTAGTTCTAATTAATCTAATCAATTAGAGTTCAATATTTTTTTAGGACCATGATTTCTTATAAAGTCTAAATTTCTTCCATATTAATTAAAATAGAAAAAAAACATTTATCTCAAATTTGATTAGGTCAAATTGGAAAAGGCAATGAATAAATTAAATTTCGTTTTCAAAAAATTGGATCCACTAAGTTTCTTTAGCTTTAATTAATCTAACCAATTAGAGTTCAATATTTTTCTAGGACCATGATTTCTTATTAAGCCATATTACTTAAAATAGAAAAAAATATTTATCTCAAATTTGATTAGGTCAAACTGGAAAGGGCAATGAATAAATTAAATTTTGTTTTCAAAAAATCATATATTTATCCACTGCTGATTTTAATGTCATTTATTGCATCCACTGAAAGATAGAGAGTTTAATGTCATTTATTGCATAGTAAATGCTGATTTTAGTACATAGTTTGTTAAATTCCAAGGCATCTTTTCCATTCTGTATCTTTCATGATTTTGCAAGTGCGAGGTTTTTCATTGTTTGCATAATGGCGATTCTGCTCATAGAATAGTGGTTTTTCTACAATCTTCTGGTGTATTTTAACTGATCAAGGGTTCGATTCACAAGAAGTGTTTTTAGGTGAGTTGTTGGATTGATTTGCTTTGTTTTGATGAGGATTGTGTTTGTTTTTTAAAATTCTATGTAATGTGTTGTTTTCTGGGTGTTTGGATGAGACTGGCAAATGTCTCTTAGAAGGGTTTTAAAAACATTTTTGAACTATGTTTTCTATTTAAATGGCAACTCTTTCAAACAGAACCGTCGCCTACCTTTTTGTGGGTATTTGTACACGATTTTTTAAGTCTTTATAGATTCAAGGCAAGCTTACCCTTGCATTCCCCTAAGGTGCATTTTTTTCATATGTTAGGTTTGGCAGAGAAGCCGCATTAGGCTTTGAGATGTAAAAATTGTTAGGGAATCTGAGGTTTTCTTAGTTCATGGTGTGGCTTTGGATTTTCAAACTTACCGTGGCTTATCTTTCTCTACAACTCTTTTTGTACTTTTTGTTTTTTGTTTCTTATGAACGTATTTAATCAACAAAGTATAATTTCTATGAAATTCATGGGGTTTGTGCTCCACTTAGGCTGCCAATAATTTAAAATGAAATGATTAGGTGTTGAAGAGAACTAGGAGCTTTAATAAAGGAAGCGTCTGAAGACCTGTTTGAGATGATAGTTATACATTTTTTTACCGGCATTGTTCTTCATGTTCTCCACTATGCTACGGTATTTTATATTTGATGCCCTTTCAGATAAGTTTAATAGCTGAACTTGCACCTCTCTTGTTTCACTTGGAACCAAGCTTAGTCATGTCAAGGCATATCATTAATTTTTAGAAAATTGTTCTGAAGTTGCTTATTGAGTTTTTTTTTCTATGGAATTTCATGGGATTTTCCCTCTGTTCTTTTTCCTTGGCTTATATTATATGGCCAGTTAGGCTCTAAATAATGCAAAATGAAATCGAGAAGTTGAGGGGGAAAAACTCAATTCTTTCTTGTGCATCGTGTACAGCTTCAGCCTAACAGTTTTGAGACCTTGTTTCTCTGAAAATAATGTTCATCTTCTTCCCATGCATGTTTGTTCCATCCATTAACTAAGGCTATGGATTCATGAAGAGGGGCTACCTAAAATTTCTCAATAGATGTTGTTGACAATTTTTTAGGAGATTTTCACACAGGTAGTTCCAGTGATTTTACAGCAACAGCCAATTCGAAAACATTTAGCTCATAATCCTTAGGAAGCTGATGGTCTCATTGATTTTTAAGCAGGATATAAAGTTGAAATTTTTTTACGCAAGAGCATCACTCCCAAACTTTTGGTTTTCTCCTTTTTGGTTTTATTGGTTGGAGTCTTTAATGTCAATTTGTCTTTCATAGTTTACTGATTCAAGTGTACAGTTCCCTGTTACAATGAACTTCTACCTTCCTGTTGCCACATAACAATACATTTGGAAAAGTGGTTTTCGAGTGTGAGAACTTTCATCTTTAGACTACAATCATGAAGAAAAGTTGTATCATTTAGAAAATTATAGTTGTAGTAAGGCTTGCCTCTTCAAAACCTTTCATAAACTCTTCTATAATTTTTCTATAAAAATCTGTTCTCCAACTTTTACGCTTTATTCAAAAATCTTATCACAAATTCTCAATCTCTGTCATACTCTAGTAAAGTGTAACAGAAACTTGAAAATAATCTTGTATCCCTTTATCTACAGTGAAGAAAGTTCATTGAAAACTTATGATGTGGAGGATTGATACTTTTTAACCTCTCTTTTAAGTTCTTCAGCAATTGTTCTTGTCTCACTCTTATGTACCTTTGTTTTGAACTTTTTGTTTTGTTTAATATCAGGTTTCTCATTCCATATTGAAGAGAGTGATAGTTGAACTTCATGCCTAATAAATTCACATTGACAGTGATCTTTCACAGATAATTACATTGACTGTTTATGCTTGATATTTTTTCCTTGCTTGGCATTAACCATGTTAACAAAAACGTCTAATATGTTTATATTTATAACACCTTTAATAGATAAGCTCTTCAAATTGCAACTGCAACAGAGTTTTATCCTATCCACCAACTATAAGATATATTGATTTAATCTCCTATCAAAGTGGTTACCATAATTACACAAAGAAATGTGTGCTTGGTTTGTAGACATGGAGCTTGCTGAATTTTCTAGATTTGAGCATTGTTGCATAGTTAAATGAAACCATTCTGCATCTTTTTTGTTCATTTGGTATAAAAATATATTGGCCTCCCAACATGAATACATCTGTTTCTTCTAACTTTGGGATTGGGTCCAAGAGGTAAGCAAATCATGAACTTTGTATATTCTTGGACTAACAGTCTATCAATGCCAACTTTTTAATTGGAGGCACTTCCTCAATTTATTACACCACAATGAATAAATCATAAGAATATTCTTGAAGTTATTGGCAAATTTAGATGTTTAAGGGTATAGCATAGTATAAATACCATGACTAGAAATATCCATATATGTAGAGTTAAAATGTTTTGTGGTCTGATTATTTGTGGATGGTAATTAGGATTATCATGTCTGCCTTCTCTTTGATTGTTTGAGTGCTTTAACTTTTTTTTTTTTGCAAAAAGAGGGGTAAAAATTTATTAAGAGAGAAAGAAATACAACAAGGAGAGCTCAACAAGGAGCTTAATCCTGAGCAACAAGATCATCAAATTCTTGCACCATCTCAAAGGACAGTTTCCTTCTATCCCTAATATTCCAACCCGGATCATGACTAGATGCCCATTTGGCTAAACAATCAGCAGTTCTATTCCATTCATGAGGAATATACGTGAACCTAATGAACTGAAAAGAGGAAGAGAAGAAAAGAATCTGCTTAACAAAAGTGGCTAGCTACCAACTAACATCCTCAAGCTCTTGCGAAGAAAGCATGTTCACCACCACCTGGGAATCAGACTCACAGATAATCTTACTCCATCCCCACAAGCAACACTGTTCCACAACATATAAAATAGCCTGAGCTTCCATGAGATTGTTAGTATAATCACCCTTATGAACTGAGAAGAAAAATTTAACATCCCCAGAACTACAACGAGCCACTCCGCCAATACCAGCTGGACCAGGATTCCCATGGGAAGAACCATCAGTGTTAATTTTCAGAACTCCACAGGGAGGAGGAGTCCAGTGCCCATCCCGGTTAACTCGACCCTTCCTCTGATGGTGAATTTGCCTGGACATAGAAGGAAACCTATGAGCTGCAACCCCATCCTGCAGATGAAAATTGAGGCGATTACAGATAGCAAGATCAACCGGATCCATACCCCCATCAAGCTCACACTTCACAAGAATAGTTTCCTGAAGAGAATGTGATATTTTCCACCAAAGATGCAAAACACCAAGCTGAACATCTTGGAATATGTGATGATTCCTCTCCAACTAGATATGCCAAAGCATAAAAGATCGGCCAGCAATCCAAGCAGCATGGAGAAAAGAAGACTTGGAGGGAGCAGTACCCAAGCGGGCCCAAAACTCAAGCAAAGAGGAAGCATGCCGACAAGAGCAACCCCAAGCTCTCCACCAAAGGTGCCATATCTGAGTAGAATAGGAGCAATGAAAGAACAGATGGGAGACAGACTCCTCTCCATTACCACACAAAACACAATAAGAGGGGCCCTGAAATCCATGTTTACAAAGATTATCCCAGGTAAGACAATGGTTGTGAGCCACTAGCCACATGAAAAAATTACACTTGGACCAAGAAACTTTATTCCAAACTTGCTTCCACCAAGGGACCTCAGCATCTCCAAATAATTGTCTAGTTATCTCCTGATACCCAGCAGAGACATGATATTTACCAGACAAGGTACCGCCCCAAGCCAAAACATCTGGACCAAGCAAAGAAGAACACTCTCTAGAGGCCAGAATTTGAGAAAGCTCCTGACAATCCATGTCTGTACCTCCAGGAGGCCAATCAGAAGAATGCTTCCATCTGTAACCAACAATAGGTCCCAATTGATAAGGAGTCTTCTAATGAGCCACTTTATCCCAGCCAGCAGCAAGAAAAGAGTCACAAAGAGGCTGAAGATGAGGGTATATGGATAAAATGGAAGGGAATTCATCCCAAGCATCAGACCAAAACAAAGCCTGAGAACCTCCTTTACATATCCAAAACAGACCCCTCTTTACCAACATCGCACCTGTCTTCAAAGTATGCCAAACCATTGAGCCACGACCTTCAAGAGGAAGTGCAGAAACAGAGCAAGGATCAACACCATGAAAATATTTATGAGTGATAATACGAGCCCAAAGTTGATGTTGTCCAAAGCAGCATCGCCAATAAAGTTTGGCAGCCAAAGCTTGGCTACTCAATAGAGCAGATCGAAGACCAAGACCACCCTCCTTTTTAGGCCTACAAACAGTTGCCCAATTTACCAAGCTCCATTTAGTACTATACAAATTACCACTCCAAAGGAATTGTCGAGAAAGAGCATCAAACTCCTTGAGAAAGTAAATAGGTGCAACGTGAACCATGCTTCGATAAGTAGGAAGAGCTTGGATAACAGCTTGAAGAAGAGTAAACAGGGCAGCAGTAGAAAGCCATCTATGAGTCCAATGATTTACCTTATCCTGAAGCTTGGTAATCAAATTTTGCCAGAAGAGACGTGGCTGCCTAGAAACAACAATAGGGATGCCAAGATAAGTCAAAGGAAGTGATCCTATCTGAAACCGTAGGATACCAACAATCCTGTGTTGAATAGAATCAGGAGTGTTAAAAAATTAAATGGAAGATTTGTGCTCATTAACTTTTTGGCCTGAAGCTGCCAAATAAACGTCCAAAGCATGTCGAAAGGCTTCATCTTCCTTGATCCTAGCAAGAGCAACAAGAGTAGAATCATCAACAAATTGAAGATGGGAAAGAGAAGGTAAGCCATTACCCCACCGCCAGCCTTGGATAGAATTCTGGGACGCCTGATGCTTAATGAATCTGCCCAAGCCTTCAGCCATGATGATGAATAGATATGGGGAGAGAGGGTCACCCTGGTGGAGGCCTCTAGAAGCACCAAATAGTTGAGAAGGTTGGCCATTAATAAGAACTAAAAAAGAGGCAGAAGTAACACAACTCATAATCCAACTCACCCAGTCAGAGCTAAATCCAAAAGAAAGAAGAATACTCCTTAGGAAGCTCCACTTAACTCTATCGTAGGCCTTAGCCATATCCAGCTTAACAAACATGGCTCTCTCCTTGGAAGTAGCCATAGAGTGAATAGCCTCAGTAGCAATAACCACCCCATCCAAAATTTGTCTGCCAGCAACAAAATCATCTTGTTCTTCTGAGATAGTAATGGGAAGCCACCTTTTCAATCTCTTAGCAATCAACTTAGTAATAAATTTTTTAACCACATTACATAAGGCAATTGGTCTAAAACACTCCAATTGATTAGCACCCTCTCTCTTAGGAATAAGAGTCAAGAATGTAGAGTTCAAAGCTCGAAGCATCTGCTTGCTAGCATAGGATTCTTTAACCACGTCCAACAAATCATGATTAATGATGTCCCAAAATTCCTGAAAGAATTCAACTGGAAAGCCATCAGGACCAGGAGCCTTCCCCTTAGGCATGCCAAAGACCACCTCCTCCAGCTCTTCCAAAGAAATAGGATGCATGAGATAATCATTCATTTCTTGAGTGATAAGAGAAGGAATATAGGACAAAATAAGATTTTCTTCATTATTAGCAAGAGGAGAGTTCTCAGAGAAGAGGGTGGAGAAGTACCAAATAGCCTCTTGGAACAAAGCTGGCAAGGAATTCAGTTGGATACCTTGAGAATTAACCAAAGAAGAGATAGTGCTCTGATTCCAGCGAGATTGCACTATTTTATGGAAAAAGGCAGTGTTACGATCACCTTCCTGGAGCCAATCAACTCTAGCCTTTTGCTTCCAAAAAATTTCCTCTCGAAGTTCCCATTCTTCTAGAGCTCTAGAAGCAAGGGATTTAGTCTTGCCAAGAGCCTCTGAGAAACCTCGATCTCTAATCTCCCTTGTGATGACATCAAGATCTTCTTGCGCAAGCCTTTTCATAAAGTGAAGGTTCCCAAAGCATTCCCTATTCCATATCTTGAGCTGCCTTTTAACATATTGAAGCCTTTTAGAAAATGAGAACATTGCAGTACCATATGCAGGAGCACCATCTTTCCACCAACAGAAAACACAATCATGAAGAGAGGAGTCCCTAAGCCACATCAACTGGAACTTAAAAGGAGGATGCTTCGGAACATAAGCCCCTATAGCAGAAAATTTGATTGGCCAATGATCTGAACCCCTCCAATCAAGGATTTCTGAAGAGATAGTAAGGGTGCCACTAACCCAGAAGCAAGAAACAAGAAATCTATCCAGACGTTCTGAGATAGCAGCAACACCAGTCCTGCGATTATTCCAGGTATAGAGACCATTAGAAGGCTTAACATCAGAGAGATGCAAAAGAGATATATGTTGTCGAAGAAGAGCAAAAGAAGGCCCCAATCTAGCCAAACCACCATGCTTCTCCTCCAGACTTAAAACTTAATTGAAGTCCCCTGCTAACACCCAAGGATGATAAGGATGACAATTTCTAACATATTGAATATGTTCCCAAAGTTCCTCCTTTCCCACAAGATCAACAGGTGCATACACATTAGTAACCATGATTACCTCTCTTGAGTCTAGAGCAGAAGCTACCATAGAGAGCTGAGCGAGAAGACATCCAGCCAAGAGGAGACATTTTTTGAGGATCCCAAAATATAGCTAAACCACCCGCACTGCCTATTGCCCCAACACACTGGCATTGGCCACGAGACCAAATACTAGAGGCATGTTGGACCATAGACTCCACAGAGAGCTTAGTCTCCTGGATACAAAAAACATTAGGGCTATGATCAATCACCAAGTTATGAATAGCCTTTTGTCTAGGGATGTTATTCAACCCCCTTGCATTCCATGAGAGAATAATCATCATTGGGTAGAATTGGGAAAATGAGACTCCAAAGGTTTCACTGAACCAAACTCAATCAATATATACTGTGAGTTTAATCTTCTCTTGGTCTGTTTTGTGCCCACTCCTTAGAGGAGTAGAAGAAGCCCGCTTAAAGGGTTGAGACATCAACCCCAAGGGGAGAGGAGAACTCTTGCCCTTACCTGAT
Organism: Cupressus sempervirens; assembly: GCA_028749045.1. Taxonomy (NCBI): domain Eukaryota; kingdom Viridiplantae; phylum Streptophyta; class Pinopsida; order Cupressales; family Cupressaceae; genus Cupressus; species Cupressus sempervirens. Next base: position 211,269,536 of record CM053785.1, on the reverse strand, counting down.
GGTAGCACATCCTTAACCAAGTCAGCTAAAACAACATCATTATCCTCCAACACTGCAGGAGTCACTAGAGCCTCTGTCATAGGAGCTACAGGGCCCTCACAGTTTTGATATACTACAACTTGGGATGCCCCACAAGCATCATTAGGAACAGATCTCTCATCTAGGCAAACTGGATCAGAAGAGATAGGAGGAGGAATACCCTCCTCTAGAACCATACTATCCAGCACCTCAAAGTGGTTAAAACCTGAATCATATAATCTTTCTTTCAAAGGCCTCTTTTGACCACGACCCTTAGCACGAGGGTGAACAGGGGTAAATCCATCCTTATCCTGCATTTGAGCCTTACCCTTACCTGTAGCATCTTGCGAATTCATCCCCTTGGTAGTATTAGCCATTTGAGATTGTCCTTTCCCTGTAGTATCTGCCAAACCACCAGTATTGCCAGCTGTAGAACCATCCATTCCTTTGAAACTTGAGCTATGGGGGCACTAACGCAGTAAATGACCATACTCATGACAAATACGGCAACGGAAAGGGAGAGATTCAAAATCTAACTGCTGCACCCAAGAAAAATCCCCCATACAAATTTCCAAAGAATCTGGTAATGGGTTATTCAAATTAATTTCAACACAAATTCTAGCATAAGAAGTAACCTTTTTATCGAGGGATTGATGTGCAATCGCAGCTGGCTTCTCCAACAAAGCAACAATTTGTCGAAGGATGTCTTCACACCAAAATTCCAAGGGAAGACGAGGCAAGCGAACCCAAACTGACACTATTGAAGGGAGATCCTTAGCAGAATTAAAACCTGAATGCCAAGGTTTGAGAAATAACCCCACATGGTTATAGAAATAAGAGCCTCCTTCAAAAACACGATCCCGATCAAACATGCAAGAGAATACAACAAAAAAATAACTATTCACCGCCAACATAATCTCCATATCACCTTCCACCTGCCATGAGCGGCGGATCCATGCCTCAAGAGCAGATAGGGAAGTCCAGATTCCAAGAAATTTGCATATCAAAGCATGCTTGGTCCAATAATCAATGTCCTCCATTACAGCCATTGGAGGAATAACCAGAACAGGGCGATCATGGCTACACGGAAAACAACCATTCACTTTTTTCAACTTGGAGCTCTCCCCTGAATAAAATGATTCAGATCGCATTGCATGCATAGTTGGAGAAGAACCATCTGTTCTCACCAACGAAGAAGAAATCCCAGGCCCTGCCATGCAAACAATAAAACCCCAATCCAAAATTGACTGCAGAAGATTTCCAAAAACACCGACGCAAATTATGTCCAGTAGCTAGCAATCCAAACAGAACAGAAAAGTAGTAAAGATCAAACACCAAGAACAGGCTAGGGCAAAAACCCTAGCCCAGCCGGCAGCCAACGCTTCTCCACATTCTCCTTCCTCCTTACTCCATAACATTTAAACTCGTCAAATGATTTACCTAGATGTTCAATTCAGTGCTTTAACTTTTAGTCACTTTTCAGCTTTTATGTTTCTTTTTAATTTGAGTACAATAATAGTCCACTAGAGATTTTACATGTCTTTCTCACTCTATTCCAGTAATGTTCTCATCGGGTTTCTTTTTCTTGGTCCTGATGAAATGTGGTGTACCAAATGGTAGACTAAGCCTCCCCACCATATGACACCGACACTCTTGTGTACCAAGTTACTACATCTGTGTTGAATCAACAGGGTAGTTTGGGATTTATAATAAATAGTGAAAAAGAGTAAGGAGGTTGCATTGAATCTGCCCATCAAGGACCATCTATCATTGTAAATGTCCTCTATACAAAATAATAAATTAATTCTTGTGCTTTGTTTTTTATGTTATCAAATTAGTAAAGATTAAAGATTAAAGAGCAGAACCTTGGTTGAACCATAATTTATTTCACCATTCATTCCTTGTCTTATTAAAAAGCTCTATTTACTGTGAAACCCTCTGTTATCAGATTTAACTTCTGTGTTTCCATCAAATTAGTTGAGAATTTTTATAAATTGCAGACACCTTCTAGTAATGCCATGTATAAGAAACCTTAAGCTAGTCGAGAAAATTTCCAGCCCTTCCTCAAAGACTGGACCTGAAAATCTAATGAGTAAAGAATAGAGGCTCTTATTGTTTGGGATAAGATTCCAATTTATCAATATCAGTTATTCGTTCACTATTATATTTTTAACTAAGATTTAGGCATGTTTGTAATTTAATAATTTATTCTGAATGTGTTTTATCAAGGTCCAATTAGGCATCAAATAATGCAAAATGAAATGTTTAGCTCTCCTGAACCTTTGGATTAGATGCCATTGTTGGGGTGCTTACATTTTTAACTGACATGTGAAGCATCCTAGACTTTAATCCAACCTTTTATGTTGGGTAAATGAATTGCGGCAAACTGTAATGTTTATGGAAATGTTCGAGAATTTTTTTCAGCAGTCTTGGGTTAACATTGAATTAAGTTGAATTTAAATACAATTTTTTGTATTCTTAGGACCATTTCAAGGCTATGAGAACATACTACTTTCAAATGTTACAGTACTCTCCTTACCAATTTAAATTATAGGCTATTTCTCTTATATAAAAGAGTAAATATGCATATCAATTCCAAAACTCTTTTTACACCAATGAGCTTTTTGCTTTCAAAACTTTAGCAAGATTTGACAAGTTGTATATAAAAGTTTTAGGAATTTATAGGATCATTCTTTGCCAATAGGTACAAAATGTTCACTATACTTCCTCTTGATCCACTCTTTAAATTTGGAATTTTAAAGCAACTTTGACTCTTGTACTGTGACTCAATGGTGCAGATTATGGTTCATTGTTGGCAATAAACACATCATCTCAACATTGATTACTGCTCCAAATACTAGTAAGATCGATATTCTAGTACAGGTATGCAAGATTGAGAACTATTACTTTTCAATATATTATCTTAGTCTATTCAAAAGAAACAATAGATTAATTTTCTTTGCAAACAATTTAAAACAAAATATTTTTGGTTCTTAGTAATCAGATATGACATATAATAAGAACAATAATTTCCTTCTTCAATGGAGGAAGTGAAAAATTGTAAATGGACCCTAAAAGATGATAACATAAACCAGGACATTGTAAAAAATTTGGATATTATAGATGTAGAAAAATACAAAATCACAATTCAACTCCCTCCAACTGACATCGATACTGCACTTAGAAAACAAGACCTATATAGATTAAATACATTTAGATATAATATTGGAGATTTCTTGTTTGACTCCCTTGAATTCTTACTAAACAAAAGGTACACATCAACTAAATTATGCAAAGGAACTATTGCTTACTTTGTGGCGTGTCTAGAAAGACATGAAATAGAAGAAATTGAATCATATAACTTTGAATTGGACTCTCACACACTATACGAATTGAATGGAGTAACAAGTGTAGAAACATATTTACAAAGAATGCAATTGTCTACAGATTCAAGAAGATACAATAATGAAATAGGCTTATGGGGAGATATTTTTTGCATTCGTTGTATATCAAAGTGGTTAAATATGCAAATATCTATTTGGTCATTAACAAAAAAAAAAAATACTTGCACTTCAATAAATCATTGGACACAGAAGCATATTCACTATTGTTTCATGATACTAATCCACTTTGCAAGCACTTTGAGCCGCTCTTGCATTTTCAAGTGAAATTGATAGGAAACAAGCAACAAGTAAATTCAAACGCACTTAGGCTGACATGAAAACATATAGCAACAAAAAAACAAATGTACAACAAAGGACATCGCTCTACAAGATGAAAAGCGAAATTAGAAATCATAGTAAAAATTTCATTGAATCCTCAAATTATTGCCAAAAAAAACATTGTGTCCTGCAAAAGGAAACAAACACTATCCCCATTACAAATCTTCCAGCAAAAAGCTCAAGACACACCAAGATATACATGTACTATTTCTGAGATGTTATATTTCAAAAAAGACATTAGAAATTTTTGCAATAAAAAAAACAACAATATCTTGCACTAATTTAATTCTCTATGTTGAGATAATGGGTGTTGCACTCATTGCATAATATTGTTATTTTATTATTTTATTTTTTATTATGTAATGTTGTACCTAGATGGACGTGCAACATGTAAAGATTCCCATGGAATATTCTTGATGAGTTGTATTTTAACATTGTGATAATATTTCATATAATTATTTAATATTGGGGAAAAGAATTAAATGCCCAATATTGAATGTGGGGTTAGTGGGTTAGGTAGCACATGGTTTTAGCACATGGTTTATGTAATACCACTTAGTGGTTTTGTGGGACTTGCTACTATATAAGCAGCCACAAGAGTAGTTGTTATAGAGAGTAAGAGTGATAAGGAGAAGACAAAAAGCAAGAGTCGAGTGGGACAAGGCTTGACAGGTTAGCCAAGGGAGCATTTGTGAAAGTTGAAAGCATGGCATGGGATGTGTGGATTCATGCTTGTTCACATAGTTTTCTCGGTTGTGGCTATGGCCATGAAGGCTTTCATGGTTGTATGGAAATGGTATTTTTGTTGAATAATACATCATGATGGATGCTTTTGGAGGCTGGGTTTTTTCCCTCAATGAGGGTTTCTCAGGGTATATCTTGTGTCACAATTTTGTGGGTATGTTGTCTATTCTCTTGCATGTGGATTTTAATTCCGTGTTTATTTTAGATCTATTATGGGTTATGTGGAAACGGTTATATTCTTTATTGCCAAGTTTTCTTACAAGTGGTATCAGAGCTATGGTTTTATTATTGTAACCCTAGATTGAATCCATGGGAATGCATGAGAGGATAAAAGAGAAAGGGCAAAATATATGAATGATTTATTGCAGATCTAAGGGTTTTGGATTTGCTGTTATGATGGGATGTTAAAAGATTTGGGCATGTAAAATTGTTGGACAAAAGAATTTTTTGGATGTTTCATTTAAATGAGAGTTTTGGGGGGTAGCTTGCAGAAATGACCTCCTGGGTAAAAACAGACCTCACCATTGGATCTGGGTTGACATTTTCATAAATTTTGATATATAATATGCCCTAGTTTAGCCATGTTCAGAGGAAATGAAGGAGTTTTTTTTGGTTTCAGCCCATGATGGCCGTCAAATTTAATCCCGTCAGAATTTTCGTCACTGAAAAAATTAAAAATGAAAAATCGTACTGAAAATGGTAAAAAGACTGTCTTAGTAAAATGGCCATAACTTTCTCTCAGAATATCGAATTTCAGAGTTCTTACAGGCGTTAGAAAGCTAATTCAGAGCACTACAAGATGGTGTAGGTTTGGTTCTATGATTTTGAGATTTTGTCAGGTTTTCAGAGCCCTAAAGTCAGATGTTGTTTATTTTGAGCACGGATTAGGGCATAACTTGGGCATACAGAGTCGGATTTTGGACTTTGAGTAGTCAACAGAAAGCTCTTGGAAAGCTCTACACATTAGTTGAGATTTGGTGCAGGTTTGGCATGATTTATTTTTTGATATATTGATCTGAACAGTTTATAAGTATATTTTGACTATGGTAACATTGTGAGTTTATGGCATTGGAGATTTAAGTTTTGATGTCATTGTATACTCAGTTCATATTTTAGATTGGTCTCATGATGATATGGTTATCAGTGTTTGATTTGGATATGTATGATGACTTGTTGGGTCTACAAGTTGTGCAGTGTTGTAAGCGGTCTATACTTACAAGTTGCATTTATAGCTTGGTTATGGGTTGTTTTTGCCCATTGATCTTTCATTATTGATGCATATTCAGATTGGTGGCTTGGATTTGAGTTGTCTATGCCCTAAGTCACATGATTTACTGATTTTATCTTCATGTAGAAGGGATGAGATGTTGTTACCAGGCACAGTCATGGTGGAGGATTGTGGTTGACTATTTTATGCTGACAGGTTGGACACTTTGAGAGCCAGATGCTCGGTTCATGCATGTGATCATGGTGTTATCGATTTTGGCATGACATGATTGGTTATACAGGTACATCCTTGATGTTCATTAGCTTGGACTTTCTGATTTAGTTATGGTGGTATATCTTCTTGGTTGAGGATCATGGTTATTTGGTTTCTTTAGAGGAGCTCATGATGTGCACTTTGAGTTCTTTGATGGTTTGATGCCTTGATTGATTCTCATGGTTAGAGGATGGATTTGTTCATCATATGTCATGGATAGCTTGGATACATAGTTTAGTGGGAGCTTGTGACAGTGATGGGGTGACGGTGTAGGATTAGTTCCTGGTTTGGTTTATATCTTCTTGGTTTGGAGAGGATGGATTTTATGATGCCATAGGTGACTTGGTACCACGGTTGAGTGGGAGTTGTTGGCATTGATATATTTATTGAGTGTTTGCAGATGTTGGAGGTTTGTCTTAGATCCTGTTGCTGCAGAAGCGTCTTTGACATTTGCATGGTGCACTTGTTATCTTCATGGTGTGTGAAGATGGATAGATCTCAAAGACTCATGGGGTTCTTGGTTATCTTCATGGTATGTGGAGATGGTTCTTCCTAGTATGTGGAGATGGTTTTCTTCATGGTGTGTGGAGATGGTTGCATCTTGAGGACTCATAGGGTTCTTGGCAAAGGTGTGGTTTATGCTTTTATTTTGCATGTTATCCTTGGTGTGAGGATGGTTTCATTATTATGTCATGGTATACTCTTGATACACATTTAGAGTTGTGACATGTTATGGTGTGTTCATATGGAGCATGTTATCTCTTTGGTTGAGATGGTAAGATCATGTTGTCATGTTTATGTCCTTGAGGCCATCGTTGGAACTTTGACATTGATTTTGGTTTAGTTTCTTGGTATTGAGTACACTGATCATAAGTTGGATACTTCATGATATTGCTATGTTGCATTTGGAGTTGGCATGGATTGATTGGTTACAGGTGCTCATGGATACTTAGAGACGGTGGTGATGTTGATTTCTCTTGGATTAGAGAAGTATCTGTTCGGATGGTTGATGGTTTCAGCAGGAAGTTCGAGGGGCAGTCACCTGATATGGACTTGAGAGGAGATTGTTCTTAGATGAGTCTTGGTTGGAGACTTGGGTATCTTGATGAGCATTCTCATTCCCCACTCTTGGTCTACTCGACAGTTTGCTACTTGCCCATTTTTTCTCTCAGTTGCATTATATTTATGCTTGTCTTTCATGGATATGGATCTTGAGCTATGGTACATGAGTTAGTTCTGGAGGGTTCATTTGAGAGATGGTTTTAGCATTGGTTATCTCCATGTGCATATGTTGTTATGTTGGTTGAGTTTGGGAGATGGTTTTATATTGAGCATTTTCCTTGGATTAGGAATGGTTATTCCTTGAGTTAGGAATGGTTTATTGAGTTTGATCTTCTTGTGAGAGGCTTACATCCATGATTAGTTATATGGTATGGTTTGGGTGTTGTTAAGGCTTCTTGTTGGGGTTTTATGGAGGAGATCATACTTGCACAGTTTACATCTAGAGGTGTGTGTAGAAGGACATGATACAGGTTATGATTTGCATGGTTTCTCTAGTCTTGGTTATCTTCCTAGATGTTCAGTTTTGACTACATTAGATTTGAAATTGGTTAGAGATTGTGATCACTGGTTTGTGCTCATGTATGTTATGTGAGAGATGACATGGTTATTCCTTTATCTCTTTCCTCTGTTGGTTGTGGTGAAATTGGGAGAGCATTGGAGACTTGTTATGAGAGTTATTCTTGTAAGATATCATTTTATGTATTGTGGATGTCCTTGATACTACATGGATTCACTTCTTTGAGATGTTGTGAGTGGATTGGTTATAGATTTGATATTATCTTTTGTAGTGGGAGCTTCTTGGTATATATGTGGCAGGTATTTCTCTTGAGGCTTTTGATTGCAGGTTGCAGATTGGATATGTCAGTGATATGAGATTCACTTGTTATACCTTTCAGGTATGGATAGTTGGATGGGTTTGGCACTTTGCTGTGGGTGCTATTTCAGCTATGGATATTTTGACAACTACGGATACATGTGATTACCTTTGGATCAGGTTTTTTGTGCTTGAAATTTTAGTTGGTACAGGATTTTATGATCTTCTAATGTGACAGGTTGGGTGGTTTTCTCTTTGGATGGCTTCTATGTATGTCCAGTGGGAGTGGCATAATAGGAGGTGAGATCATTCATATTTGAGATGTTGGATACTTTGATTTTGTTGCAGGTACCAGGATGGAGCACTTGGTGTATTTTGATCCATGATGGTGGATGTGCTGGGAGGGATTGTTCCCTTGTTCATTTATGTGGCTACGGATTGACTCTATGCAATGTATACAACAAGTGTGAGATTGTTGAGATAATGGGTGTTGCACACATTGCATAATATTGTTATTTTATTATTTTATTTTTTATTATGTAATGTTTTACCTAGATGGACGTGCAACATGTAAAGATTCCCATGGAATATTCTTGATGAGTTGTATTTTAACATTGTGATAATATTTCATATAATTATTTAATATTGGGGAAAAGAATTAAATGCCCAATATTAAATGTGGGTTCAGTGGGTTAAGTAGCACATGGTTTTAGCACATGGTTTATGTAATACCACTTAGTGGTTTTGTGGGACTTGCTACTATATAAGCAACCACAAGAGTAGTTGTTAGAGAGAGTAAGAGTGACAAGGAGAAGACAAAAGACAAAAGTTGAGCGGGACAAGGCTGGACAGGTTAGCCAAGGGAGCATTTGTGAAGGTTGAAAGCATGGCATGAGATGTGTGGATTCATGCTTGTTCACATAGTTTTCTCGGTTGTGGCTATGGCCATGAAGGCTTTCATGGTTGTATGGAAATGGTATTTTTGCTGAATAATACATAATGATGGATGCTTTTAGAGGCTGAGTTTTTTCCCTCAATGAGGGTTTCTCAAGGTATATCTTGTGTCACAATTTTGTGGGTATGTTGTCTATTCTCTTGCATGTGGATTTTAATTCCGTGTTTATTTTAGATCTATTATGGGTTATGTGGAAACGGTTATATTCTTTATTGCCAAGTTTCCTTACACTCTAGCAATACATTAACGAACTCAATATGTTAAACATGCATCAATGCATTAAAATGTCACACTCTTCCTAAGTATGCTAGGCCACATAATATCAGAACCAATATCTAAAAGAGTGCTTAATCTCACTTCGAATTGCTTTTGCACAAATATGGGAACTCGGACACAAGAGATCCCAAATGGGCATATCAGGCTCGATCATTAATGTTCCTATTGATACAATGATTATACAAACAGCTTTACCTATTCCAATAAGTAATTCAACAATAATTGTTATCTCTCTAAAGTGACACCTTGAATATAAAAATGTCTTTCAAAAAGGCATGGTGTGCCCAACTATTATCATGAGAGCTCTTGAAGAACTAACAAAAACAACATTATATAAGCTGCAAGATGTGCAACTCAATGAAAATTGGAGACAAACACTTCAAATCAATGATGCAAACAATGAGCAACATGAATTCTTATTAAGTGATAATGAATCAGATAGTGAAATTGAACAAGAACCATGTGAAACATTGGTACACAGATTCGTTGAATCCATAAACATACATAAAATGCAAAATAAAATGATTGAAATTGTACCTACTCAAAACCAGTACCCAATTGGAATATTTCAAGACAAAAATGTAGAAGAGATGAATTTTTTGATAGTATTCTATGGTTGCCCATGTGACAATGATATTATTAACAATTTTAGATATAAAAAAATAGCACAATGGGAATTATCTCATTTAAAAAGGCATTTTGCATATCATACAACAAACTTTTTTTTCAAAACAATAAAAATACTCATTCAACAAGTACTATCCAAAATGTGGATAAGAATTTGAAAAGGGCAACTTAAAGAAAGAAAGTTATTTGCAAAGGATGTCAAATACAAACCAAACCTCAAGAAATTATTAAAATCAAATATAGGGTATGTTGACTTCAAAAAAATATGAATATCTCTAGACTAAATACAATAACTTAAAAAAACATATTCACAATGATACAACAACTAGGTCCACCAACGTTCTTTCTAACCTTTACTAGTGCTGAGCAAAATTGGACACCTCTTACAAACACATTAAGAGACTTGTATAACTCTCACTTTTACATAGCAAAAGGACAACCAACTCCTCAACATGAAACAGATGTCTACCAACTAATCAAGCTAGACCCAATATCTTGTGCATGATATTACAAACATAGAATAAATGCACTCAAGAGATTGATCTCCACAAATCACTCTTTCTTCGAGAAAGTTGTAGACTATTTCTCAGTGACTGAATTTGAAAATCTTGGAAACGAACATGACCATTTCCTCATCTAGATTGAAAACACTCCAATCTATGGAAGACAAACAAACACAAGTATTATAGAATTTGTAGATACCTACATTACTTGCACAATAGATCATTTAGAACCAAATATAGCTATAATGAATAAACACCACCATACACAAAAATGCAAGAAAACTAAAAATGCAAATTGTAGGTACAATTTTTCAATGCCACCAATTAAGAATACTACAATACTCAAACCATTACTAGAAGCAACAGAAATAATACATTCAATTGCAACAATCATTCTTCCTAAAATTCAAAAAATAACTTACAATAACACATTTACATTTGAAAATTTTCTAGATGGACTTAAAATAAATGAAGATGACTACATAATGGCCCTAAGATCTACAATTAATAAGCCAATACTTTACCTCAAAAGAAAGTCTTTATACATATAGAACAATAGCTTCTCAAAGAAAATTTTACACATCTAAAATGCAAATACAAATGCATAATATGTCCTCAATGCATATGCTATAACAATGTATTGCAGCTCATACATGGAAAAAGTTAACAAGTCAATCAAACATACATTCAAAAGAATTCACAAGGACCACCAAGAAAACAATATAGATGAAATCAAAATGATAGCACAACTAGGAAACACTTTACTAAATCTATAACAAATGTCATCTCAATAAGCAACTCACCTTACTCTTTCACTTCCATTAAATTATCGTTCTCAAAAATGCATTTTCATTGATACTAGAGCTAACAATGACTGCACATTTATACTAAAACCTACAAAAGACTTAGACAAAGAAGTCGATGAGTCTGTAAATGTAATGAGTAAATCTCTAATTGAATACTACTTAAAGTGCCCTCAATCTATTTCTAACATTTTCCTTGCCGAATTTGTCTCCAATTATAGACAATATGGAAGAAAGCCATAAGCAAAAACCAAACCAAAGGTAATATGTTTTATCAACTTCAATAAATATTTTGACATAGAAAATCATTGTAGAAAAAATTTAATGTTGTACATGCCATTCATCGTAAGTGAAGAAATGCTCAAACAAAACTTTCCCACATGGCAAGATGCATATGCCTACAATGAAAAAAATATTGTAATCAATTGTGAAAAATTTTGTTACAACACAAACAAAGCATGGGGTGACATTAATGATGCAATTGATGCAATAAATAATGATGATCACTCTACTCAAAATACATTAACAGTCATAAAAAAAATAAATCAAGAAAATGAATATGACATACAACAAGATATCAAACCAAATTAAATAAAACTGTTAGAGCTTGTAATCTTAGTCGTCACCTATCAAATTTTGGTCCCAAGTCATCCCTCTGATGTTGAACTTGAAGTCATAATTTACTTCAACTTCAGGTTCAAAAGTCTTGTTGGTCTGTCATGTAATAAGCGCACTAGTTTTATCGAGTTGACCTTTGTAAGCTTGAAGTCCAAGTTGATGTTGAAGCCAATCACTCAAAACTTCAACTTCAATTTCAGTGTTGATTTTGTCTGCTAACTATTTTTGTATGCAGATTAAAGATTGCTGAGGCATTCCATGGTGGGTCCCAACATAATATTTTCCCAAAGCACCTGAAGTCATATGCAAAGAAATTTAAAGCAACACGTATTCAGTTTGAGAAATACTTAATGGATTATTAATGGTGTCATTTCATGATTACTTGTTATGGGAAGATGTGTGCGAATTTGACAAGGTATTTAAAACAAGAACACCCGCAACACCTTTTTCAATGAATGTCACATGAATGAGCAATCATGATTTTTACTTCCTAAATCCATCCTGCGATCCTCTGTCCATGTCATTCTTTAAATGCATGCAATTACCCTTTCCCACTCATCTCATTTTCTCCAAAAAAATCTCGGCGCTTCTGGGTAAGAAAGGCGAATTTTGGGCTATGTCATTGTCAAACTGTAAGTGCATCTCCATTTCCCCTTTGCATTTTGGTTGTGCTTTGCTTCATTTTGAAAGTATTTTAAAACCTGGTTCTATAGATTTGTTGTCATAATAATCATGACGCTTTTTTGGCCAAAAATGCCCAAATTGGAGAAGCCTCCATTACTCAGTTCCTTGCCTGAAATTCGTGATACATTTTTGGTTAATAGAAGTTTGTCTGAAGTCGTTGAAAGAGCCAAAGCTTCTCTATCAAGTCCCATTTACCAGAGGCTAGTTGATAGTGGTTTATTAGAAGCCGCCGCTTTTCCCGCTGCTATCCAATACCCTGAATGTATCCTTGAGTGTGCAAATCATTTCGACCCTGTTTTTGGGTGTGTTAAGAAAGCCTCAGGGGAAGTAGTTGTCAAAATCAACAAAACCAATGTAAATTCCACCCTCAGGATCCCTCATAAAGAATCCTATGAGCCTTGGACATTCGAGGAGGTTGAGCGCCTGTATGTAGCAAACAAAACCAGCTATGACACCAAGATTGCTCAGTCCTAGCTCTTGAAGCCTGTAGAGGGGGGTTCTAGGTTGCCTAAACCACTGACTATCAAACATTTCATCAAAGAGATTGCGGATATTGTCCTCCTGTTGAATAGAACTAAAGGGAATGAGCATGCTTTCCACTGGAAATCTTGGATGTATTTCTTTATACAAAAGATAGTTGAGGGAGTCAAGTTCATTGATTGGTCAGACCTCATAGCTGAGAACTTGCACAAGGGCTTGATTAATGTGACCAACTGCAGTCCGTTCTTCTTGTCTTCTTACCTGATCTACATCCTAGTGGCGTCCAAAGATTGGGACTTTCTCCCACATTCACCTTGGGTAGATGACATGCCTATCTATCAGTATTAAAGAGATCTCCAAGAAGACATGGTATGCAAAGAGTTTAAGAAAATCAATGATGTCTTTTTAGGGAAATAGGTTTTTGAACTACAAGGTCAAGAGAATGATAGGATGTTAGAGGAAGCCAAGCAAGCTATTCAAATTTATGGTTGCTATTTTATTTAGTTTCCCAGATTTTCCTATATCAAAGTAGGTGGTTTTCCTGGTGAGCCCTTGAAACTACCATGCTACTGTTCAGACTCTATGGTGTTATCAGAAATGTGTAGACAGTTTGCCTCTCTTGCTGAGTCCTTTCAAATTTCTAAAAAATTCTTCTTCAGTATTCTTCTCAATTGAAATTGGACATTATAGATGCCCTAGTGTGAAAGAAGCTCTATTGTCAGCCAAGTCATTGAACCGCTTGTGTCTTAAACCTTTCACCTCTCGGCTAGATTTTGATTACACCGACTTTACCAGAAACAATGTCAAAAATGCATTTTCTCTGTTTCACTCCCCATAGCTAGAGGATTTCTGGGTGAATTGCCACAATGAATTCGAGGTGAGGAAGAGGCTTTGGTCATGCTTAACCATTAAGCAGGTCATCATGTTCAATGTGGAGCTGGATACTTATGGGCTGAAGGATGATGATTATGAGGAAATAGTTGATCAATTTTACATAGATCAAATTGAATGCATGCCTATTCCAAAAATCGACTGGGAGAAAAGAGAAGAGAATGATGTGTATGCCCATACCAAGGATGTGATAGCCAGAACTACCAAATGGATAAAATTAAGGGCGGCAGTTACTCCAAGATTTTCTGAGAAATCTTCAAGGAGTAGAGATAAAAGGGTTGCCCAAAAGTGAACTAATCAAAGTGTCCTTGAATTTGTTGCAGGTCCACTTGAAGTCAAACTTGAAGCAGTTTCAAAAACACTTCAACTTCATGTTCAAGAGGAGACTCCGAAAAGTAAAAGGATAACTCGCTCGAGTATGAAGAAGACACTGATCGCTAAAAGAAAGAGCACCATAACTGTGGACCTCGAGGCAGCGGAAGGCCCACCCATGGTAGACAATTTACCAGAGCCTCAGAGCTTGTCAGTGACTGCCGACAATCAACAGGGTAACCTCACTCTAGTCAATATTTCCTCCACTGTAGAAAAAGAATAGGCAACTCCCAAATGGCTGGAGACATCAATGGAAAAGAAGAGAAGCATTGTTCCCATATCCATGCCAATTGATGACCTGGTTAGCAAGTGCCTTGGTAAGATGCCTAAAGTGAAGAAAGCGAGAACAGAGTCAAGGATCAACTTTGACAAAACTTCAAGGCAGTGGGTGGCAGAGATAGCCACAACACCTGATGGAAGTGCTCACGACTCCGTAGCTCCTCAGGATTACTAGATAACTAAAGTCGACCTTGGAAAGGCAAATCGTGAGATAGATATGAAATTCTTTGAGGTATCCAACAAGAAGATCGTAGAAAGGGTGTGGAAAGATGGGCAAGATAAGCAAGAGATGAAGGAAACGATTAAGAACATGGCACAGTATATTAATGCTATCTTGCATCCTGAAGCCAAGCCGATCCATGAGATGTCAGCCATTTTTGACGTATCCTCTGCAACCAACTAGCAATCGCTAGAGAATTTACACAAGTGCAAAGCAGTAGCCAAAGTGGTAGGTGAATGGGTACAAGATGTTCTGCTTAATACTATAAAACACATTAGACATTTAGATCACGCCTCAAAGGAGATATCAAATATTACTAAAAAGGTGGAGGCGAGTAATGATGGATATGAAAAAGAGAAGAATAATTGGGCAAAAGTGGTTATATCGCTAGAAGATTTGCAGGAATTCGGGTTGCAAAAATTTCAAGTTGAATGTCCTGTAGCGAGTCTTGATGAAAAAACTCTGTATGTCATAAAAGATTGCATCGAATGGCAAAATGAAGCACTGGCACAAGGAGTATCTGAAATCAAAGAAGCATTGCAAGAACTTAAGGTTATACATCAGATTATTCTGAATGACCTTAAGTGGTTTGTAAAACAGTTCATGGAAAGAAAAGATGACTCCGTTGCCCAATCAGACGAGATAATCAAATAAGTCCAAAAGAAATTTTAGGAATGGCAGGACAAGAGGACACCAATCAAGCAGGATTTCTCCAATGTGGCTCACACTGAAGCTATGTTGATTATCAACCTGAAACACTTGGAGATGCACGAGGAAAAGGTTGCTGAATTGAAGAAGATGAAGGAAATTTGGAAACGGCTTGCCTACATTGGTCTTCCACATCAATCCATTATTTCCACCTTTTCAATTGCTTATGAAATGTGGAAGTTGGCAAGAGGAGCGGTTGGTGGCGACACTCCAAACTGATCAAGAACTGCTTAGTTGTAGTTTCTTTACCGTTTGGTTTTCTTGCAATTTCAGTTATTAGTTATTCCAAAAGACAAATAACTCCTTGCGGAATAATTTTGGCTTAAGTCCAGCCCCATGCCTATAAATGTAATAATTAGTATTATTTGAGAAGGTTCGAATTTCTCCAGCAGAGTGGTAGACAGAACCACTTTTGTTTACAGTTTTATTTCCAGTTTAGAAGTAACGTTTCAGAACTTTAGCAGATACTTGAAACTCTATAGTTTGATTTTGGGTTGAAAGCTTTGTAAGTGGGTACTATTGTCTACTTATTTTTGGTATTTCTATAGATACTATTTAAGCTTTTAGCTACGCCTATTATCGATTTTGAAACTGTGAACTCTAAATTTGGAAATTCTGTGGGAAATTAGTTCATGAAATTTGCCTGCTCGATAATTTAATTATTCAGCTATGTGGATCATTTTGATAATTAAAGTCGAGTGGTTCTTCTGCATTAAGGTTTGTTTCATATTGATGAGATAAAATAAGTTGTTTCAACATCTCCAACAGATTACATTCTTAGAGAGTTATTCTGTTGATTTTATTTAGTTAAAACTTTTAATGCAATAAAAGTAGCTGCACCTATTTCATTTGAAGAAATTTCAAGCAGAGAATTCCTAAGTTATTTGAGTAGGAATTCATTTGTTAGTTTACATTCTTTTTTCAATTTTGATATATGAACATCCATGAGAAAAACTATTCACTAACAAAAAAAATCAACAATAGACCTCCAAAAGCTTTTGAAATTATGTGACACTCAGAAATTATGGACAACAATGACTGCTACGGACTAAGAATATTTTTGAATGGAGAAAAAAAGGCAATCATTAAAGACATTATCTTTAAAAAATTAAATTAAATTAAATACCCCAATACATTTGTTCTTAACAGGAGGCACTAGAACTAGAGAAACATTCACTACAACTATTTACCAAGCTCTAATTCGCCTGTATAGCAATAGCATTGATAGTGACCCTGACAAACCAAAAGGCATAATGGTTGCATATATAGGAAAAAACATACAACATTGGTGGAACAACATTACATTCAACATTACACATACCTTTTAATAAATCAAAATTCACTCCATTAAACACCTGAGACACTAGATACAATGTCCAAAACCTATAGTGAACTACACATATTACTAATCGATGAAATTTCATTGGTAGGGTTGGCCTTCTTGTAATACATAGATAAATGACTATGAGAAATTATGCAATTTCTCACTTCCTACTTTGAAAATATTGACACAATATTTTGCAGTGACTTATACTAGGCTCTCCCGGTGTTGGACTCTAATGTCTTTGACAACAAACCTAATTTAACAGAATTAATGCCCTACAACTTTTGAACAAACAATGTTAAGTGCTACTCAGTAACAAAAACAATGCAACAAAAGGATGAGCAATTCATAGCTACTCAATAGAATATGAGTAGGATCACAAACTGATAATGACATACAGTACCTCAACCAAACTTTCTTGCGACCACCACCACTTGATCTTATATTTCCATACTTATTCTTCAGGAGGAAGGACATTGACGCACACAACAAAAATATGCTATCCATAATTCTAGGTAACCAAATCATATTAGATGAAATTGACAATGTTGGCAATAATTATAATGCAACATGACTTTACAATCATGCAACAACACTTCCAATTCAAATCATTCTCAAACCAAACATTCTTGTAGAGATTATTAGAGGAAACTACAACATAGAAGATTGACTTTTTAATGGGTCAAATGGTGTATTCAAGAGCTACACAACACATCTAGAACATGATATAATTTGGATTCACTTTAATGATCCCAAAATTGGCCATCAACAAAGGAAAAACTTAGCTCACCACTATACAATGACAATTGAAAACCATTGTGTTTTCATACTTCGAGTCACAAGGCCCATTCCAAAAGTACTAACTAATGGAAAAATAAAAATTAGAAAGCAATTTCCCATACAAATTGTATGTGCTCGAACAATACATCGATCTCAAGGACTAACACTACATGACATTGCATTTGACCCAACCAAAATCACACAATATGGTTTAACATATGTATAGCACTCTCACAAACAAGGAAAATTGAATCATTGTTTCTATTAAAACCTTTGCAACCAAAATATTTCAAAGTCAAACAAAACATCTGCCATGAGATGTCCCACCTTCACTCATATGCACAATGGGAACTTGAGAATGTCAAAACTTGCTCATTGCAAACATAACACATATTATTGTGCATGTTGAATACTTAAAGCTTCAAAACCCATTCAGATGATATTAAGAATGACTATGACCTTATGTCATGTGATATCTTGTGATTTCAAGAGGTGCACCTACCTCCATCACATACAAATATCCTTGACAAATACAAAACACACACATTGTATCATATACATGGGATAACAATATTTATATCCAAAAATCTACCAGTCTACAATAGAAAAGACCACACTTCAAAAAATACAGAACCTATCACATTGATAGTTTGTCACAACATTGAACTTGACATTTCTAATATCTACATATGACCAAATGCTCTCATTGTAGAAATAATGACCATAATGTCAGACATAGTTACACATTCGCTCACCCATAAATTAATTTTTATTATGGGTGACTTCAAATTGGACATGTGCAAACAGAACATTATGTCTAATAGACTCATAAAACACATGCAACAATACAACATAGATTTTTTCCTAAACAAAACTCATGCTATCAACAGACCATTAATTGACCATGTCTGGACAAATTCAACATCATCTATATGTTATGCATCTAAATTTGTAGCATATTGGATAAACCACCTTGCAACTACAATTAGTATTCATTTTATAACATGATATTTCGTTGTAGCAATGTGTATAATGATTCCAAAGTATCTTATGCTCTTATTGTAGATACATTCACTCAAATTTATGTTTGCAATAGTCACAATGAACATAATAGATGTAGTAGATCAAGCAAATCAAGAAGGGCAAAATCAGCCTAAAAGGTAACAACAAAATTGGCTCTCCTCCTTTACATAACCATGTATATATCAAATAATTGAATATGATTTCTTACCATGTTTAACAGAGCTGAACTAGAGGACCTCACAGATACAAAACAACCAAAAGAGCCTAAAAGGTAATGCCTTAATTTTTTCTTATAGTTCAATAAATCATAGACATCACCGAGCTCAAAAAATATTTCTCCTATTTATAACAGGGAAAAGCTCAATACTAAAACCCCCATAACTATAAATGATTTGAATGTCAGAGAGGTAGGCACATTTTTTTCCAACAACGTGTTGGTTGTCTACAAAGTGGTGCTTAATAAAAGAGCAGGCTCATGTGAAGTCTTGCGTGTTGACTTAACAGATTGTAAAGGAGAGATCTCCATAAGGCTTACTCTTGGTACCAATCTATTGCACAACTTTGAGGAAAAAATCATTCTAGGTAGTGGAATAGCAATAACGAACTTCAAAATATATGCAAAAGGTGAATATGATTGTAGAGATGCAAATTGCATTTTAGTGTTGAAAGAATCTATCATAGTGAAAACAATCAAGCCACTCTCAATTGAATACAAGTTTATTCCAAGGACAACAATAAAACATCTACTAATGAATACAAGTGAATACCCAAATAGATCGATAGCTGCAATAGTTGTATTAGCAAAGAGAAAAGGGAATCAACACATACTTGAGATCAAGGATGGCCATACTGATATGGATAGAGCACTAATATACTCCTAATCACATCTATAACCCTTATTTACCATTCTATCTTCAAATTTTACTCATTACTCCTACAATATACTTTGATAAACAACTCTACAGGCATGCCAAATTTGCCCACCTTTATTCCCAAATGGAAGAATAGCTACAAAAAAATGAGCCTCCAATCTTGCTCTTTAGAAACATTACCAAAAAGCAAGACCACAAACACATTGTTTGCACAAGTTTTTCGACATACATTTGTAGACTCAATGATAAAAAAAATTACAAAGACTCCATGCAATGTTACACACAACAATCAAGGTAATTTGAAGTAATATCATTCACTCTTTATTTTATTAGCTTCATTCTCATATCCCACTAACATTCTTCTATTTCATACAGGTTGTTGGATTCTTAAGTCCCACGAATGCATATTCAAACCCATTCTATGCATTTTGTCCCAAATGCAATTACAGATTTGAGAGCTATGACACTTTGGATGGAGAGAAAGCCTAGTATATAAAATGCAACAAACAAGTCAACTACATATACTTGTTGTATATCAAAGCAATGATAACAAAAGACAACAATCAAACCATCTAATGTTTTGTACAAAAGAATATCGTTGAACAAATTCGGCCATCTTTTAAAAACATGACTTATGAAGACTACATCAACAACAAATCATCAATCATTTTTATGCTACAAGATTTCACAATCAAGGCAAGTTTACTATCAGTCAAAACACCATGATAACATGTCATACCACTTGAAAATTAACTACCACAATCTTCTCTAAGGTAAATAAACTAGTACTCTTTTACCTCACAAAATTTCATATCATATCTTAATATGCTATTAATGCTCTTGCTTGAACCATCTTGTTGTGCAGGTCATAACATTCATTACATATCTCATTCACAAACAACATCAATATGCTACAAATAGGTGCTCTATGCTAACTTACTGATCTTCATGACTATATATATTACAAATATTGTTAATGCTCTTTTGAACAAACATACCATCTACATGCAATTTTGGACATGTCCATGCTAAATTTTTCATCTTCATTACTACAAATATTGTTAATGCTCTTTTGAACAAATATACAATGTAAATGCTATTTTGAACATCTTACATATGACATCTATGAAAAACATTTTGATTTATTTGCTTGCATATTCTTCCACATCCTTTGCTAAATTATCAATTTCCAAGTTTATTGTCTTCATTGCTCAATTTTTTCAAAATTAATACTTTGAATATACTTGTATATCTATAATTCTAAGTGAATTGGAGCTTTATAATTGATTGCTTATAGTCATAGCTTACAAATAGTTAAACTATGTGACAACCATCATTGTTCATACCACATTTAAGTATAAATATTTTTCCATAGTAAGTGTTTTTCACTGATGCATGAATACAACTCAATAAGTAACAATGCTCATTTGAAGTTACATGGTATTTAGTTATCTTTAAACTTCTATCTGAAGTTTTAGTTATCTTTAAACTTCTATCTAAGTTTCCAAACAAATTATTTGTTTCTAGCTACAAAAAAGATAGCCACCCTAATGTCTGATGGAAAGTGTTGTGGCATGTTGTGCATGGAAACATTATGCTTATTGTTACTAAGTTTTCTGGCTGAAAGACCTACATTTTCATTAACAAAATTATAAGCAATGTTTTTTTTCACCTACGAAATACTTATATACAGTTTATAAAATTGATATTTTGTGTTTTCTCAATGGTTACTTTTATTTTCTTGCATGAATACAACTCAACCAAAAATCGCACTAAGATTACATTGTTTCGATTATATCTCTTGATCCAAAAACTTAGTGCTCGGTAAGTAACAATGCTCATTTGAAGTTACATGGTCTTCAGTTTTCTTTAAACTTTTATTTGAAGTTTTAGTTGATTTTGATACTAAGAACATATGGGACTCTACAGAATAAGAGCCAGTGGCATTTTCCAAACAAATTTGGTTCAAGCAATGTTGCTTCCAAAGCCCATGTCCAACAATCAGTGGCTACAAGATCTTTAGCTCTCAGACAAGTAGAGTCTAATGTGCCATATTTATGTGTATACCTATGATTTGTTTATTGCATGCATTAAATTTTTTTAAGTTACATCATTCTTAGTTATCTTCAAACTTTAGTGTAAAAGCCAACGGCCTTTTCCAAACAAATTATTTATTTATTGAATGCATTGATAGATTACATGTTTTCATGGTTTTAAACAAAGCTTTCACAAATGAGATCAAAGAATAGAAATAATCAGTTTCCAGCTGCAAAAGAAGTAGCAAGAAGGGTAGCTATTGCAAAATTTGTTTAGTGGAACAACAAAAGGTATTCCATTTCTAATCATATATAAATAATTTAATTAGCTAATACCTAAACTATGTTTGCATGTTAATATATTTTTCCTATTTACAAATTTGAGTGTAATTTTTCACCACAGGTAATGGTGCTCGCCTTCTATTAATCATCCATCAACATCTTAATTGAGCTACATGAATACAAGCTAGAATTACTTGAAAAACCTCATCACATATATATATAGCGGCTTCACAACATAATTTAGTAATCAGTTCAATAACATCATACTTGGAATCATAATGTGTGATGCAAAGTGTTGTGGCATACTTTGCATGGAAACATTGTGCTTGTTGTTACTAAGTTTTACGGCTGAAAGACCTACATCTTCATTAACTAAATTATAAACAATGTTGTTTTTCACTTGCAGAATACTTATATACAGTTTATAAAATTGATATATTTTTTTTCAATGGTTTCCTCTTCAAATTCTTTGGTGTCTTCTTCAATATGATTCACAAATTATAGTTTTCATGCATAACATTTCTCTCTCTTAATTGGCACTATACAATTTTTCCAACAAACACCAAGCGCAGGAAATATGATGCAAGTGGCCCTTGTTTGGCATGCTCATCATCATTTCTCACACGCTAAAAGTTGATCTGGATCTTAAAACACTACAAAGGCTAGGTAGTATATTTTTTATTTGTGAGGTGCCCTTTTGTACATAACAAGGAGATGCAATGGATCTAATCGGTATTCCTAGAAAGAATAAGATTGTCTAGAATATTTTAGATGTCCACATCTATAGTTGGACTGTAGTAGTAGTTGTTGACTCCCTAAAATAGCTATTAGTTACACATTTTCTAATAGATTGGTGGATCATATCTCAATCTTCTCATACAACCGTCTGTGTATACACTTAGTTAGGATAGAGTTTAATTTTGTCTTATCACCTAAATTCTAGAAGATGTAAATGTCCTCTATAAATAGAGGCAATGTTATTCCTCACATAAATTCATTTCAATTCAATAAAATATTTTCTCTTCAATCTTGTGTAGCAATTATTCTTCTCTTATTTTGTTATGTTGTTGTGATATATTGTTTTATATTTCATTTTTCTACATAGTATCACAGCAAAGGTCAAGTTAGAAATAGATTGATAGAGTTATTTTTTTAGAGGAGCTTCTTTATTGTTGGAGTAAAATTTGTTTGATTTTTTAAATTTTTGTGTGGCTAATATGGGCTCTATAAATGAGTTGTTGTTTATATTCGATTAAAGTGGTTTTGTAGATTAGAAGATTACAGTCAAGAATGCTTTAAGGGAAAAGGTTTTATGGAGGATTGTGAGTGGGAAGATTAAAGAACCCCAAACTAATAGAGAAACAAAATTTTGGAAGAGCAAGTTGGACCAAGCTAGAGGTATTATTGGTATCTCATAGATATTTATCATAAAATTAACATCATAGAATTATATTTCTTAGTCATATTTTAAGTTTATTTGTAACAAAATTGGCTATTGGTAAGGGAACTATCATTCCCTAGGATATGGCATAATTAAAAGAATGTCTACTTCCTCATCATCTTCTTACTCTCCCTTTTTCCCACATTCCATTGTCTTCATATCTACTTCTATCTTCCATTCACATTCTATTTTCTTCTTTACTTCTATTTTCATATCTTCTAATCTTCCATTTCCACTCAGTTGACAAGAACTTTGATGCATTGCGTCTCTTACATTTTTAGTAGACATTACCATTATCATTTGAGAGATTTAAGCTAACCCTCAATACATGGTTTTCTTAGCCAAATGCCAATTTCATACTTTATGCTTCTTATAATTTCAAGACATTTGTTAGTTATCTTGCCCCGTAATCGTTATCATAAAATATTCAATAAAAAACAATCATAAAAAAATAAAGTCATGAATCCACACTACATATTTTCAAATGACATCTTAAAAAATATTCCAACCAATCCATTGATACCTAAACTTCTATTTGAAAATATAACTTACAAAAAAGAAGAAGTAATAATTTAAAGATCTTGTTATTATTTGTTCACCCTGCCAAGATTCAAATTTCAAACGTCCAGCCCGTCCAACGGCTAATTCCCAAAGTTAATATTATTCTAATGCCTAAGCCTTATAACATGGTTTCTACGGTCTACAGGTTCTCCATCGTCAAATCTAAGGCAGATCGACGGTTGTTGCTATGTCACTTTTCAGAAGTTGCATGGTGGATAGCATAGCGACATCGTGCCCTGGTGACACATTACCATGGTGGGTCCATGAGGCAGGTCATCCAAGGTTCTTTGGCGAGTTTAAAAAGTTCCACGGCACCGTGGGCGCTATGTCGCTATCATGTGTTGGCACGAAAATCTTCATAGCGACATAGCGCCCAACGAAAATATCTTACGGCGGGCAAGTTGTGTCACACCAGAAAATGTTCATGGCGAGCGATCAGTTTCACAGGTTGGGAAGTCAGAAAAGCTGGTGGGGCACCATGGCACCATCGAAAAACTCATGAGTTTTCCAATGGCGACATAGCGCCCAAACGAAAAAGTCCACCGCGACAAATCGAAGACAGATGGGTCCCATTTTGTACCTCATCTGCCCAGTTGGTGGAGTCTAGTGCCATGGTGGCGAATCATTTGAAGACATGTGCAAATCAGAAGACATGTCATTGTTTGGGCACCATGGTGCTATGGGAAGTTGGCCTCGATTTTCCCATAGCGACATAGTGCCTGGGCACCATGTGTCCCCTTAGTAACGTCAAAGCAGTACGAACCCTCCAGGTTGATGCTTTATTAGACCAATGATTTCCTACCAGGGTGGTTCTTTGTTAGGTCCAATGGGGAATTACCACGTATGTCAAGTCAAAATTACCATCAAATCTGCAGAGATCAAGGGCAGGCGCCATCGGGCTATGGAAAAGCTGCATGAGATTTACGATAGCGAGTTGGCACCTAGAGGAAACGTGTTCTCGTAGGTCCAGGTTTGGAGGCGTAGGAAATACAGACAGTTCACACGTGGCCGATTCCCATTGATTGATGCACTGAGGGCCAGTATCTATCTTTCTTGCCGTCAAATCGAGGAGAATCGACAGAAGGTTCCATGTCACTATGGTGAAGTTGCGTGATCTTTACCATAGTGACATAGCGCCCTTTTACCACATGGATCAACGGGGCCAGGTCTCACCAAGGTACGTCTGTCAGGTATTGCCAGGTGTCATTCGAGTGTGGTGCAGTTACTAAGGTGGCGCCA
Source organism: Cupressus sempervirens (assembly GCA_028749045.1). Lineage (NCBI taxonomy): Eukaryota > Viridiplantae > Streptophyta > Pinopsida > Cupressales > Cupressaceae > Cupressus > Cupressus sempervirens. The sequence continues at coordinate 211,244,722 of CM053785.1, read as the reverse complement.
GGTATGATGGGTCGGGGGAAAGAACAACATAGTGGTACGATGAGTCTTCATGATCGTCCGATTTTAGGCAGATCAACGGTTGGTGCTATCTCGCCATTGGAAGCTGCACGGTGGATACCATGGCGACATAGCGCCTTGTTGACACGTGTCTCGCTGGCTCGGCTAAGGTTGATAGTTAATGGCTGGTAGTCAAAGCAATCATTGCAGTCAATGTGGCAGTTAGTTTTGATGTTACGGCTAGATGGTGGAAAGGTGGCACAATTAAGTTGAGACCACTAGGTGCTATGGCGCCATCAGGATTTTTGAAGACTTTTTCAATAGCGACATGATGCCCAGTTAATATTAAGGGTGGTCAAACATGGAAAAAGTGTCTAGAACGGCAGAAGGAAGGAATGTGATTGGCCTGCATGGCCCAGTCAGCATGTGGAACCGTTTGACCTCATTGATCCTGCTGATTCATGAACCAAGAAACGAAGGTAATCAATTTTGTTTTGTGATCTGATCTTCATGATCAATCTCGACCTACCCGGAATGAATGTAGAATGAGGAAGAACACTCCACCATCTTAGTCGATCCATCTACCTAGTCAGAACATCGATGGCGTCATTTTTAGTCCTCTCACAACACCTGTTGCAAGTAAGATAAGATTTTCTTCAGATTCCCATGATTGTCCTCCACAAGACTTAAGGGCAGGTAGCTGCAGGGTCACTTCAGCTGGAAAAGATCTCAGTTATGCCTAAACTATAAAGGAAAGTTTTCTTTTTTATTTTAGGGGGACCTTCTCTCTAATTTTTTCCTCTGCTTTTGCTCTACAATTCTAGTGTGAACTCCCCTATGCCTCTAAACTGTCTGATTCTCTACTTATCTCCTTCAGCCATTGGTATTAAAGTGCAAGAATTCTTTGCCTGTGCCATTGCTTTGTGGAAATCTGTAATCTGCATGACTGTATCTTTGCTGGCCTGTGAATGATAGATAAGTGAACTTCTTCCTTGTGTCATTCATCTTGGTTTTCTGATCTGTATGTGGTTATTTGATTAAAGCAAGTCTTGATGTGTATATCCTTAGTTTCATTCTAGTTCAGTAGCGCATGTATGGGCAGAGATTGGTCTGAACACTCTATTTTGGTTCATCACCTCCTTAGATTAGAACTAGGTAGATTTTCTTTCGTGCTCTCTTTCTCCCTTTTACTCTCCAAGAGTAGTTAGGTGTGCCCTGATAGTAAGAGGAAGCCGGCCTTCTTTGAAGACTCAACGTCGCAGCTCAAGTCCCACAGCTTGGAGGTTGTTTCCATGTTTCACTAGGTTGTCCTTGCACATAGGCCTTGGACAAGGGTGCAAACCTAAGTGACAACAGTTTTTGGCATGCCCGATGGGATAGTTTTCAAACAAAATTTAAATTCTACTTGTGTCAAGAAGAAAGAGTTTAAGAGATTAATGCTGAAGAGGTAGTGCTGGCTTTAGTATTTAAGCCTTCAAGAGGCCGATTCTTCAAAGTACTTGGCGACTCTGAACATCAACAAATCTGGTTCCAGGCCAAAGTTGCAGTGATTCATGCCCAGAGCTAAAACAAGGGCATCTTCTAGAGGTAAATTTCAATATCAAGAGCTTTCTCTTTCAAATCCTAGAAGAAGGAGGACTAGAACTTCATTATCACCAGTTAGGGGTGTAATAACAGTTAATATACATGTAAGATCTGTCTCTACTCCTCCTACTATTCAAACTCAGCCTAGATTGCCATCAACACTCATCAATAGAACACTTGTTTACATGACACATCCAAGAGTTCATGCTTTTGCTACTTTTAATGGTGGAAGTCCTCTATTGTTAGCCCAAAGACATGATATACTAGTATCTGCACTCAAAAGTATACCTGATTTTACTGGTGAAACTTCCATCTCCCCTTTAGAGCATATCCAAGAAGTAGCAAATGTCTGTAATATTCATGGTATTACAGAGGATGATGTTGCTATCCGACTTCTAGCCTCATCTTTAAAAGGAAAAGCATTACAGTGGTATAGAGGCTTAGCTCATGGTTCTATAACTGATTGGGATGGACTAGGAGTAGGGTTATGCAAGCATTTTGAGGATAGAAGTGACCATCTGTCACTTTTAGAACAATTGACTACTATAAAAAGGCCCCCCCATGAATGTATGACTGATTTTAATTATAGATTTCAAAAGACATGGGATAGAATACCTACTTCCGTGAAACCTACCCCTGTTAATGCCTTCTTGCATTACCTTAGAGCTTTTAATAGTGATATTGCCACTACAATCCAAACTATGGGAGGAGATACCTTGCCTAATGCTTATGAGATAGCCATAAAAGCTGAGAACATCCTGATACAAGGAGGCAAACTAGCTTCGAGGCCCCCTACGCCTTTCTTTCCTGATGTTTCCAACCACCAACCAGCAATGGCCCCTCTTCCTACAACTTCTACATCACAAGCCCTTACTCCAGTTCCCCAAGCTTCCACATCCTCAAATGGGATAGATGAACTCAAAGAGATGCTCCAAGGTTTAGTGCTGAATACAGATAAGAGACAGAGGACCCTAGATAAAAAATTGAAAGAGCAGGGGAAGGAGTTGAAAGACCAAGGAAAGAGATTAGAGGATAGTTTCTCTATGATACAAAAAATGAGTAACAAGGTGTTGGCCTTAGAAAGGGAGCAAGCTCAAGGTGGCAAGCCTCCCCAATTGCAATATCAGGCTCCAAATGGTGGTAGGCCTCCTAATCAGTGGAATAGCTCTTTTGATCAGGGTAGGAAAAATAGGCATGCTTCTGCTTCAAGCTCAAATCAGAATAGAGCTATAGTCCCTCAAAATAACATGGCCCAAGATCAAGATTTCTATCCTTCCTGCAACTATTCTTATGCCTATTGCATGTGCCAGAAGGTAGAATCTTATTTGGCCCTAACTGACCAAGAACCTACAGCAAAGAAATCATACAAGGAGGATCATCCCAAGGAGGCCTCATATATTCAAGGACATGATGATTGCTCTTTCATGAATCATCAGATTGGGGAGCATTGTAATGTAAACCAGGATTTCGTTGCTCAGAACACAAGAAGTAAGAGGAGAGCTATAGAACATGCTACCCCTCCTTCTCCTAAGCAGGCCTCAACTTCAAGTGTTGCACCTCATGCACATGCAGCAAATGAACAAACAAGTACTTCACAACAGCAAAAGCAAGATTCTAGAGAGAAAGATGCAAGTGATCCTTATGTTCACCCATCTCAACCTCTTATAAGTGCAGCTCCCAAAGTTTCTACCAAAGTTCCTAATACACCATTCAATGTGGTAGAGAAAATGAAGAAGACAAATGTGAACATTTCTATGTGGGATTCCGTTGCTACCATACCAATGCAGAAGAGGATGCTGCAGCAAGAGTTGGAGAAGATTGAACCCAAGGATCAGCCATCTATCATGGAGAGTGCCACAAGTCTAGTACAACCAGCAGGGGATGTGGAGACAAATAAAAAGGTTAGACCTCCTCCATTCTATGTTTCTCTGATTATAAGGGGCAAATTAGTCCACAATTGTATGATAGATTCAACGGCTAGTAGCTCAGTAATGCCTAGGTGTGTTGCTGATGCTTTAGGAATGAAATATGAGCCCATTGTTAGGGATGTGTTACAATTAGATGGTATTACTGTCAAAACTGTAGGTATCCTTAGGAATGTGGAGATGGCCCTACATGCATGCCTTGGTTGCACTGTGATTCAAGACATATCTGTTGCTGAAGTCAAGCCCTATTTTGCTATCTGTCTTTCAAGAGACTTCACTGCTCAAATTGGTGGATTTATATCTGTTGATTGGTCATATATATCATTTAAGACTAGATATGGAGCCAATGCTTCAATCAGAGCAGAGCCTCAAGCCCTTCATCACACTGAATCTTACACCCCCAACTTCATCAACATAAATTGCCCTATTCTAGAGATGGATGAAAATGACATAGTAAATGAGCCTGCCACTTCCATAGTGGAGATTCCTGATTTTATCTTAGATGAATGGGCTAGTACATATCAGTTTGAACCTATGTCAGAAACTCTTGAGACAGGCCTTAGTACATATTGCATAATAGAGAAAGATGCTCAAGTTCCTAATCTAATTGGGACTAATGATGATATAAGTGGGATATGGAGTATGTACTTTGATGGCTCAAGGAATAGAAATGGATCAGGGGCTGGTGTTATGTTGATCTCTCCTGCACAAATAAGATACTACTTCTCCTTTAGGCTCCAATTCAGTTGCACCAATAATGTGGCCGAGTATGAATCTTTGATTCAAGGTCTCTTACTTGCCCAAAAGAGATGAATTCAAGCCTTGAGAGTATATGGGGATAGTGAGTTGGTAGTTAACCAAGTGAGAAACCAAAATATCACCAAAAATGGCCTGCTCAAGTCTTACAAACATAGAGTCTGGGATTTGCTTGAGGGCTTCAATGCATTTAATATTCAAAGCATTCCTAGGAAAGAAAATAGACATGCTGATAGACTTGCAGCAATGGGTGCATCTTATGATGTACTAGGGAATCTTGAGGAAGAAAAGAAGCAACAAATAAAGGTGGTAGTGAGGCCTACCATCCCTGACAACAACACTCATTGGCAGGTGTTTGATTCTGATGAGAAAATTGTGAGTTTCTTGTAGAATGAGCTAGAATTCTCAGATAGAAACCAGTCAAGACTGCAAGATCAGTATGGTGATCATATCATTCATCTCAGTTCTAACAAGTTACCCAAGGGTCTCATTACCTTGGAGAGTGTCTTTAATCCTGATGATCAAACAAGAGGCAAAGGAATGAATCTAGCTGCAGAAAAGGATGATCATGCCCCAGTTACAATTGCTAATGGAAAATCTCTGAATATGGAGAAGGTATGTTCTGAAACTGAGGAAGAAAACTTCATTCATCTATGTCAAGAATTTAATGATGTATTTGCTTGGACATATGATGAATTAAAAGGGTTTGACCCTAGTTTGTTTCAGCATACCATAGATTTAGTTGATAAGGCCAAGCCAGTAAGGCAAAAACAAAGACCAGTGAATCCTAAGATTGAACCTCTAATGAGAAAGGAGCTATCCAAGTTGATTGAGGCTAATATAATTTTTCCCATCAAGCACTCATCATGCGTAGCCAATCTAGTCCCTGTTAGGAAGAAGAATGGAGAAATTAGACTGTGTGTGGACTTTAGGAATCTTAATCAAGCTTCCCTTAAAGATCACCATCCTCTCCCTTCCATGGAGCAGATTCTGTCCAAGGTCAGTGGTTCAAGGAGATTCTTTTTTCTTGATGGATTCTCTAGTTATAATCAAGTGCTGATTAAAGAATCTGACAGACATAAGACATCATTTACTACTAAATGGGGCACCTATGCTTATTGTAAGATGCCATTTGGGCTAACAAATGTAGGTGCCACATTTCAAAAGGCAATGGAGATGGCCTTTAAAAAATTAATTGACAAGTTTGTCTTAGTATACCTTGATGATATAATTGTATATTCAAAAAATATAGAAGATCATTTTGATCATCTAAGACAGGTATTTCTAAGATGTAGAGAGTTTGGGGTCTCCCTTAACCTAGCCAAGTGTGTCTTTGCTACAAGCCAAGGAAAATTATTGGGACACATTGTATCTAAGGATGGGCTGACTATTGATCCAGAAAGAACAAAGGCAATAGTTTCCCTTCCTATTCCTAAACACAAGAAGGGGTTGCAAAGTTTCCTTGGTAGGATAAATTTTGTAAGAAGGTTTATTCCTAATCTTGCTACCATGGTGAAACCTCTTACAGCTATTCTTAAGAAAGGTATGGTCTTCTCATGGACCAAGGAAGGGAAGGAGAGTTTTGAAGAGATCAAGGCAGCCATAGCCTCAGCCCCTACTCTCATGAACACAAATTTTGAGAAAGATTTCATCCTCTACACTTTAGACAATGAGTCAAGTATCTCTACTATCTTGACTCAAACAAATGAAAAGGATGAGGAGCAGCCCATAGCTTTCTTCAGTGAAAGGCTTAAGGAATATGAAGATAAGTACAACTTTTTTGAGAAGCAAACCCTTGCGATCATCAGAGCCTTGAAGAAATTCAAGGACCTCTTAGCCCACAATAGGATCCATTTGTTGGTGCCCCATGCCAGTGTAAAAGACTTCCTATTAAGCAAAGATATCAGTGAAAAGAGAGCTGGATAGATCACTAAGGTAATGGAGTATGATGTTGATATTCAGATTACCAAGCTGGTAAGAGGGAGAGGATTGTGCAAAGAAATGTTATCAGGCCAGGATTCTGATGAAGAGACTCTTATGGTAATAATAGAGCAGCAGGAGGTAAGAAATGCTAATGGTCCAAGGAGCTAGATAAATGATATGAGGAGCTTCTTATCAGGGAATGGATACCCTCAGGGATTGGACAGAACTAAAAGGAGACAATATAGACTGCAGTCCATTCCCTATGTTGTGATTGATGGTATCCTATTTAGGGGGGGATTTTAATGGGACCCAATTGAGATGCATTGAAGAGGATCAGGCTGAGAGGATGATTAAGGAGCTTCATGATGGCCCTGATGGTGGCCATTTCTTTGCAAGAACAACTACCATGAAGATCATGAGGGCTGGTTATTACTGGCCATCCTTGTTTCATGATTGTTATGGATATGTGAGAAAAAGTGAGAAGTGTTCTTTCTTCTCAAGCAAACAGAGGCTTGCAACTCTCCCCCTTCGTCCTATTCAGGTGGATTAGCCCTTTACCCAGTGGGGGTTGGATTTTATAGGCCCCATTAATCCTCCGTTTAGTGCAGGTCATAAGTGGATTTTGGCTTCTACTGATTATTTCACTAGATGGACAGAGGCAGTTGCCTTGAAGGATGCCACAGAACCATCAATTGTTGAATTCCTTGATGGAATTGTATCTAGGTTTGGTGCTCCTTCTACTATCATCTCGGACAATGCTGTCTTTTGTTGGAACCTAGATTTGTGCATGGGCAATGAATCACAATATCTAACTGAGCACATCATCAAATTACTATCCTTAGGGTAATGGTTTGGCTAAGTCTTCCAACAAGAATATGATCAGAATCATGAAGAGGACAATAGAAGACAATCAGAGGGTCTGGCATAACAAATTAAGAACTACTCTGTGGGCTGATAGGATAACACCCAAGAGATTTGTTGGAAATTCACCTTTTGTGCTAATATATGGTAGGGAAGCCAGACTCCCAATCTCATTGGAATTCCCATCCTTGGAGTTGGCTCATCAGCTTGAATTGATTGAAGATAGTGCCATGTCGGTAAGAATGGCAAAGCTAATTGAGTTAGAAGAAAAAAGAAATAAAGCTATGCAAACCCTAGAGAAACATCAATAGTAGATGAAAACGAGTTTTGATAAGAAAAATAGGGTCAGAACCTTCAGAGAAGGAGATTTAGTTCTAAAGTGGGATGCAGATAGGTTAAAACCAGGAAGACATTCCAAATTTGATGCACTATGGAGTGGCCCCTATCTGATTGCCAGTTGCAAATAGGCTAATGCTTTCCAGCTAAGCCGGCCCAATGGAGAGATTTTGCCCATTCCATTCAATGGGATCTATCTGAAGCCCTATTTCTGAAAATTTGGGAATCCATGTACATAAGTAGTTTAGTTTCTCTTTTGTTGTTTCTTGCTTTTCAAGAAGTGGGCGAGCACAACCGTCTCCCTGTGAGGTAGCGGATTTTGAGGTGTCTCAGGTTGCAGAGGAAGTTTTGTTTTTTGTTTCCAGTTTCAGTTGCAATTTTTTCAAGATTTCATGTTTTGATCTCTCATAGGTAGGATTAGGGTTTCACAGTATGCACAGACCCATTTTTTGACTCCATAGCCCAATGGATACATGAGGCCACTAGTCATACACATAGCAGGCTTGTGTCCCCTGTGAGTCGCAAGAAATGTTATCATTTGTTCGCCTCTTCAAGATTTAAATTTCAAACGTCCAGCCCGTCCAACGGCTAATTCCCAAAGTTAATATTATTTTAATGCCTAAGCCTTATAACATGGTTTCTATGGCCCATAGGTTCTCCATCATCAGATCTAAGGCAAATCGACGGTTGGCGCTATGTCACTTTTCAAAAGTTGCACAGTGGATATCATAGCAACATCGTGCCCTGGTGAAATGTTACCATGGTGGGTCCACAAGGTAGGTCATCCAAGGTTCTTTGGTGGGTCGAAAAAGTTCCACGACACCATGGGTGCTATGTCACTATCATGTGTTGGCCAAAAAATCTTCATAGCGACATAGCACCTGACAAAAATGTCTTATAGCGGGCAAGTTGTGTCACATTGGAAAATGTTCACGGCGAGCGATCAGTTTCATAGGTCAGGAAGTCAGAAAAGCCAGTGGGGTGCCATGGCGCCATCGAAAAACTCATGAGTTTTTCGATGGCGACATAGCGCCCAAATGGAAAAGTCCACCGCGGTGAATCAAAGACAGATGGGTCCCATTTTGTACCTCATCTGCTCAGTTGGTGGAGTCCAGTGCCATGGTGGCGAATCATTTGAAGACACATGCAAATCAGAAGACATGTCATCATTTGGGCGCCATGGCACTATGGGAAGTTGGCCTCAATTTTCCCATAGTGACATAGCACCTAGGCGCCACATGTCCCCTCAGTAAGGTCAAAGCAGTACGGACCCTCTAGGTTGATGCTTTGTCAGACCAATGATTTCCTGCTAGGGTGGTGCTTCGTTAGGTCCAATGGGGGACCGCCACATATGTCAAGTTAGAATACAGATAGATCATGGGACCAAATCTTCAACGCGGCCAGTGCAGTAAAGGGTTAAGTTCTCCACTGTCAAATCTGCAGAGATCAAGGGCAGGCGCCATCGCGTTATAGAAAAGTTGCACTGGATTTATGATAGCGAGTTGGCGCCTGCAGGACATGTGTTCTCGTGGGTCCAGGTTTGGAGGTGCAGGAAATACAAACAGTTGGCACATGGCCGGTTCCCATTGATTGATGCACTGAGGGGCAGTATCTATCTTTCTTGCCGTCAGATCAAGGAGAATCAATGGAAGGTGCCATGTCGCTATGGTGAAGTTGCACGATCTTTACCATAGCGACATAGCGCCCTTTCACCACGTGGATCAGCGGGGCCAGGTCTCACCAAGGTAGGTCTGTCAAGTATTGCCAGGTGTCGTTCGAGTGTGGTGCAGTTGCTGAGGTGGCACCAGGTATGATGGGTCCAGGCAAAGAACAACATAGTAGTATGATGAGTCTTTATGATCGTCCAATTTTAGGCAGATCAACGGTTGGCGCTATCTCGCCATTGGAAGCTGTACGGTGGATACCATGGAGACATAGTGCCTTGTTGACACGTGTCTCCCTGGCTCAGCTAAGGTTGACGGTTAATGGCTGGCAGTCAGAGCAATCGTCATAGTCAATGTGGCAGTTAGTTTTGATGTTACAGCTAGATGGTGGAAAGGTGGCACAGTTAAGTTGAGACCACTAGGCACTATGGCGCCATCAGGATTTTTGAAGACTTTTTCAATAGCGACATGGCACCCAGTCAATATTAAGGGTGGTCAAACGTGAAAAAGGTGTCCAGAATGGTAGAAGGAAGGAATGTGATTGGCCCGCGTGGACCAGTCAGCATGTGGAACCGTTTGACCTCGCTGATCCTGATGATTCATGAACCAAGAAATGAAGGTAATCAATTTTGTTGTGTGATCTAATCTTCATGATCAATCCCGACCTACCCAGAATGAATGCAGAATGAGGAAGAACACTCCACCATCTTAGTCGATCCATCTACATAGTTAGAACATCGATGGCATCATTTTCAGTCCTCTTAGAACACCTGTTGCAACAAAGATCAGATTTTCTTTAGATTCCCATGATTGTCCTCCGCGGGACTTAAGGGCAGGTAGCTGCAGGGTCAGTTCAGCTGGAAAAGATCTCAGTTATGCCTGAACTATAAAGGAAAGTTTTGTTTCTTATTTTAGAGGGACCTTCTCTCTAATTTTTTCCTCTGCTTTTGCTCTGTAATTCTAGTGTGAACTCCCTTGTGCCTCTGAACTGTCTGATTCTCTACTTATCTCCTTCAGCCATTGGTATTAAAGTGCAAGAATTCTTTGCCTATGCCATTCCTTTGTGGAAATCTGTAATCTACATGACTGTATCTCTACTGGCCTATGAATGATATATAAGTGAACTTCTTCCTTTTTTCATTCATCTTGGTTTTCTGATCTGAATGTGTATATCCTTAGTTTCATTCTGGTTCAGTAGTGCATGTATGGACAGAGATTGGTCCGAACACTCTATTTTGGTGCATCACCTCCTTAGATTAGAACTAGGTATATTTTCTTTTGTGCTCTCCTTCTCCCTTTTCCTCTCCAAGAGTAGTTAGGTGTGCCCTGATAGTAAGAGGAAGCTAGCCTTCTCTGGAGACTCAACCTCGCAGTTCAAGTCCCACAGCTTGGAGGTTGTTTCCATGTTTCACTAGGTTGTCCTCACGCATAGGCCTTGGACAAGGGTGCAAACCTAAGTGACAACAGATCTTAAATAAATATTACCATATCTCCTTTACTTGGTACTCTTTCAAACATTAAGTTTTTGACTTTTAAATTTCCCAAGACGAAACTACCAAATTCTCTAAAAATTTAAAAAACTAGATTAGATTCAAAATCCCTAAAATGATTGCATAAATTTAAATCCTTGGAAAAGAATTATAATTTTGGCTACAACCACATTGAATAGGTTTGTACCTCTCTTTTCTCACACTCTCATCATTGTGTCCAAACAATATCAAGTAAGTTGTACATTATTGTTTTGTATTCTTTCCTAAGGTTCAAACAAATCATTAATCATTTGTACTTTAACAAATAGAAAAAGCAAAAATGATAAGAATTGCAATGAAGTTGCAAAACAAAATTTCCCAAAAATATTATATTCAAAGATTTTGAGAAACTCAAACTAAAGATTTAGAGCCTTTACTCATATACACAAGACTTTATATGAACCCATTATCATGACTAATATGAAAAAATATACTCCTCACTTTACATTGTTGTTGATATGTAAATTCATTCCTAAGGTTATATATATATATATATATATATATATATATATATATCCTTCAAAGTATTTTATAGCTTCATTAGGTTTGTTCATTCTTTCCAGAAGTTCCTTCTCATTTCTTAGTTGGTCAATCTATGATCTCAATATTCAACTCCTAATTTGCATGTAAAAACTAATTCATCATGTCCAACTACTTTTTTGTAAGTTTTCACACATCAAATGATCTTTCTTCAAGTCTGGCAGCAATTTGTCTTTTATCTTCTTCAGCTTTCTTCATTTTTCCACTTACCTCACATAGTCTTATTGATTGAATTTCCTATTCTCTCTTGCGTCCTTTAATGTCTTTACTTAGAATGTTGTTCTTCTCTATTAGATCTGGTATTGCTACATCATTATCACCAGTATTTTCATTGTTAAGCAAGTCCTTGATATCAACTTCCTTGTATAGTGTGTCATTCTGCTAAATGGTCATGTCTTTCCTTTTCTTTGAGGATTTCCTTAACTCTTCTTTTTCTCCTCAAGTTGTTGTAGTATGATCTAGATTTGAATCATTTGATTCTCAATGATCTCTCCCAATTTCTATTCCTCCATTTCCAAGATTTGTACTCTCAAGTTGTTAGACTTCTTTCAAGTGAATTGGGCTTTGATACCTATTATTGGAAGTCTTATTGGGAAACAAGATACTGAGAGGATGGGTGGGGGAGGGGTGTGGGGAGTGAAATAGGATCTATAAAAATTTTCAAGTTGTTAAAGTAATGTCTCAATTTAACTGCATTTACTCTTAATATGTCTCATATTTTAAATCTCATACCATGTAATCATAAACTTTTAATGTTGAAATTGAAATCTATATAAGCATAACATCCGTGAAAATATAAACACTTAACACAAAATATTTGGTAACCCAAAAACCCTCCAAGGTGAAGGTAAAAATGGGGTGGAGATAAAACCCACAAATATTTACTGTTGCAACAACAAAGTTTTCCTATTAAGGCTACAATTTCATCACTTATGATGATCTATCTTGTGATGGATTTGCTCTATTAAAAGATTTACAAAATGATGAGGTCTCACATTGATTAAAGGATTTTACACTTACAATGAAGAAAGGACTCTGTTAGGAGATTTAAATAAGGTTTGTTAAAACCATTATGTTAAGATATTTTTCCCTCACTCAATCTATCAAAATTGATTTAGTACCCAATCCTTCAGTTTTCTCTGCAAGTTGTTTATAGATCTCCTCTCTTCAATGTCCCAATCTGATTTCCTTATCTTATATGAGTTGTTAAGCCCTTCACTACTACCTTTCTCTATTTGATCTCCTATTTGACTTAGCCTCCTTTCTTTGTACTTCTCTTGTTTGCTCCTTCATATCTTCATAATCAACATCCCCTTTTTGATTTAGGGTTAGATCCCTTCCTTAAATAGGTAATTGTAGAAAGTTCTAGATCATAATCAACAATCTACATTTCATCTTTTTGTCATTTATCCCTTATGAATTTTTGATTGCATAATCTATTTTTCTTGTGATCAATGTGTTTTGACAAGACACGTAATCTACTCCTTAACTATTTCTACAATATTTAAATGTCACATAGAAGTTAGCTAAATTGATTTGCATAAGTGTTTGTGCCTTTACAAACTCATATATCAAAACCAATTTTCTTGGCAATTGAATGTTCTGACACTCGGTCATAGCTAACATTCATGTTCTCTATTGGCTTTTCTTATCTCAGTATACACTGACTGATTTGACATTTGTTAATGTTCCATTGCTCAGTCTGCATTATATTACTCGGCATGTATGCTTGCTTGGTCTCTAATGGGGTGCTCAATATGTACTAATATGAAACAAATCCTTTGAATCTTGGCCTTCTCCAGATGGCTTGATCACAACAATGACTGGCCAATGCTTCTCTTGAAATGACTAATTGTTGGACACTAATAGGAAAGTTGGGCTTAGAGATCAACAATCCACACATCTATTCCATATTATGTATGAATATGACCATCAATAAATCCTTCTCAACCATGGTAATTTTGAAATCCAAGGGAAGAAAGTGGACTTAGCCAATTTGGTATGAGAATGTGGCATTCGGTTGCCAACATCATGTTTCTTATGGTTATATTATCATTGACTTCTCCAAGAATCAAGGCAAAGAGGAGAATTAGAAGGGGAAAGAGAAAGTGATACCTAAGACCTCCTCTACCCAAGGGGAAGGCTCAAACAATTCCCTCCTTAACCATGAAGGGATCTCAAGAAATGGATATTGAAACCTGACTAAATGATTTAGAGGGTTTGGGGGTGGAGGAGTGCCCCTTTAGGGAGGATCTCTCAAGCTAGTCTCTTCACTAGTTAAGAAGGTGATGAAAAATGTTAAGTGTAGTCTTGAGGAAGGATAAATCCCCAAAGATGGATTGGAAAATACCTTGGGGACCTCTCAATGAATTTGGGGATGAAGTCTATGGATCCAAATCAGATATCTACCATGGTGGGTGTGGGGGTTCCCTGTTTGGATACAATAGATGGATCTGATCTATAGAGTTTAGAGCTTTCTAAGAGTATGGAATCCCATAACGATGTTCAATTTTTGAGCTACACTATTGTAAGTGGGGCTGAAAGGGTGTCCTAGGGTTATCCTATTGGCTCCCTTATGGTATCACTCCCAATATTTCATGAGGTTTTCCACCTCATTTGCCATAATTTAGAGTATTTTTTAAGCCCAAATCAATCCTTGGTAGACCTTGGGGAAGGACAGGACATAGTGAAGAGGAAATTGAGAGGTTATGTTAAAGTGGATGTTGGTTCAGATTCTAATGTTGGGACACCTCTAGAGAAGATCAAAAGACTAAAATATATTGTTTAGGACATTGCTCAAGGTACCCAACTTACCTTGGAAGATACTCAGAGACGTAGAAAATGAAGTTTATCTCCTTCAATATAAGAGGGCTCAATAGCCCCAAGAAACAATATGTTGCAAAAAGAATATTTTGGAGCATATGTTGGAAATTATCCTTATATAGGAAGTTAAGATGTCCTAGAGAAATGTTGAGTATACTTTAGCCTACATCTGGCCTTGTGCTAGGTTTTCCTATAGTGAAGTGACTAGTGTGTTGGGAGGCATCGTTATAATATGGGACCTGAATAGGATCTCAGGTAAGATGATTACTTCTAATCCACATTTCATGATTTGTGAGTTTGTGGAACATAACCTCACTTGGAATTTAATTAATTTCTATGCTCCCAATAATTGGGTCGAAAGACTTCAAGGGAGGATGCCTCTCTTATCATTGGTGGAAGTAATTCCACAAATTAGATGTGTGCAGGGGACTTCAGTATGCCCTTGTATCCTTCAGAAAAGTGGGGAGGTTTCAAGGGATACTCTGATTGTATGCATGATTTAAATAGTTTTCTCACACAAGATGACTTCTTAGATATAGAATTGCATTTTTTCCCCTTCACCCGATCAAATGATAGATCTAGTAATAATCTCATCCAAATGATGCTAGATAGAGTGTTGATCTTCTAGAACACTGCTTTAATCTTCTTCTTCTTTAGGATTGATAAAAGTTGTTTATAATAAAAAACTCACCATACATCATAATTCCTCATGCTTCATATCTCCCCCATAGAGATATTCCTCCTTATTTCTTACATGAATCTTTCAAAATCTCCCCAATTAAGTAGAGACTTCCATGCACTCTCCCCAAGCATACTTAGGAGATGTTTTCCATGCATATTCTCCTCTATTGACATCAATGAAAAAATGCCTCATTATGTCAATTTAATGCTCCAAGTCTTCAATCAAATCAAATGTCTAAAGATACTATTCAAGACCAAATATCAAGAGTCCTCAATGACTCAGCTCATCATAGATACTACCCCATACATGAAGCATCATTATTCAATCCAATCTAACAATAATGCTCTGTACCACTAGACTGATGAAAACTCTGCATCATCTACTCAGAATTAGGTAGGGGCATATCCCCAAGCATACCTTTCAAGTACTCAAATGTATCTTTAGGTAAGGGCTTTGTAAATATATCTGCAATCTGATCTTTAGTATTCATATATTCTAATCTAATATCTTTTCCGTTGCCTTCTCTCTCAAGACATGATACTTAAGAGATACATGCTTAGTCTTAGAATGCAATACAATATTCTTATACATACTTACTATACTTTTGTTATCACAATATATGATAACATGTTCTACAAACTCAATCCTAATATCCTTAGCATCTGTTTCATCCACATCACTTGATTACAATTGCTTGTTGCTGCAACATACTTTGTCTCAGCTGTACTTTGTGAAATACAATCTTGTTTCTTTCTCAGCCAAAATACCAATCTTCCTCCAATAAAAAAACCTCCACCACTAGTGCTCTTTCTGTCATCCATACTGCCTACCCAATCGACAATAGTATATGCACATAGAGTGAAATCACTCAATCTATCATACCGAATTCCATAGTAAGATGTTCCTTTCAAATATCTAAATATTCTCTTCATTGCTACTTAATGATACTCTTTAGGATTAGCTTGAAATCTAGCTGCAATCCCAACTACATTTTCTATATCTAGTCTATTGTGAGTTAGATACTGCAAACCTCCAATCATGGATTTGTATTTCTTTTGCTCAACTATAGGTGTCTCATATTTTCTAGATAACTTGTGACCTATAATAATAGGTGTACCAACATGTTTACAACTTTCCAAACCAAACCTTTTGAACAAATCTTTCAAGTACTTAGCTTGTGAAATAAAAATACCATCACTCTTTTGCACAATCTATAATCCTAGGAAAAAAATCATTTCTCCTATCATGCTCATCTCAAACTCATTTTTCATCTCTTCAACAAACTTATCACTTGCTTCATCATTACCTCCAAATATAATATCATCAACAAATATTACTACTATCAACAAACCATTTTCAATTTCCTTCAAATACAAGTTACTATGATGCAAGAGCATCTTGGGTGTGAGTGCAATCTTACATCACCCAAAAATATTCTTATTTTTAGTCTCTTCAATTTTAATTACCAATAGTAGACTTGGTGGTTACTATTTCTAGGAACTTATTATTTTTTAGTAAGTTTTTCATACAAGCTAGGCATGTCCTAATTTTAGAAGTGCATATTCATCTTGGAGATATTAGCCTACCAGTTGAATCTTAGCGTCATATCATGCCTATAAATGGATTTATCACCGATTTTTGGTTTGCAATTTTGGTAAATAAACTTCAAGCTCATCGTTGGAGGCCTTAAAGTGCTTGAATGAAGTCCAAAAACTCAATAGGTGGGCACTTGCTCTAATCCAAGCTTGTAGATCAAGAGCTGTAGTTTTTGAAAAGTGGTTATAATAGCCAATTGGAGCAATGGTTCGAGAATTATGGCCTTCCAAAGTTGGGATAACCAAAACATCCAAAATAAATGTCAAAAATGTATTTGACCAACTTTATATGTATTGTTAGGTTCTTTTGGCCCTAGGTATTAAGTTTGAGTGTCTAGAACCTTCCCAAGAAGCATAAAATTACCTATTTAATAAATGCCCAAACATTGTCTAGGATAGCTCTGGGTGATAGTTCGCAACTTTGTCTTGCAGATTATTGTAATGAAGATGCCCATGTGGGTTAGCATATTGTAATTATGAATTCTATAATTTTGCATTTGCAGCAATAATAAGAAACTCATATTTTGTTCTCATAATTACTATTGTTTCTTTGTTTCTGACGTGTTTATGGTATTAAGTGGAGTACCCTTCATCAAATGGTATCAAAGCTAGAGTTCTTGAGTTTGTGGAAAAATTGCCGACTATGAGGAAGTTCACACCAGGACCATAGTTTGTGCAGAGCATATAGAAAAATCACCGATTGTGAGGCAGTTTACACTAGGGTTTTAGCAGAAGTGTGAAAATGACTCCATGAAGAGGGCGTGGTGGAAGAGTCAAAGGTGTTACACCTAAGGAATTTAGAACCCTCTAGAGGAAAATGCAAGCAATGCAAGAACAAATGTGCAAAGGAATGAATCTTGCTATAGGAGATGATGAAAGAAAGGATGAAAGCGAAGAATGAAATGTTGACCCAGATGCAGTAGAGGAAGTTCTTAACTAAGAGGATGGAAAGATTTTTAAGGTCATTTCCAGTATTGGGAAAAGACCTGATTTTGATGTTCCCACATTTTCAAGAAATGTCAACCTAGAGGAATTGATCGACTAGATCAATGAACTAGAAGAATACTTTGAATATGAAGATATTGAAGAACCGAATAGGGTCATGTTTACGAAGGCCAAACTAAAGGGTCATGCAAAGATCTAGTAGCAGGAGGTCCAGTTGGATCGAAATAAAAGAGGAAAGGACAAAATCACCAGATGCGATCGGATGGTAGCTAAAATGAAGTGACAGTTCATTCCTATGGATTATGAGCTTGAATTATTGAAGAAAATGCAAGGGTTGAAGCAAGTGAGAAAATATATTCAAGAGTATACCGAAGAGTTTTACCGAGTTGTCAAAAGAACTGGCCATGCAGAAGTTGATAAGGAGAAAGTGGTCTATTATCTTAATGGATTAAGGCCACACATTCAAGACGGGCTAGGTCTAGATAGAATGATCAGTATTGAGGAGGCATACAAGTTTTTCCTAAGAGTTGAGGAGAAACTAAGAAAAAATTTTGATAAAAAGAATAGTGGAAGAAGTTGCGGTAGAAGATTTGGTGGAAAATCTTATGGAGAACAAAATGATGATCAAAAGAACAAGGATGAGACTAGAAGTAGAAGTCAAAACTAGAGGAGAAATAATTCCAATCATTTCCATGATCAGAGCAATAGAGATTAGAGAGGAAGAGGAAGAGGACAAGGATTTGGAAGAGGAGGTTTCTGTGGGAAATATTTTCACTATAGAGAAGAGGGGCATAGAGCATTTGAATGTTACTAGTGCCAAGTAAGGACATATCGAAGAAGAAAAGGCTAAGCCAAAGTTGCACATGTCGATGAAGATGTCAGATCATCAAATTTTGAAGTTGTTAAAAAAGGAGAAGTTCTAGTTAATAGAAGAGTCATGTTGAGTGGTGACAATGAACCTAATCAAAGGAGGAGTTTGTTTCACACTAGGTGCAAATGTGAAGATAAGTACTATGATGTGATCATTGATGGTGGAAATACTAACAATCTAGTGTCAAAAATGATGGTCACAAAGTTGAAGCTGGAGAGATAGAAATGCCCACACTCATACTGTACTGCTTGGGTGCAAGATGACCACAAGGTCATGCTCAATGAGAAATGCTTAGTGAAATTCAAGATTGGAAGCTACCAAGATGAGGTACTATGTGCTATCATACCTATGGACATATCTCATATGTTTCTAAGTAGGTTGTGGTAGTTTGAAAGGCATGTTGTACGTGATGGGAGAGAAAATATCTACACTCTAACAAAGGATGGAGTGAAACATAAGTTGAAGCCATTGAAGGAGAAAGAAAAAAAGGCATGAAGCATGAGCATATATGTTTTGCTATAATTCCAAAAGATGGTAAAGAAGAAGCAGAGGAGGTACCTATAGAAGTTGTAGATACATTGGGAGATTTTTCTAATATTGTGTTAGATAATATACTGGATAGATTGCCTCCAATGAGGAAGATCAGTCACCATATAGACTTGATTCCAAGAGCCAGTTTGCCAAACAAGGCAATGCACATAATGACACCAACCATAAGTGGAGAGTTGAATAGATAAGTTCATGAGTTTTTACAAAAGGGGTTAATTTGAGAGATTCTAAGTCCATGTGTTGTACCAGTAGTATTAGAACCAAAGAAGAATGGAGAATGGAGGATGTGCATAGATTCTTGCACTATTAACAAGATCACAATAAAGTGTAGATTTTCATTGACAAGGATGGATGATATTAGGGACTGTTTGAGTGGGGCTAATTATTTCACAAAGATAGATCAAAAGAGTGGATGCCATTAGATCTGCTTTAGAGAAGGTGATGAGTGGAAGACTGCTTTCAAGACAAGGGAAGAATTGTATGGGTGGTTAGCCATGCCTTTTAGGCTAACCAATGCACTAAGAACTTTCATGAGGCTCACGAATGAGGTACTAAAGGAGTTTTGAGGTAAGTTTTTTATTGTTTACCTAGATGATATTTTGATCTTTAGTAAGACATTTGAGGAGCATTTGATGCATATTCAAAAGGTGTTTGATAAATTGAGCGGAGAAAAGTTGTTGATAAACCTAAAGAAGTGTAATTTTGTAAAAAAGAAATTGGTGTACCTAAGATTTGTAGTCTCAGTAGAAGGTCTAAAAATGGACCCAAAGAAAGTGAAGGTTATCCTTGAATGGCCTACTCCAAAGAGCAATACAGAGGTAAGATCTTTTCATGGATTGACTACTTTTTATAGAAAGTTCATAAGAGGTTTTAACAGTATTTATGGACCCTTAACTGAAACAATGAGACCAGAAAGGAAAGAATTTAAGTGGACTATAGGAGTATATTAGAGTTTTAATCTATTTAAAAATAGAAAGTTATAGAGAAGCCTTTTTTAGAACTTCCATATTTTAAAAAAATGTTTCAAGTAGGTTGTGATGCTAGTGGTACTACAATAGAAGCTGTTTTGAGCCTCAAAGGTAGACATGTTGCTTACTTTAGTGAGAAATTGAATGATGCCAAAATAAAATATTTTGTTTATGATAAGAATTTTATGTTATAGTTCAAGCATTGAAGAAGTGGAAACACTATCTTCTTCCTAAGGAGTTTTTTTTGTATACTAATCATCAAGCTTTGCAATATTTAAATAATCAAGGAAATTTAAACAAAATGCATTTGAAGTGGTTGAGTTTTTGCGAAGTTATACATTTGTTTTGAAACACAAGAGTGACAAGTCTAATAGAGTTGCAGATGATCTTAGTCGAAGAAAAATTTGCTAACAGAAATATAGGTTGAGGTGGTTGGGTTCAAGAAACTCAACAATTTGTATCCAAAGGATCCTGACTTTGGTGAAGTGTGGAAGGCTTGTACAAAACCTATTATTTTGATAGGATAAAATGGTTGGATTTCATAATCTAAGATGGTATGTTGTTCAAAGGAAGCTAGTTGTGCATTCCAAGAAGTTTAATGAGAGAGAATCTCATTAAGGAGAAGCATATTGGAGGATTGGTTGGATACTTTGGCAGAGATAAAATCATAGGTTTGGTTGCTGAGAATTATTACTAGCCACAGTTGTAGCAAGATGTGAAGAAGTTTGTACAAAGTTGAAGAGTATGTCATATGGCAAAAGGAGTGAAGCAAAATATAGGGTTGTATCAACCGTTACCTATACTAGAGAAACAATGGGAGGGTGTCGGCATGGATTTTGTTCTTGGATTACCAAGGACTCAATGAGGGCATGATTCTATTTTTTTGGTGATTGAAAGATTTTTAAAGATGGCACATTTCATTCCTTGCAAGAAGCCTAGTGATGTTGTTCATGTGGTAGAATTGGTTTCTTAGAGAAGTGGTGAGACTACATGGTTCGCTAAAGAGTATAGTTTTAGATCGAGATACCAAATTTTTTGGGTATGTCTGGCATACATTGTGGAAAAAATTGAAGAAAGAGTTGAATCTCAGTTCATCCCATCATTCACAGACTAATGGACAGACGAAAGTTGTGAATTGGAGTTTGGAGAATTTGCTAAGATGTTTGGTTGGAGACAAGCCAAAAGGATGGGATCCAATTTTACCATAGGTAGAATTTTCTTATAATAATTCTATCAACATGAGTACTAGTGAATCATCATTCTAGATTGTATATGGAGTAGTCCTTGAAATGCTTTTGAATTGAGGTAGTTGGATAAATGAGAGATAAGGAGAGCTAAAGTAGAAGAATTTGTTGAACATTTGAGGAACATCCATGAGGAGATGAGGAAGCACATTATAAATATGAATACACAATACAAGGCTAAGGAAGATGTAAAAAGAAGGTATAAGGAATTTTAAATTGGAGATGAAGTCATGGTTCATTTGAGAAAGGAGTGTTTTCTAGCGGATACATATAATAAGCTAAAGATGAAAAAGTTTGGACCATGCAAGATAGTGAAAATATATGATTCTGAAAATGCCTATGAAGTGGAGTTGGCTATTGAATTGAATATTTCACCAGTATTTAGCATTTTAGATTTGACATCATATTATGAAGGAGGTGATGGAGATGAAGTTGTAGAAGCGCAATGGAGTATTCTAGCAGCTAGTTTGGCTACAAAGGAGATTAAGGACAGTCATTTTTGGCAAAAGTGCAAGGAACAAAACTTATGAAGAATACCTAGTCAAATGGAAAGGGAGACCAGTAGAGGATTCATCATGGCTAGCAAGGAAGGAGGTTAACCATCTTGGTTTTCCTCTAAAGACCTGAGATGTGATGGAGTCACTTCTCAAATTATTGTGGGTGTCTGATGCAGGAGTATCCTAGGTGTGAGGGAAATTTTGCATCACCCAAAAACATTTTTATTTTCAGCCTTTTCTATTTTAATCAAGCCTAGTAGATAGGGGGGTTACTATTTCTAAAAACTTACTATTTTTGAGTAAGTTTTTCATATGAGCTTGGAATGTCCTAATTTCAGAGGTGGATATTCATCTTGGATATATTAGCCTATCGGCTGAAGCTCAGTGCTATATCATGTGTATTCATGGATTTATTGTAGACTTCTGGTTTGCAATTTTGGTGAATAAAATTAAGGCTCACTGTTGGAGGCCTTAAGTCCTAGATGAGGGCTAAAAACTTGATGGATGGGCACTTGCGCTGATTTGAGCCTATAGACTAGGAGCTGTGGTTTTCAAAAAGTGGTTATAATAGCCAATCAAAGAAATAGTTTGTGAGTTATGGTCTTCCAAAGTTGGGCCCACCAAAATGTCCAAAATAAATGTCAAAAATGTATTTCACCAACTTTATATGTATTGTTAGGGTCTGTCAACCCTATGTATTATGTTTGAGTGTCTAAAACCTTCCCAGGTGGCATAAAATTGCTTATTTAATAAATCCCCAAACATTGTCTAAGACAACTCTTGGTGGCAGTTCGTAGCTTTTTCTTGCAGATTACTATAATGAAGGTGCCCATGTGGGTTAGCATATTGTAATTGTGAATTTTGTAATTCTGTATTTGTGGCAATAATAAGAAGTCCATATTTTGTTCTTGCAATTACTGTTATTTCTTTATTTCTGATGTGTTTATGGTATTAAGGGGAGCACCCTTCATCATACTATCTATTGTACGTTTAGCAAGTCCAAGTTTTTCCAAATAGTTGTCCAACCTTACATACTAGGTTATAGGTGTTAACCTCATAATGGTTTTTGACACTTGAGTGCCAACACACTTAAACATATTCCACATTGGATGTCGAGTACATCATGCATGCTGAGTGATCTTCTTGTTCTGAGTAGTTATCAGATACCAAGTGAAGATCAGATACCGAGTGAAGATCAAATATCGACTAAAGATTAGATACCTAGTGAAGATCAGATACCAAGAAAAGATCAGATACCGAGTGAAGTATAAGTGTCAAGCAACACAAGGTGTCGAGTGTTAACAAGTGTCGAGCAACATAAGGTGCCAAGCTACTTAAGGTGCCGAGCTATCCATGAAACAACATGTGCTGAGTATTAGCAATACTTCAAGAGCCGAGTAACTTAGTAGATCAGCATAAGAGTTTGTAATTGCACAAACTATGATGCAAAAAAATTTTACAGCCGACATAAGGTAAATTTCGAAGGATTTAATGATGAGATCAAATCTTTTATTTTTCCTATGCAATCTACATGTAGCCAATAAGAAAAATGATGAAGGCATGCAACCAATCAGCAAAAGATAAGTATTGAGCAAAAAATGAAGATTGAATATGGATCGTAGATCCACACCTAACCCTAAAGTTTCAAATGTCTTTATAAGGAAGACGAAATTGCATTGTAGAGAAGATGAGAAGTATGAGAAGACATACAAGGCTTTGAAAGGAATTTTATTTTCAAAAGCAAGGATAATCAGATCACAAAAAAAAAAGGGATCAAGATCAAAGAAAGCAAAACAGGTGCCTGCAATCAGCAATCAAGGATTGTAATCAATCAGGTTCATGATACCTAATACTCTCTAGCAATTGTATTAGAATGAAAATCCTATGGTGATAGGTTAGCTTAATAGCTATTTTGATAAATCCTTTAACTAGGTGATTAAATCCTTTAACAGGGTAACACTTCATGTTAACTGTTTGATATACTCTAACTAGGTCACTATTAACACAGTGTAAAGCCTTTAATAGGGCAAACCATCAGAAGTGGTTGAACAATATTGCTGCAATAATTTTTGTGGGTATCATCCCCACCCCAATTTTACCTTCTTATTCCCAGAGGGTTTTTGGGTTACCAAATTTTAGTGTTATAAGTTATTGATGCATGTGTTTAGTTATATGTTTATTTGATGTATTTACATGCATGCAATTTACTTTTAGTTAAAAGTTTTATTGGCTAAAGTATGATACTTATGATTCCACCCCCCCCCCCCCCCCGCCCCTCTCATAAGTACTCTTTCCATATTTGAATATTCCAACAATTGGTATCAGAGCTTATCCAAGTTCTCAAATAGAAAAGCCTAACAACTTGGAGGAAAAGATCTAAAGATGGAAGCTTTCAAACTTAGAAAGATCATTGAAAATCAGGTGATAGATGTGCAACTTGCTTTGCATAGCTTGGAGGAATTCAGAAACAAGTTGAAAAACTCATTAAAAAAGAGGAAGGATCTAGCCATAGCTAAAAATGATATACACTAAAAGGAGATTGATACCACCAACATATTTTCCAGTGGAGACACTAAAGAGTTTGATGCAGCAATAGCAGAACTGATGGAGAAAAATAAAATTCAAGTAGATGAGATAAGATCTCTCAAGATGGAACATGAATCACAGGCCATAATGATATGTGAAATTACTGAACACAAGAAAAGAGTAGTCGAAGACAAAGTGATGTTGGAAAATGATAAAAGAAATCTTGCAAACAGACTTGAAGAAAAATGTACTGAACTGACAAGGATCTCAAACATGCAGATGGATACACTTGCCCAAATGATGAACCTTCATCATGAACTCAATGTAAAAGATATTGAGATCTCCACCTTGAAGATGCAGAATGAATTGAACAAAGAAAAAGAGGTAGCAGAGAATCTTAATAAATCAAGTGAAGCCATCAAGTATTTTGAACAGTTGCTGAAATCACCAAAATCTGCCCATGATACATCAGGACTAGGATACAATAGCACTGAAGTTGGAGAATCATCAAAAAGTGCTGAACAAAGAAGTGACAAAGGTAAGAATTCAAAACCCACTTGTCATTACTGTAATAAGAAGGGACATACAGCTAATGTGTGCAGGAGTAGAAGATTCAATCAATCAAACATACCCAAAAGTTTCTGTCACAAGTGCAACATGCAAGGACATATGACACAAAATTGCAGATCCAATGTCACAAGGACTCAAAGATTTGATGGACATTTTTATAATTGCAAAAAGTATGGACATAGGGCATTTGAATGTAGATCAAAACCTATGTGGACATAAAATCATCCAGCAAAAACAAAAGGGAATGAAAGTCATTATCATTGGGATTACAACACTAGGTACAATTGTCACTATTGCCAAGAATATGGACATATACCACAGAATTGCATAAGAACACATTTCAAAGGGAACTACAAAAGATGGTTGAATCAAACTACATTTTCAGTTGTTTGAAAACTGGTCATATCTGCAGAAACTATCCTACAAGATCAAAGGCATCCAAGACTGAAGATAACAAAGGAAAACAAAAGATTGATGTTGAAAAGATAGGAGGGCAAATGAATAAGACTTGGAAAAAGAAGGAAGAGTGCAACACATCAAGTGGAGGGATCACTTCACCCAAGGGGTCAAGTGATCATACTTCATCAAACTAAGCATGAGAAGTACACAGGACTGATATACAAAGCTATATCACACATCTGTCCCAAGACAAAGAAGCTAAGCAAGGTATAAATCTACATGAAACAAGATGTCAAGACAAAAACTAAATGTTGTTGCCGAGCTAACTTTGGATGCTGAGTTAGAACAGATGCCCAAGCTCCCAATAGTGACCAAGCTGACAACTAATGCCGAGTTGAAAACTCTAAAGGAAGCTGAGTAAAGTGGAAGTATAGTAGAAGCCGAGTTAGGTCAAAATTTCTTTAAAAGCCAAGTTGGCAGTTGAGCATTCAATGCGATGAAATTAGGGTATATTATCATGATTTCAATCAGTTTTTCACATCGCGATCAAGAAGCAAAGGAGAAGAAAGAGAGCTGAGTGATTTCATAGCAAGAATCTAGTGTTTCAAGCAGATTGCAACCACATTTTTCATCGATCTAAAGGTATTTTCATTTGTGCTGAGCTACGTAGTTTCATACCCATTTATTGTATAAACCCTAGTTTACAAAAATAGCGTCAACTTCAATGAAAGTCGAGGAAAAGGAGTCATTTGAAGTCTAGTTGGTTTCAAATGAGGTGAAGCAACCTGATTTCCATCCTATTCTCGAAGTTGCCTACAAAAACGACCCAACCGAAGCTCTCTCCCACATTCCCCCAAAAGTTGTAATGGTTGAAGATGTGAGGAAATGTTACATTTGCAAGATAGGAGCCCTAGGGAGATATGGAAATTAGATAAGCATATGATAAATTATGTGTAGATGGAGTACTGAAAGAAGAATTCAAAATTGTAGAAAGAAAGAGTTTGACCCAAGTTTTAAGTTTTCCCAGCGTATTCAAAACTGAATGGGTTAGACTTGTATTGAGCAGAATCCATGGTGGAAACTTGTGGTTAGAAGATATGCCCATCAAACTGACAAAGGAAATTATACATAGAGTAAAAGGGTACCCAACCCTAGATCGGTACAAAACCCTAAGAAGTGAATCAAAGGAGGTCATTGAAAGGAATACTGGTGCACAATGGAACAAAAGAGGAATGACAATTCATACCATACGGGATCCTCTACTTGAGTTTGTTGTTAGAGTCATTGCCCTTAAATTCTATCAATCCAGTAGACTCAATAGTTTACCATGCATTGCAGTAGATGTGGGTTACAAATTGGTGAAAAAGGATCATACTTATGATCTTGCAGAACTGCAATTGCAACAGATCAATGAAAACCTAGCTGCCATAAGAAGAACAAAGGGCACGCAATGCAAATTTGGAGCAATCCTAGTTTGCATATTCTTTTATGTACAGAATGAATTTCCTTCTTTTGGTAAAGTAGCATGGAGGAATGATAGAACCATCATTGCACAAATTAATGAATATATAGAGCAAATGGGAGAAAATTTTGATACTTTGATGATAAGCTATTTTGAAGATTTCAAGAAATCCATGAAGCAAAGGTCAAGGATACCAGCTTCATTAGTGGAAAAGCATACTAATGATATATGTTTCTTAGTTGACATTGATTTTACCTACATTCAAGCAGTAATACCAAGAGTAAGATGGCTAAGGCCATTTGGATACGAAATTAATATTGATCAGGCATCAGCAACAATAACTGCATTATTGGCAAAAGAAGTAGATAAAAGTGCACCACATTTTGGAACTTATGATGTGGTAAGATCTAAGATAAATATAGAATTAAAAATTACTTCTACATTGAAGAAGAAAGATAAATTAATCAAGAAGATTGAGAAGAAGTTTGGCAAGGAAATTGAGGCTGAGGCAGAAGAAGAAGAAGATGATAGTGAGGATGAAGATGAGCAGGAACAAGGGCCAATGGAACTAACTCAAGGTCTTGGAGAAGACAAGGAGGAAGGTGCAGAGGAATAAGAAGCCAAGGAAGCACCAACTAAAGCCGAGCCAAAGAAGAGAAAGGCAACAGAACAGTCTTCAGCCAAGCCCAGAACAAAGGAAGTTGCCACTCCATCACCTCAAAAGCCAACAACACGAGCATCAACAAGAGCCTCTACTCAAAAGGCTAAAGAGGAAGTTACCAAGAAGAAACAAGTCAAGGAATCACAAGAAGAGCCAAGGAAAAGAAGAAGGTATGTGGCTCAACCTGACACTAATGAAGAAGATCAATAAGAAAAGGTAAGCAATTCATCAGTTGATATCTTATGTAAAAAGATTGCAAATGGTGACTTGAATAATTCAAATAAAGTTGATTTTAGTAAATTTAACAAAGAAGAACAAAATAAGATCGAAGAAACAGTGTATGGAATGATGGCACAGTTCAAGTACACTCCACTTGAACTAGATGGTCGATTGCCTAAAGAACTGTCAAAAATTATAGAAGACAGATGGCATTTTTGTTTGAAAATGGTGAAGGAGATGAGGGAATCAACCTTAGCCAGTGTATTGCCAAATTTAACTAGAGAACAAGTTAGCAAAGCAGTCAAAAGGCACAATAACAGGTTCACACCTAAATACAGGGCATTCTTCATACTCCAAAATAGAATGGAAGAGATTGTTCAAAGAACAATGAAATCATGGAAGAATTTGTACAAAAGTATTGAAGATTTTGTTGAGGAAGAATACAAGGAAGAAGCTGTTGTACCAATAGAGGAGAGGAGAAAAAGGAAAGAAGAAGAAGAAAAGAGAAGAAAAGAAGAGAGGAAACAAGAAGAAGAAGAGAAAAGAGAAGAAGAAAAGAAAGATGGAGAGGAGGAAGAGACACAAAAATAGGACAAAATGGCAACAGCTAAGCAAGAGCAGCAACCAGAACAGAGTGTGCAAGACACACAATTACAACCTCCTAGCCCTCCACAAGCATCCATCTCACCTACAGAAACTATGACGATTACTGATGTTCCTGGTACTTCTGGTCAGAATATCAATCCATTAACTGCAGAAGATCTTATAAGAATTCTTGACCAATCAACACAACAAGCAATATTGTGTACAGATCCAGTATTGGTCAGTATAGATGAGTTATAGAAACTAGTAGAAAATATAGTTAAAGATAAGATGAACACACAAGAACCACCTTCTATCACAACTACTAGTAGTCAATTCGAAATACCAACAAGCATAATTGATGCTACAAGACAAAAGCAAAGTGTAGCTATAGAAAAAGGTACAGAACAAACAGGACAGACTATTACATCTGATCCTACAACACAAACACAAGGTGCACTTCCACAAATTACAATAATTGATCATGATAGACAGAAGGAGGAGGAAACAGTGAAAACCCCTAAAGAACAGGAGGCAATACAAACATTAATAAATTTTCCTACCTCGGGAACTCCTTCACACCAGCCACTGCAAATTTCTATACCATCATCCAGTACTACCAGAGTTGCAAGGGTACTTCACTATGGAGACCCTGAATTAGATGAGGAGATAGTCATACCGAGCTATGACTCAAAATAATAACCATTGATCAAATCAATGAGGTACAGGATGCACTGAATAGAAGGAAAAGATAGGAAATACTCAGGAAGGAGTATAAACATAAGCAAACACTTTATGAGATAAATGACATCTTTATGGATGCCTTCAGTTTGCAATCACTGGATGAGTCAAATTATATCACAGAGCAATTAACAGATATTGTTGACCAGGTGAAAAATGAAGACCTAGAAACCAATGCAAAACTTATGGAATGGTTATAAAGAAAATTTCAAGGGAAAGTGAATGAGAAAATATCAAGACAAATTTCACTTTCACAAGTTGAATTGGCATAGCTTATTGATAAAGTGAAGAAGGTACTTGAGAATATATTCTCACTGTACAAAAAGTTGTGTGATTTTTCATACTTCACACAAGAAACAAGCCAAAAGATACTGAGCTTGGAAATAAATTTAAATATTTCAAGCATGCAACTACCAAGTGATCTAACTCAAAATGAGAAGCATTTTTCTCAATCGCTTCACACTCACAAAGAAATAGCTGTCTTAATAGTAGATGAGGCTAATATCAAGGCCAAATTAATACAACTCCAGTCCTCCATTACCCCACATTTAGAGATACTCCATAAAGAGAAAGTATAAGTTGAAAATGTTCTCAAGAAATACTCAAATCTTTCTACATTAGATGGACTTATTCATCTTGCTGCTGAGACTGCTATCCAGTATAAGTCATTGGAAATCGCCTTGAACAATTGGGATGCAGCTCTCAGAATGATTATGGAGGTAAGTATCACATTTTTGGCTAAATATGGTCTTAACCCTTAAACATTCTTTGACATAAGTGTCAAAAAGGGGGAGATATAGAAGGAGGAGATACAGATTAATAGGGGGAGATATAGATATTATGACATGAATTAATAGGGGAGAATAGATACAAAGGAGGAGCTTGATATACAGATAAGACATAATCAACTTAGGGGGAGTTACAAAATTTTTGAGGTATATATTGTAAGATTGTAAGTTACAAATTTTGATCACGTTTTCTTTATAATCTGTACATTTCAATCAGATTAGTAAATGTACTTATAAGGTCAGTTAAGTTTTTTTGTCACTCATGTCAAAAGGGGGAGATTGTTAACCTCATAATGGTTTTTGACACTTGAGTGCCAACACACTTAAACATATTCCACATTGGATGCCGACTACATCATACATGCCGAGTAGTTATCAGATACCAAGTGAAGATCAGATATCGAGTGAAGATCAGATATAGAGTAAAGATCAGATATCGAGTGAAGATCAGATACCAAGCGAAGATCAGATACCGAGTGAAGTATAAGTGCCGAGCAACACAAGGTGCCAAGTGTTAACAAGTGTTGAGAAACATAAAGTGCCAAGCTACTTAAGGTGCTGAGCTATCCATGAAATAGCATGTGCTAAGTACTAGCAATACTTCAAGAGCCGAGTAACTCAGTAGATCAGCATAAGAGTTTGTAATTGCACAAACCATGATGCAAACAGTTTTTACAGCCGACATAAGGTAAATCTCGAAGGATTTAATGATGAGATCAAATCTTTTATTTTTCCTATGCAATCTACGTGCAGCCAATAAGAAAAATGATGAAGGCATGCAACCAATCAGCAAAAGATAAGTATTGAGCAGAAAATGAAGATTGAATATGGATTTTAGATCCATACCTAACCCTAAAGTTTCAAATGTCTTTATAAGGAAGACGAAATTGCATTGTAGAGAAGATGAGAGGTATGAGAAGACATACAAGGGTTTGCA
Organism: Cupressus sempervirens; assembly: GCA_028749045.1. Lineage (NCBI taxonomy): Eukaryota > Viridiplantae > Streptophyta > Pinopsida > Cupressales > Cupressaceae > Cupressus > Cupressus sempervirens. The sequence continues at coordinate 211,214,548 of CM053785.1, read as the reverse complement.
AGGAATTTTATTTTTAGAAGCAAGGATAATTAGATCACAAAAAAAAAGGGATCAAGATTAGAGAAAGCAGAACAGGTGCCTGCAATCAACAATCAAGGATTGTAATCAGTCAATTTCATGATACCTAATACTCTCTAGCAATTTTATTAGAATGGAAATCCTATGGTGATAGGTTAGCTTAATAGCTATTTCGATAAATCCTTTAACTAGGTGATTAAATCCTTTAACAGGGTAACACTTCATGTTAAGTGTTTGAAATCCTCTAACCAGGTCACTATTAACATAGTGTAAAGCCTTTAACAGGGCAAACCATTAGAAGTGGTTGAACAATATTGCTGCAGTAATTTTTGTGGGTATCATCCCCACCCCAATTTTACCTTCTTATTCTTGGAGGGTTTTTGTGTTACCAAATTTCAGTGTTATAAGTTATTGATGCATGTGTTTAGTTATATGTTTATTTGATGTATTTACATGCATGCAATTTACTTTCAGTTAAAAGTTTTATTGGCTAAAGTATGATACTTATGATTCACCCCCCCCGGCCCCACCCCCCCCCCCCCTCTCATAAGTACTCTTTCCATATTTGAAATTCCAACAATAGGTGCTTGCTTTAGTTCATATAGAGCTTTGTTTATTTTACATACCATATCTTTGTCTTTTGTCAAAGGAAAACCTTTAAGGGGCTCAATATATACCTCTTCTTCAAGTTCTCCATTTAGGAAAGTTGATTTAATATCCATCTGAAATAACTTAAACTTTTTATTTGTTAAATAAGCCTAGAACATTCTTATTGCTTCTATTCTTTCTACATGGGCATAAGTTTTGTCATGGTCTATGTCTTCTTACTATGAGTAACCTTTGCATATAAGTCTAGCCTTGTTTCTAACAACTTCACCTTGTTCATTTATCTTGTTTCTATATACTCATTTGATTCCTATCACATTCTTGTCTTTAGGTCTAGGAACTAACTCCCATATTTCATTCTTCATAATCTAATATAATTCTTCCTTCATTGCTTGAATCCAATGATTATCTTTATAGGCTTCATCTGCACTTTTAGGTTCAACTTGAGAAATCAAACATATGTCCTCATTAACTCTATTTTTTTGTCATCACACCTTTGTCTTTACTTCCAATTATCTCCTCTGGAGGGTGATTCTTTGTTAGATTTCTATTAGATGTAGGATTTTCCATCTCAACTCTTATCTCATCTCTAGGTTCATATCTCTTCTCTCCTTTTTTGTCAACAATTTGCACATCATTTTGCAGATCATTGGTAGTCTCAAAGAAAACTTCTACATTTGGTCTAACAATTCCAGAATTATCTTCTTCTTCATATGAATTGTAATCTAACATCTTTTCCTTACTTCTAAAATTTTCATCAATCTTTACATTTGTATACTCACCTATTATCTTGGTTCTATGATTAAAATATCCATATGCCTTGTTTCTCAATGCATAGCCAAGAAACATACCTTCATCACTTCTTGGATCAAACTTACCAATATCATCATCTCTCTTAATATAACACTTGCTTCCAGACATTCTGAAATACTTACCTGATGGTGAATGACCAAACCATAATTCATAAGGGGTCTTGCTCATACCTTTTCTAGTCTATACTTTGTTCATAGTGTACATTGTTGTGTTGATTTCTTCTCTCCAAGATATCTTGGATACATCATTCTCAAACAACATCGCTCTTGTTGCCTCTTCTCTTGATCTATTTCCTCTTTCTGTAATCCCATTTTGTTCAAGTGTCTTGTTTGAAGATAATTATCTCTTGATTCCATTCTCTTCACAAAAAATGTTAAACTTTCTAGAGGTGAATTCTCCTCCTCTATCTAATCTCAAACATTTTATCTTAACACTAGATCCATTCTTAACTCTATTCTTAAATATATTAAAATTCTCAAAAGCTTCAGACTTCTCTCCAAGAAATGCTACCCACATCATCCTACTGAAATCATCAACAAAAATCATGAAATACCTTTCACCATAGGATCCTCTTGTTCTAGAGGGACCACTCAAATATGCATGAACAATCCAGCTTCTCTATGGTTGTGAAATTTTTGTTGGGAAATGATACCTTCTTCTACTTAGCCAAAAAACATTATATGTCAACAACATTGGTAGGCTTTATTATCTTAGGCAAATCTCTAATTGAAAACATGCTACTAAATTTTACAATATTATCAAAGTTCATATGACAAAATCTCCTATGTCATAACTAATTGTTATCCACTTTTGCAACCAAATACGTCATTTCAGTGGGGTTCAACTAAAATACATTACCTCTGGACCTAGTTCTAGTTCCAATCATCTTACCATCTTTATCCTTGATAGTGCAAGTCTTTTCTGTGAATTGCAATTGATACTCTTTTTCCACCAACTATTCAACACTCAACAAATTATGTTTTAATCCATCAACAAAGTAAACATCATCAGTGTTATTCTTTCCATCTAAAGTAATGGATCCAATCCTTGTAATATGACAGACTGCATTATTACCAACTCTAACAAAACATCCATCATAGTTTTTGAATTTAACAAATTTATTCATAGCATGAGTCATGTGATGTGAACAACCACTATCTATTATCTAGTTAGACTTCTTTTTAACTTGGGAAACTAGAGCCTTTTCTTCTCTAATTTCTCTATCAAGATCATCTTCCTTAATAGCTACAAATCCTAGCTCATCATCACTTTCACTCTGACCTCTTTCATCAGATTCCTCTTCTTCATTAGCATACAAGAAATTCCTAGGTCTCCTAGGATTGAACTTTCCTTTATACTTCTTCTCTCTTTTAGGATAGTTAGATTCATAATGACCAAACTCATTACAAGTCCAACATTCAAAGATATTCTTACCATCTTTTTTATCTTTTCATAAGAAGTGGTATATCTTCTTCAATCTTCTTGTTTTCCTTAGATCTAGTTCTTCTGCTAGTAGCAAAATCTCCATGTGTACTTGTTCTTCTAGATAGACTTGGTCATACATTTAAGGCACTGAAAGTTGTCTCCACTCTTGTTATTTTACCTAAATATCTTAGACTTACTTCTATTTCTTCCAATCTTCCAAGCAATGTTTCCCTAGTAAACTCCTTAGTACAAGGTATAAGTAGTTGAATCATATGAGCTAATTGCCTAAATGGTGGTGTCAAAGTCTTCAAAATATTCCACACCACTTTATCTTCTTCCTTAGTTCCTCCATATGACTTAATTCTTGCAACAATCTTTGATATCTTACCAATATAGCTTCTTATAGATTCATCTTCCATCATGTTAGCATCTTGAAATGCACATATCTAATTCTACAATCTTACTCTTTTTGTATGTATATCACCTTCAAAATTAGATTCTAAAGTTTTCCAAAACTTATAAGATGGTTCTAGTGATTTTAATTGACTATATTCATTCTCTAGAAGAGATGATAGTAAATTTTTTCTAGCTCTCATGTTGCACATGAACAGATCTCTCTCTGCTTCACTACATTCTTCAAGTTTCCTTTCTTCGACAATTGTCTTTTCACTCTTTGTCAAGAGCCAATAACTTGGACCCATTCAAAGGAAATGAGTCTTCAACTTCTCCTTCTAACTATCATAGTTGGCCCCAACAAATCTACAACTATCCTTTCTGAAAAGATTTTCCATCGATCTCCCACAGTGGTTAAGCTTATCCTTCAAGGACCTGATGCTCTGATACCAATTTTTAGAATATATAGTCCACCAATATAATTGAGAAGGAGTGTGGGGTTGAATCAGTTATACAACTAATATCACAATTATCAATCTTATTAAACTTTAACCATATGAAAAATATAATCAGAAACCATAATGAGATACTCATAAACAATAACACTAGATATGTTAACTAGGGAAACCCATGATCAAAGGGAAAACCCTAGTGGGGATGGTACCCACAAGATGATGCACTAATATAAATATTCCTTCTTAGAGGATGGACCCTATTAGGAGTCTATAACAACATTCAATACATATCAGTCCCTGTTAAGAGACTTTGAATCCCTATTAAGAGATTCCAACCTTGTTAGGATTTATCCCAACCCTGTTAGGAGTTGTGGAAGACAATTAGACCCACTACCCAAACAACTTCAAGGGAAAGATTAATGAACCCACTGTCCAAATGATCTTTAAATTATTCCTTGCAATATATATATATGAATATGAATAGTACTTCCTTCCTCTGTCCTATCAACCGGACCTCTGCTCCTTTTGATCTTGTAACCAGATCACAAATCTTGCATCCAATAATCTCTTAGATTTCTTACTCGCATTCAATAAACACTATGCTCCTTTTTACACTTTTCACTTCATACAATGATCACAATATCCATACTCCTCTTATAAATAAGGAAAAGAACTTTCCTTTATACCATATCTTAAAAATAATTCCTTGAGTCGGCCTTAAGGCTTTCCCAATTAATTATAATAAGATAATTAATTAATTTACAATTACAATAGCATTGTTACCTCATAGTATATACAAAACTTCATATGTATGACTTTAGGACCTACACACTTGTTGATTCCCCATCAGACTATCCTCTATCATTGGCTGACTATGCATCAACAAATTATACCACTATCAAAGGATATAATGAAAACTTCAAAAAATGCTTCTCAAGTACTCTCTCTGTGTACTGCTCTCTGTAAATCAGGTACAACTTCCTTAAGTCTTCAACTTACGTGTTGTGCATTTAACCTTCATATAAAGACATTGTACTCAACATGTCTACAAATGCGCATCATCCGCTAATCAAAACATTTTTTGTACAACTAAGATCTTTGTTTGTTACTCTATCAATCTTCATAGAATTACTGCTATGTTGACATCAATGAAAAACACAGTCATGAATGTAGCATGTCAATACTCTCCAATGCTTAGAATACTCCACCAAAGTAGTATCATCAACATTCATGCTAACAAATCTAACCATCCCCTTTCGAGAGGCTAACCCTCTCTACCTCAACCACACCCTCATCTTCATTGAACTTGTATCCACTCAAACACTCACAACAAACAAGGAGTCAGTACCCATTAAAGTCCAACATGGATATATATATCATATCATGAATAACATAGCATCATCATAAATAAAAAATAGGAAATTATCCATAGCTACATCACCAAGTAAAATTCATCAATATAATCACTTTAGCATGAAAACACAATATCTTCTCTAACATGTCAATGAATTAGTTTACCATTTAAATCAAACTAATTAACTTAATTATTTCCATAATTCTTGTTCAAAATGAAGGTTGACCAGATTAAAGTAGGCTAAAACACCACATAAGCAAGCAACTAAAGATGTCGACATGCAAGAAGTGACAACCCTCCCCTCTAGGAAGAGGCATAATCCCAATGTCAAATCACAACAAAATAAGCACTCGCACGTCCAAAACTAATGTCTAACAAAAATAAAGCATGCTATACAAAAATATGAGGAAATGATTTCTATAGATGCTTTGTATCCTTCCAAGTGCCATCGTCCACACAAAATTGGTCCCATTGGACCTTATACTAGAGGACTCCCCCTATCTCGTACCTTGATGGTATGCTTCTCAATGAGTCGGGTGGGTTGAATTGTTATCACCCTTGGGTCCTATACCTAGAATACATGCTAGTCAAGCACATGAGATATATCAAGATGATATGGCTTAAGCAATGAAACATGAAATACATTGTGTATGCAAGCTAGTGCGGGTGGAAGAGAAAGATGATAAGCAACTAGGTTGATAACCTCTAGCACCTGAAAGGGGCCAAAAAATATCAATGCAAGCTTGGAGCTCTTGCCAAATGAGATTGAACTCTTATGTGGTCTCACCCTCAAAAACACCTTATCCCCTGTCTGAACTATCTGAAAGTGTGCTTCTTATCAGCATAACTCTTTTGACAATCAACTACTTCCTTCAACTGACTACGGATAAAAAACATCTTCTCTTCCATTTCTTTAAACATCTTAGGACCAAAAACAAGCCTATCCTCAACCCTATCCCAATTGATAGGAGTATGAAACTTGTGTTTATAAAGGGCCTCAAAAGGAGCCATGCCCAAAGAAGAGTAGTAGGATTTGTTATAAGAAAACTCCACCAATGGAAGGTATTCCTTCCATTTGTATTGTTGATCCATGTGGTACATGAGAAAAAAATCTTCGAGCATCTAATTGACCCTCGTAGTCTATCCATTAGTCTTAGGATGGTAAGCGATGCTGAAGTTCAGGCGTACACCCAAAGCAGAATTCAAGGTTTTCCAAAACCTTAACATTATCCCAATATCCCTATCAAAGATGATGGTTAATGGTATACCATGCAATCAAAATATCTCCTGCACAAATTTCCTTTCTAAAACTAGAGATCTGTCTCTCAAACTACTAGGAATGAAATGGGTAACCTTTGTTAATTTATCAACTATGACCGAGATAACATCATGCTTGCATTGAATCATGGGTAAAGCCTCTACAAAGTCCATCCTGATAACCTATCATTTGTACTGTGGAATCTCATGTGGATATAGAAGTTCTATTGGATGGACATGCTTAGGTTTGACACATTGACATTCCAAACACTGGGCAACATAGTTTGCTAGATCCCCTTTGAGTCCTGGCCAAAAGTATAGTGGCCTCAAATTAGCCATCATCCTATTTACCCTTTGGTGCCCTGAAAATGGAGTACAATGCATCTTCTCTAGAACTAATTATAACAACCCTTCATAGTCAAGAACATATATCGTGCTCTAGTATTTTAGTAACCCATCATCATCAAGTGAATATCCATCAAAATGTGGATCACTTGAGTCGGTATATAATGTCAACTTTACCCATTCATAATGAGTGTCTCCAAGAAGGTACTGAAGAATGTACTCTCTCATACGAGTTTGAGAAGTAGTGATAGTGGTGATATGTCTTCTCTAATTGAGTGCATCTGCTACCCTATTCTCCTTGCATTTGATATACTCAATGTGAAAGTCATATTCACTAAGGAATTCAAGCCATCACCTCATTTGCAAAGCATGTACTATTGCAGCCAATTCTAAGTGATGTGAAGCATAGTTCACCTCATGTTGTTTGATCTTTTTGGACTCATAGGCAACAACCTTTCTGTCCTACATTAGTACACCTCCAAGACCATCGCTAAAGAATTTTTTGTGACAGCAAAGTTTCCATTAGGATTTGATATAACCAAGATTAGAGCAGTAATCCTTTCCTTAAACATTAGAAAATATTTCTTGCATGTTTCTATCCACTCAAATCTTTTACCCTTTCGCTGGAGAGATGTGATTAGTGCTACAAGCTAGAAAATCCCTTTGTGAATTTTTTGTAGTACCTAGAAAGACCCATAAAACTCCTAACTTCACTCACATTTTGTAGAGTTGGCCTTTCAAGGATAGCTTTAACCTTTGTAGGGTCTACTACTATTCCATCTACTGACAAAATATGCCCCAAATAATGAATCTCCCTCTGATAGAATGAGCACTTGGAGAGCTTCCCATATAGTTTTCTCTCTCTTAGACATTGCAAAACTAAGAGCAAGTGCTTTCCATGCTCTTCTAAAGTCTTGGAGTATATCAAGATATCATAAATAAATTAATATCTCCATGAATTTGTTGAGATAGACTCTAAATATGTTGTTTATTGGGTTCACAAAAGCGCCAAGCACATTTGTCAGTCCAAAAGGTAAGACTACAAACTCATAATGCCCATACCTAGTTCTGAATGTTGTTTTGTGTATGTCTTCACCCTGAATCCAAATTTGGTGATATCTGAATCTCAAATCAATTTTCAAGAATATGGTCACTCGCTTCATCTAGTCAAACAGTTCATCAATTTGTGGAAGAAGATATCAATTCTTTATGATCACCTTATTTAGCATATGGTAATCAGTGTACAACTTTAAGGTATTTTCTTGTTCTTGATGAAGATTATAGGAGCTCCCCATGGTCATACAATAGGGTCGATGAAACCCTTGTCTAGAAGTTCTTATATCTAAGTGTTCAACTCATACATCTTTGTGGAGGTCATATGGTAGGGAACCTTCGATTGTGGTTCTGCTCCTAGCACAAGTTCTATGGAGAAATCAAACTCACTCTTAGGAGGTAGCTTAGGAAATTCGTCTAGAAACACATCCCTAAATTCATGCAAGAGAGGGTGATCCTCTAAATGAGGTGGAATCTCTTCCAAATTCTTGACATGGTAACCATATAACTTGCATCCCTTCCTCTTTTCTTTGTTTAATTGCATAGCTGAGATTTGTCTCAATTAAAGTGATTGCTTGACACCATTTACTATCACTGAGTGACCTGTGTCAGCAAGGCATTGAATTACATTATCTTGATAGTTAACTATGGCTTTATGTTTATTTAACCAATTGATACCTAGGATGACATCATACGAGCCCAAAGGCATTACATATAGGTTGGCCTCAACTCAGAAGCTATGGAGTTCCAACTCACTGCAAAATAAGCATTGCTCTACCTTGTAGTCAGCCCTATTTCCATACTCTAAAATCTATGGTTCATCCATAAAACTAGCCCTAACAAGTATTTTATCTACTATCTTAGGGCCTACAAAGAATTCAATAGCACCAGTATCTATAAGAATAGAGACTGGGTATCCAAAAAGTGTACCAGTCATCTGAATAGGAGTAGCCTGATACTCTGCTTGCCTATGGTCAACTGCTGCATGAATGTGATGTTGAGGTGGAAAATCCCTTATGTCGAACCACTAAGTGAATTTAGCAACAAAATAGTTATCGCCACACACAAAACATCCTATTCTTGGTGCCCTTTTGTCATTATTTCCACTATTTCCATCCTTATTATTTCCATTCGTATTGTTTTGGTTTTTATTATTGTTCTAGTTTTCTTTGTTCCTATTCCTATTAGAATTATGTTTCCCTTTTCCTTTCATGTTCCTGATCTGTTGCTTCTTTCCATCCCCCTTTTGCCTATCATCCTAATACTTCTTGTCATCACGGTATTTCCTCTTATAATTCTACTTATCATAGTTCTTGGATGAAGATACATCCTTCAGTTATTGCTCCTCTTTTAGAGCCTTTTGAAGGGAAAAATCCATGGTCTCGAACTCCAACATCTCAACCTCATTGTAAATTCAATATTTTTGATTCTGGGTGTGATTGTGTGTAAGTTTGACAACATCAATGTTTCGGATCATACTCAATACTCATTGTAAATATCAGGTCACAAGCCCATAACAAAATTTCATGTCTTGAAGAGCTCATCATGCTAATACTATGGAACACACCTCACCAAATGATAGAAATGTTCATGATATTGTGTGTCATTCACGTTCCCTTGAACTAGCTTGTAGAAATCTATTGATTTCTTGTCATCGAATAGTTGAGGTAACCATCTTTTGCAAAAAAGTTGTAGAAATTCCTCCCAAGTTACCTCCCCATGCTGAAATTTCTTCTCATCCATTATGTTCTCTCGTAGATGCCTCTCCCATTAGCTGAAATGTAGCCCAAACTGCCCTCGATTTTCCTATGTAATTCGAGACAAGAAAATACTTTTGGGTAAAAGCACAAATTTGTATCACCATTTTATAAAGGAAAACGCTACCAAAAGTACAATTGTCCACCTTCAATGACATAAAATTGGTATTATTATTTAGAATTTCAAAATGAAGTAAACTAATTAAATGTGTAGAAATGGAAAAATTTTAGGATTATAATTTTTAATAATTATTTGGAATGAGAATTCATGATATATTTTCCTAATTTTTAAAGACAATTTTTAGTTGTTGAAAAACGTTGAAAATCAGGGGTCTAGTTCCCACCACAAAATTATATGAAAATAAACTCATTTCCCTTTGATCTCAACTTATGTTATAGATAACATATAGCTAGAACAATCAAAAATAAAAATTGATTTTAGAAAATGATTCAAATTTCAACTCACTTGATATCAATAGTTTTCATCTCCTACAACATTTTTAAAATTAAATCTATTCTAACCAAATGAAGAATTCTACATTATAAAATGGTGTTTAAATTTTATTAAAAAAATCATAAAAAATAGTAAGAGTTATCGAAACATCATTTTTCTGAAATAATTTTATTTCTTTAGTAATTAGATACAAACTAGTATAAAACATGCATTTAATAGATATTTCCAATTTAAAAAGTGTGAGACCATATATAACTTAGCTAGAATAAATTTATCCAAATCGTATGTTTAAAAAAAAAAAAATTTTAGATAGAAATACTCAAATTTAGTCATTCTAATAAGTCGGCCTAAAAGTTGACACAACTTTGTACTTTTACCCTTTTCCATTTTGGAAATACATGCTTCTGCATCTTCCGCAGAAGCTCTACCATGAAACATGGGTGGAATCACTTTCTTGAGATCTAAGTTGCTCAGGTCAACTTCTATCTGTACCCTATCATAATTAATGAGAGCAATCTAATGGTCAATTCCTGCCTTATGCTCTTCCTTAGATCTCCTAAGGGCCTTATCCAACTGATCATCCTCACATTTCTTCCTTTGTTGCTCCTCCTGCTTGTGTAGGGCTTATAAGTGTTGATCTTCATCATGCTTTCTTGCCTCCTTAGTGTGTCTTCCTCGAGCCTTGTGCTCTAAGGTATCCATCCTTTGGCCTTCTTGTTGTAAGAAAGCCCTCTGTTAAGTCAACAGTGTAAATATCTGATCCATCCTTTCATTAGGTTCCTCAGCTCATGCACCACTACTGGATCCACCTCTATGGTTAGCTCTTTTGGCTATGATGATAACTCAAACACTTGATACACATTGGCGCATGCTAGCATGGTAGCACAAGCCTAGGCGCTAATACCATATGTAAGAACTAGATCCTAATCAGAATTGCCACATCATACAATTTTTAAAAAAATAATGTGGGGTAAAATAAATATAAGAAAACTTGTTGAAATGTCAAAGCCATTCCATTTATATTAAATAAACAAAGTAAATAAACAAATAACTTTCTCACATAAAATAGAGTTTTGTTACATTGATCAAGATGCTTTCTATTCAACATAAATCATCAGTGCATGATAAAAGGGTACATTGACATCAGTTTAGGTACATTACATTCATGTTCCAATGATTATGTATAATACATTATTGAAAAGTACATACAATGCCTTGAACTTGTATGTGTGTTTCGGTCTCCAGAGTTGTCAGACATTGTCCATCTTCTATTTAAGACTAGAGTGTGGCCAAAACACTTTTACCATGCCAACCACAAAGAATTTAGCTCCCTTGGGGTCCTTGACACAAAGAATGCCCTGACCCTGGCATGAGAAGCCTAAGAACTCGGAACAAGAGGATCGGATGGATCTGGTGAATCTGTGAAACATACTACTTTCCACATAGAGTCTAAACATGAAATGTGATAGGGATAACAACATATAAAATAAGAAATCAAGGCACGTCTACCCATATACAGACTGAATTCTACTTATATGCAGCAAGTAAAATATGACATATCTACACATATGCATTTACTCTGAAAGATGTAATGAAAACATAATCAAGACCATGCGATCAGCTTTAACAGAAAAAGAAAAGCAAAACATAATACATCCTCTCTAATACCTCCCTTTTATAGCCACATTACACCCAACCATAAGTTACTAAAACTACACTCAAGGCAATAGTCCAATAATTGATAGTACGTTTTCTGAGGAACTTCGTTCAGCATTGTACTAATTTTTACAAAAGTAATATGTGTAGATATGTTTCAAGTTTTATATCTACTCAGAGTTTTCTCATTTCATGGTAAAGTTTGTAACGAAGGAAGAAAGGAAGGTTGTCCACATGGTTGAGCTTAATTTTTTTCTTTATAAAAATAGTAGATACATTTCCTATGCTTTTTACCACAAAATAAACGTTTCCCAGAATATGGAACAATACCTTCATCTAGTTTGAACAATCTCTTTCAGAATGTGGTACAGCACAATAAACATACAGTTGTTGGAGATCACGTGTTTCCCTTCAGTAATCACATCTATTGAACAGTCTCTTATTAACATAGAATTGGGAAAGATCAAAACACACTCTTATTCATTCTCTAGCTTAGAATTTATTCTCATGCTAAACAAATTACAAACAATTTCACAGAAGGTAAGAAAGAAAATGGAAGTTAACATGCACATCTTGGTCCACAAATTGCATTAGAATGAATTAATCAGATTTGTTATAATCAGCACCGTATTTCTTTACACTGTAATTCCTTCCCATCTACTGCCATATCTTAGGGATTCTACGCACTACATCTGAGTTTCCCGAGCAAGTTAAATACCATTTTAAGGATTCTAATCATCTATGTTTTCGTAAATGTTAAGACACAGAGGTAAGTACCTGAACGCATTCATTTCTCTCACTAATTTGTAACTCGCATCATGCCACAAAACCAGTTTTTCGAATTAAGAATTTGTTCTTATAAGAAAAAGAAACTAACATTTCTAGGCGGTCTGGTACATTCATGGGAATAACTTTCAATAAATGTCTATTCCCAGCCGCTAAAAACAAACAACAGATCCTCTCAAGACCGGTTATTCCATGAATATTGTGGCATCAGTGATTTGGGATTGGAGGAAAACAACGGTTTTCAATCTACATTGGGGTTTGGCATCTTTCACACCTCTATGTAATGTGACCTCCCCATCAAAACGTTAGTATGGAAGAAAGAAAGGAACGGTATATGGAGCTTCAGCTCGTAATCCCGTAATTGTTGACAAACACAAAGACGGGGGAGTGCAAGAAATTAAATCTAATGCCAGATCCTATAACTTCTTCTCTTGGATACTCTATTGAGATGAATTGCCAGAACAACCACTCACAGAAATCCATTAGTCTTTTAACCCAACATTTACAGAATCTGACCACATAATACAGTGAAATATTGCATCTAAGAGAAAAACCTGGTACTTTGTAGTTCTGATGGTGTACTCCCAGTTTTGCCTCTTCTTCCTCTAGCCTCTGCCGCCAGAGCTCGATGCCCTTTCCTCCTAATTGCTCTGTTTTTATCTTTCTTCCTTGGCGTAACTGGCCCAATTTCGTTTAGGTGCTTTTCCTGATTTTTTAAAACCTATTTCCCACTTATTCCATCTTTTTATTAACTAGCACTTGCATCTTTGAAGGGTGCAAGGGTTACCCAACAGTATTATATATCTATTATATTTTCAATCTAATTTATTTAATAGATTTTAAATGTCTTATAACAACATAATAAAATTCTTATAATAATATCACAATTTATCTATTATATTCTATTATATTCTCAATATAACAATATATCTATTATATTCTCAATCTAACTTCTTTAATAGATTTTAAATTTGACTCAAAAACTACATAATAAAATTCTGATAACAGTATCACAATTTGACTTGCTGTGAAAAATATCTCCTACTGTACTTTTGCTCACCAAACTACCCTAATTTTAAACAATGTCCAATGTCCATTCTACACAGCCTTCACTCTACATCTCAAAGTATCTTAAGCTTTAAAAAGCAACTAAAACCAAGCGTTGAAAACAACCAAGTGTAAAACAATGGGAGATAAAAGAGAAATGAATCCCATAGCCATGCAAGTACAGATCATGCCATAGAATAAAACACTTGAGATTTCAAAGTAGTAAGCACAAAAAGTTACAGTGAAAGAATAGACCAATTCAAATCATGTCATAGAATAAAACACTTGAGATTTCAAAGTAGTAAGCACAAAAAGTTACAGTGAAAGAATAGACCAATTCAAAGAGTGTGCCAATGAAATCTTTCATATTGAATCCACAATTTCGCCATTCCCACTTGTCATGAAACATAACAAATCCAACACTTGCACCAATCTATCTCGACATCATTCAAATCGATTTCATATTAGATCCATATTTTCACCATATTGACATAACATCAACTATTACAAATCTAAAACTTGTATTAATCTATCTCTACATCACCCAAATCAAAACCAACCGATCTTCCTGTGAGCAAAACCTAAGAACAATAGCTTTTGTCAAAATGATTAACCTCTAGACTGGAGGTGGGAAGAACCATGTTGTTGGGGCAAAAGAGGGGCGAGAGAAGCTGTCCCTGCTTGTGGGAGAGGAAGGGCAAGAGTCCATGGGCATCAATAGCTTGGTGGATTAAGGAATTGACATCATCTTCAGGTGTGGAAAGGCAAGTGTTGCTCGCCATTGTCATTGTGATGTTAAGCACAAATTAGCTAGCATAATCTATCACACCCTTGATCTTCTTGGCTTTCATGCTTTTCTAGACACTGAAGATCTTGAGTTGGGCGATTCAATACCTCAAGAAATAGAGGAGGCAATGCGCACTACAGCACTTCATATTGCTATTTTTTCAAAGAATTATGCGCAATCTCCCTGGTGTCTAGCAGAACTATCTTCCATGCTCAAAACTAGTACCCCAATTCTTCCTGTCTTCTATCATGTTGAGCCCTGCGATCTCAGACGTTATAGGCATGCTTTTTCCCAACACGAAGAGAAGGGAAGGCACTCCTCAAGCACGCTAGAGGACTGGAAAATGGCACTCGGAAGAGTCTCAAATCTCTTAGGCCATGTATTCAACAACGATAATGGGTAAGTGTTCATTATATGTCTGATACTCATATTTGAATGATGTTTAATTGTATTTGTTATGGTTGTAAATGTTACAGTGATGAAGGTATGTTGTTGAAGAGCATAGTGAACTCTGTATTGAGAGTGATGAAAAAAGAGCCGTTGGAGGTTGCCAAACATCCAGTTGGAATAGATGAAATTGTATAAGACTTTGAAAGGAGTCGAGAAGAATATGTGGAGAATGAGCAGCAGCAAGTACAAATTATGGGAATAGTAGGGTTCAGAGGCTTCAGTAAAACAACACTTGTCACAGAGCTTTTCAATAGGAAATGCTCTTCCATTAAGAGTTCCAGTTTTGTGCATGACGTAAAACAACAACGCTGACTGCACTTCCATGTTCACAAAAGTCCTCTTGAATCGATCCATGGTGAGGGAGATCTTTTGCATATTCACAAAAGTCCTCTTGAGTCGAGCGCCTTCACAATTCCGGACATGGACTTGCTGATGTCATCCATTTTGCTTTGGCTACTCAAACGGAAAACCACCGCATCCAGTATGGACCCCAATCTCAAATAGTTGAGTTGCTTGTTGTGCTTTCTGATTGCATTTTACAAACACATTGAAGAGGCCAGGGTTAATGTAGAGAACAACCAGAAAGATGAAGAATATAGAAAATAATAGAAGCATAAGATCACTTCCCTCAGAACCACATCCTCCTCATTTTCCGTCATGTCATCAAATAATGCACCAAAACTATCATACTCCTGAGATTTCCCTTGTCTTATCTTTGTCGTCTAATTGTTATGAAATGGTGCCTCAGTAGATGTAGTAGTACTGTAACCCGCTGTTAGAGAGTGCGGGAGTTTCGATCCTGCGACCACTGAAATCAAAATAAATTTGTATGATAAATTAAAATAGATTTATATTTTAAATTATATTTGAGGATTTGGATGATGATGATTAGGGAACATTAAAAACATACACTTTACAGTCAGTAGCTAGCTCCCACCTGGTGGTTGAACTCTTGTCAAAGAAAAATAAAATAGAAAAATGTAACTAATATTGAACAAGACTACAAATAAAAGAAAAGAAAAATAGAAAAATGGAAGAAATATTGAAAAAGGCCATGTTGTTAGGAAATGGCTCTTTCTATCCCACTACCACTGAAATCAAAATAAATTTAGATTACAAAAATATTATCATTTTGTTGATGTCTAGATATTTCCCCCTCAAGAGAGGTTACAACTATTCTCTTATTTATTTACAAAGATGGCTTTACACAAATAATAGTACTTATAAATAATAGATTATATTAAAGTAGTACATTAGAATGATGCTGGTTATATTATTTTATTTATTATTTATTGTACATTTTATGTGTTAAAATACAATATTTGATCATTTAATTTTACTCAACGTCATCTTGTAGTATAAAATAAAATATTAATTTATAAGAGGTTCATCAAGCAAAAATGGTCCTAAAGTCTTAAGCTTCAGACTAGAAATTTTATTTATTTATTTTATAAACATGATAAACTCATTTAAAAAATTAATTACCATTTACACTCTTTTGATATATCTAAAACTATATATTTTAATTTGTTAAATTGATTATAGTCATTTATTTAATTGTAAAAAATAAAATTAAAGTGGTAGATAGATTAAAAATATTTAAATTATTTTGATAATTTATATTAACATTTCTTTTATCTATACATATTTTGGTTCAATTGATATGTCACAATAAATTTAAAAATAAATGATATCTATAGTTCATTAATTAAAACATTACATCGTAGAAATTTGTGTTTTTGTTAGTTTTTAGCAATAATTATATTAACAATTTTCATTTAATAGATTTAGTATGTGAAAATCCTCTGCAATTTCTGGTGGATAAACTAAACTCACATCAATGACAAATAGAAAAATGTGAGAAATATTGAACGGGGCAAAAAAAATAAAAGAAAGGAACAAGGAACATATAAATGACGATTGCGTATAGTATTTTCCTTTTACATGTGTAGCAATTTAGAAGCAAGCAAGAAATTCAGCTTAATAAATGCTAAGCAATATAAAATTTGTGGTCGCTGCAAAAAGAAATGTTGCTATAGCAAATGCAATATGTCATTTTAATATTTATTAGTCAACTGTTCGAAACATGCAAAATATCAGCAAGTGAAGAAATATAAACCAGGGTGCGTCATGTCCGTGTCTCCCACAGTAGCAATGCTTGTTCCAGCCGCCACTATCATCGCCAGTCCCATCATTATTGCAAAGAAACAACAATGTTCAGGAAAGCTCTAAAATATTGTCCATTTACAAAAAATGGATACAATTTTCAGAGAACATAGTAGGATTTATCTCATTTGCAGAATTTATGCCTGCCCTTGTGATCAAACCCTAATGTTTTAGATCTTAAGATATCGGTCTATTGCTCTGGATAATTTGTTTCACCTATTTGCAAAGAATAATATCATTTTGGAAGAATGATGGCTGGGAGTGAAATAAGACAGGTGATAGGATAGGCTAGTGTGGGCCCGGTTGTGACTCATCTCAGTCTTCACGTTCACCGTTAACGGAGGCGTTTGCCGAATGAGCACAAATTCAAAATTTAAACTCACTTCTTATTCCCGCCCACCGGCTCACGGGTTAAGTTACCGCCGTGCAAAACATTGCTTTGTCAGATGTTGCTCTGCTCTCCCTCATTCGCTCTCATATCTATTTCCTTCTATTGTGAAAAGATGCCTTGCAGAGGAGAAAGAACTGTCTGTTGCAGAGAACTGTGTTGTTTGCACAATGTGGAATTATTTGGCAGACTACTTTATAGAAATGTTTTTGCATGGAACGCCTTGCTTGCAGGATACCTAGGAAGAGGATTTGTGGAAAAGCGTTGAAATCTTACTAGAAATTTTTATTTGCAGGCGTCAATCTAGATTCCTCAATCTTTGGCAGAATGCTCAAACTCTGGAATTTTGTCAAATCCACTCGTTGCAGCTGCCCTGGTAGACGTATGCAGAACGTGGAAGCAGGGAGATGTGAACTGTTCAACATAATACCGCCCCCACAACAATATGAGTTCACAGAATGCTCTGGTTGCAGGATATTCTCAATAAAATATTCGTTTCAAAGGCTTCAGAAACGTTCAAGAAATTCCAATCGGTAGGGGTAAATGCAGGCTCTACAACCTTTGCCAGAGTCCTCAAGCATTTAGCTTGTGTAAATGCAGTTTAGTTTAAAGATGACATTTGAATGAGATGTGCAGCAGATATATTTACATCATAAAAAGGGGAAAAATATACATGTAGAAGGCTTGCCAATATTGAAAAATTTAGTATAAAGATCCTACAAATCTATGTTAGATTAAATGTAAATCATATGATTATCATACCAAAAATATAGTAGGTTTCTTTTATTCGTCGATTATTTCTAAAAGTAAAAACAAAATATCGCAGATAAGGGTGCGGTCCCATGAGGGGGGCTTAAGCTCTATTTTTTAGGAAGTGGGTGGTCTCATGAGTAAAATATAATTTTGCTAGGGGATTATTTAGAATCTTCTCCTGAAAAGTAGAAGCCCCACATTTGTAGGAACCGGGTGAAAAAAGGGTGGGGCTAGAAATAGCCCCACTAGCTTAGGAATGTTTTTTGCCATTTGTCAATAATCTAAATTTTAGATTTTAATTAAAATGTAATTTTAGAGGGAATTAAAATTTTCAGCTTATTTTAAATGCATATCTTCCTTTAATTTTGGAGCTATAATTTTGAGCATAAATCATGGGACTGCTAGCTTTAAAATATTCCCTAAAAAATAGCAAGTGGCTTCCGCTCTATTTTATAGGAAGCCCCCTTCCATGGGACCCTAGCCTAAGAATGCCTTATTAGGCTCAATGAAATATTTCCTCAAAAAGAAAAGATTGTCATCAAGCTAATCATTCAACTCAGAGCCAATGAATCTAATTAGATAGTATTTCAAAATGATGAAAAGATTACTCGATATATCTAACAATATACCGATAAGTATAGAATAAGTCATAGAATTAAGAAATGCATGTGATCAAATATCTTAAAAATAATTCTAGAAGGTATGTTAAATATGATTATTCTAGAGAACAAAGATAAGATGTAAAAAAGATCAAGGAAATATATAGGATTTCTTAAGAAAAATTATGAAACCAAGTTATATACTAAGAGGAAAATCTAACATGTCTAATTAGCATCTACATTTCATATGACCATGTTGTGGTTAATGATTATAAAGAATTGAAAAGATAGAACAAGGATACAATGCAACACACAATCAAAATATCTTACTTCGTTTTTAGATGTGCATATGAAACAGTACCACTCTCACATTAGAAAGGATTTAATATTTAAAATATATTGAAGATGGTAAATAAGTATTTTATATATCAAGGAGGTCATTTCAAAGGTACCCAAGTTGGTCAATATTAAGTTCTCTATATATTTTATCTTATATACATGTATCTAGAGACAAGATAAAATCACTTCAACTCTTACTCAATAGGATGACAAGGTTGGTGCAAAGTAATATCGTGTGCCATTCTAGTCTAAAACTAAAAGAATTTATGTAGAACTGCAACTTTGTAATGAAATATATGATATTTTTATAAGATTATAATAAAATTAATTAGGATGATAATATGTTCATTAATTTAAACACTAATTAAATTCTAAATCAAATGTTGCAACAATATGCTCTAAAAAAGTACATACAAAATTAAAAAATAAAATTATTTCTAAACCTTTGAATATATGACACATTGAGAACCACAAATAATGGTTATTGATTTGAGTATGATATTCTTCTTTACATGTATTGATGATGAAAATCATATTACTAATGAATTTTCATATGAAAAGCATGACAAATTATAGTAAGCAATAGCTAATGAATATAGTAATGTTCATAGACTATTTATTGAATGTGACATACAAATATAAATTATTCATAAAGAGGTCATTCTCACTTTAAAAATAGTGAAAGAAAACAAAAAACATACTAAGTATACAATCCTAATTGTAAGCACAATGCTTAATTGGGCTCATTCTCGTGTTCTTGAGTTTTCATGTCATACTTGATTCAACCGTATTTCTCTTTTCATTTCAACATCTTCTCTATAATCACAATTCTTGAACCAAAATTTGAGGTTTCTTGGGGGGAATAGGTAGGCCCAATAGATATTGAAGTTTTCCCTAAAATTCAAATTAAGGGCCCATCTCAATGCTTAAGAAAGAAATCTATTAGCCTATCAGCTTCCTTCATGTTTTGAGTTTTGAAATATCGTGATAGGTACATTTAACAACACTATCTTTCCTATCTAAGCCTCTCTCTCTTCTATCCCATTCTCTCTCACTCTCTCTCCATCCTATCTAAGCCCCTCTCTTCCTATCCCATTCTTTCTTTCTCTCCATCCTATCCCTAAGTGAGCTTACTACCCCTTTCTATGCATCTGATACCCTAATCTCTCTCTCTCTCTCTCTCTCTCTCTCTCTCTCTCTCTCTCACACACACACACACACACACACACACACACACACACACACACACACACACACACACACACACACACACGTGCGCAGCGTGCACATGCGCACACACAAACACACACGCGTGCACGCGCGCATGTGTGCACACACAAACACACATGCGTGAATGCACGCGCGCAGACACACAGACACAGACACACACAAATTACTCTTTCACTTTACTGCACTCTCTCTATCCTATCCCCTCTCTCTCCTCCTAGCCCTTATTCTTTTTTTTTCCATTGAATCCCCCCCCTCTCTCTCCCTCCTCCTCCCTCTCCCTCTCTCCATCATATCCTCTCTCTATGCCTCTTTATACTATTCATTTTGTACCTCTCTCTTCTTATCACCTTCTCTACCTGCCTCACTCTCTTTTGGCTATGTAAGTGTCCTCAGTAGTGCATCACACTATTGTTTACATTGTGCGCACATGTTATAGCCTGTACATGCTTTATAATGCTTTCAAATTCACCAAACCTAAGGCTTTTATTTGCATTAGAGATCCAACCCATAGGTTTGGTCATTTCAAACTAGTCTTAAATGTGATTTCCAGCAAGCATACCAAAAAATGCATCAATTTTTCTTGTATGCTCTCCATCAAGTTTCACCGTACTTGAATACCAATAAAATCGAGTTACATGATATTGTAGATCTCTATGTTAGTTATGTACCATATAATTTATTTTGAATTTAGACTATTTTAAGATTTTCAACTATAATTTATTTGGACAATGTATGTCCATTTTCTCTCTAAAACTAATGCGTACTATTTGGGAGTTAGATTTTAGCTCCTTCGTACATTAATTTCTCAACAATTTATTGTTTAAGAATCTAGACTCCATTCTAAACACTTTAAAGAAAATAAGTTTTTATTTTTTATTAAATATCAATGATTTTTAGGGGGAGCACATAGATATTTCACATTTTTGGGACGTGTACACTTCTAATATTCATAAATAAATATGTATGTATATATATATACACAAAAAATTACCCAAAAAATATGAGATAAACTACATGGTGTGAGCTAACTTATGAATAAAGAAATTAAATAATTTCCAACAAAAAAAGATTTTAGGGGGACCACACTTCGCACTATGTTATGTTTAAATATTGACAAAATAGTACCACTTTCTGTGTCCCCCTTTCTTGAGGGCCTTAAACTCCACCATTTTAAAAACACATTAGTATTTAAGAAATCAGATTTAGAGGACTACAACTTTTGTTTTAGTCATATCTTGAAATTTTAAGTGTAGCTATCTTCAAATACTTGCCAAAGTTCATAAATTGCTAATTTTAAAAAAAAAAGTGGCATCTTATACCCCCTTTTTGGTACCACAACTTTGTGCACTTACCCCAAGAATTTGTGCCTTGTTCCCCAAAATGATACTAATGTACATGACTACATGTTCAAGGTGGATGATATAGCATAGGCTTCTACATAGACTAAAGCACCTAATGGAGAGGTGCTTGACATGAGATATTAGTAGGGGCATGTAGAGCCATGGAATCATATCAATAGGGTAAGACTAAACATTTAACTTGTGGTAAAAATGGGGTTGTAACTACAGTTCAGCCAACTAATTAAATCTAACAAATAAGATAGTTTGGTCTTAGGATGAATAGTTTGAAAGATACATAATAGTGTGACTTTTAACTAAACATCACTACAACTTTAGGCATAGAGTGAGATCTCCTTGTCAAATTCAAACGAGGTCAAATCTCCTAGAATGGAGAGAACTTATTGTAGGCATGTGGTCTTGTATCACTTGACAACATGATGATACATCACATGAGCTCCAAGTTACAAGGCACAAAATTCTAATGCAAGATCATTCTTAGTGCACCTTAGGGACACTTCAGTATGGGGTCATCATGGACATTCTATGAGTCTTTGTGAGCATATTGAGTGATAGTTTCCTAAGTGTATATGATTATCTTCTTAGTAACTTAGAACATAATAAAAATTGATAACCTTGAACATAATTTCCCCCTAACTATTATTATTGGATATAATCCATGGGAAATATTTGAATGGTGGTTATCTTTCATGACATAATTGATACAATAAATATTTTTTATCTTAGTAGTGTCCCCTTATTTTGAAAATATTTTGATGGTCAATTATCCTCATTATGAATTAGTTAGGATATTGATTATAAATGATATTAATGTTTAATCTAGTGTATAGTTCTAGAAGTCTCTTTGAATGTTTAATGTTATTTTCATATGAAGATAATTAAGTGAAACAATAATAACTATGAAAAATAGTAGGTCTATTTGTAATGACCATTGACTCCTTCCCTTTTATAATAAATACTTAATAAACTTTAATAGTACATAGATTTTTAAGTGATGGTTATCATGAAAATAATTTTAGGTGATCTTGGCATAGCCATCTGGTAAAGTATACACTATAAAAGTTGAGTGGTAATAATTTTACATGAAATGAATTAGTCTTGATATTATCAAATATGACACTCTCACTCTTGATGAGCTAGTCCTCTTAGTTTTCACAGTTGAATTCTAATTAACACATAACAACTAGGAAGTGAAAGGTAGTTAAGGGTTTCCCCTTCTTTTTCCACATTTTTCTTCACTCCTCTCCTATAAATAAATCAAGTTGTTTATTGCAATTTAGATATTTTAGCAATGCAAGAAAATTGTACCAATTTGTTCATGCACAAGTTTAGACTTTGTGCTTGGATGTAGATTGAATCATTGCCAATAAATGAAGTAGGTTGTTTTGAAACTTTGTGTCAATCCAAATTGTGATGTGATGATATTCTATTGAATTTACTATGAGGTTTTTGCTTTGATCAAGAGGTATTTGAACCCAATCTTGCAGACTTCAACTTGCATTTTGTTTTTAGAGTTATAATTTTTTTTTAGGTTTGATCTTTGAGAAATTAGGTTGTTTATCAAATTTGAAGTTAATAGGATACTGGAGGAAGGGAATATCTTGCAGACTTTCTGCTACTTCATTTCTTTCATTTGTGCATATATGGTGAAGCACATTTTGGAGACTTTGAGTTGCACATGCACTTTATTCTTGATCTTAAAATATCATAAGGAGCCATGGAAATACTTTGAGTATTCATGAGTTTCTTGGCTACATAAAAATATTGGCACGCTAAAGATTATTCGTACATCTAAACTTTTATTTATTAAAATTATTTCTAAAACAAATACTTTGCAAGTAAAATACACTATTGGTTTTAGATTGTATTGCAATAGTAACATCTATTATGAAATAGGAGAATAAGATGAATGTCTTGTCACAATTTAGCTTAGAGTAAATAAGTAGTTAAGTTTTATTATGCCAATAACAATAAGAGGGTGGAGACTTCCTTGAGAAGTAGGAGAGACTTTGTCTTACATGTTGTCATTGGAATCACTATATTTCACTCAACTCTTAAAAACTTCCAATTGTAAACTATCCACAATTTTGTAAGGTGTAGTCATAGTGACTTACAAAAATTCCACCTAATACATAAGGCTTGTGGTTTTGAAAATATACAAATCACATAAAAAAATCCTCAATGTGTTATCAAGTACAACATTATATATTATAAGCATTCCATGTTCAAAAACCTCTTTAATGAGTTTTCAAGCCCATCCTTAAGGTACCAATAAAATAAAAGCCTGCATAGGTCAAAGTTTTTAGACATGAAAATAAAAAACTAAAAGACAAATCATTAGAGAACTTGTATCAGCAAAAATCTTTGAGTAAATTCTAATAGCCTTAACAAAAACCACTATCCTATCACTATTTGAAAGATTGGATAATTTAAAGACTTTAATGATGACATAGTAATTTTTGAAATAGGTACTTTGCCATGGTTTTTCTGCATTCTTCCATTACCTACTCTATCTATTTTCTTTTCCATAGGATTTAGATTGCAATATAGTTATATAATTCCAAAGAATTGAATAATAATCCATGTGAACCTAAATGAATCTACACTTTTTTTCTTCATTCTTCTCCTCTAGCATTGATTATTCACCATTTCCAATCTCCAAAATGAGTAATCACATTTCCAAGTGTAAAACCTTGGGCTTTTAGTATTTTTCCTTTTTCATTTATCTAATGCAATTCCCATTTCCATTTATCCTTTTCAAACCCATACTTATAATTTTTTTTGTAGCATTGTGTTAGAATAGTATTCAAGGTATGTGGTGGCAGATATCTCTAAACCTTGAAATCATTTCACCCTACTTCTCTACCTTTTTACTCTACCATTAGATGCTCTAGATTAATGATTTCTAACCCTTTTAGACTAATTATAATATTAGACATCTTACATACACCAAACCACCCAATGTAGTGGAAACATGTGTTTTGATGTGATTAAATAAAGTCCATTTCCAAGAAATGATATCATTATGGGTACCTTTGTAAAATACACAGAATGATCAATGAAAAGCCATACACATCCAAGAAACAACTATGCCTAGTGAAGGGGCCTTTATCCATACATAAGAAAACTCCATCCAATTTTACACCTTCGCAAATTAAATAGTTTTATTATTATAGCTAGATAGATTAGGAATATACCTTCAACTCCTAGATATTTTCTTGCAAGGACTACACTTATGTAATTATTTGTATTATCATTGATAAGATTATCCATATCCTTAGTCCTACGAAACATATTAGCACTTGAAAAAGACTTTTCAATTGAGCCATGATGTCCAAGTGAAAGCAAAAATTCTAAAGGGTATTTGGTTTTATTCCTATAAAATTAAAAAATAAAGAGATAAATATAATGAAGACTAAAAATCAAAGCATATAAGTGCACTATAAGATAAGCAAGTATAAAATTAGAGTTAGTCCTATGAAAACATATTAGCACTTGAAAAATACTTTTCAATTGAGCCATGATGTGAAAGAAAAAATTCTAAAGGGTATTTGGGTTTATTCCTATATAATTTTAAAATAAGGAGAGAAATCTAATGAAGACTAATAATCAAATCATATAAGTGCACTAGAAGGTAAGGAGGTATAAAATTATTGTGTTTGAATATAAAATAGGAGATAAATAATTCTAAAAATTAATAGAAAAAATTGTGGTAATGTTAAGTTTCTTGTACTACCCCTAATAAATTAAGGTATTAAAAAGATAGGAGCTAAAGATCCATAAATTAAATCAAATCAATATTTATACAAAAATTTGATAACAATAAATTAAATGAACATATTAGTGAAATCAAGGTAGGGTTTGAAGTTGACTTAATGATCACTATAGAAAAGAAGGAAGAATAAATAATGTTGATGCAATTTTATGACCAAGAAAAAAGATATATAAAGGGCTAGAAATTCAAGAAGCATTAAGTGAGCATATCAAGAGGGAAGCAACTAATAAAAAAATACTAGTACATGAGACATGTAAATGCTCCATGTACATGACATTCATGAATATTAAATAAATAAAAAAAATTCTAACATTAACTATAACTATATATATTTTAAAAATTAACTTAAAAGGATAAAGCAAGCGAAAGGATATATGACAACAATGTAAATAGAGAAGTTTGACCTTATTGCAAGAAAGAAGAATTAAACAATGGAGGAGGTAAAGAAGTTTTTAATTGGTTCAAAAAGGATAAATGGAAATGATCGGCTCTACAACTACCAATTTCATTTATTCTTGAAGTTTATTAATATTTATCAGCAATCTCCTTTTGTTCATATCTTGCAATGATGGCATTCCATAAGACAACATTTCTTTGTGGTACACTGTCAAACAATTTGCAAGATGGTGTATTACATACATGTATACCTGAGTGGTTGCAATGAAAAAATTTGACAAAATACCCTCTTTGATGTTTTTACAGATATTATGGTGTAAAAATATCTGTTGCACATCTCATTCAAGTGTCATCTTTAAACTAAACTGCATTTACACAAGCTAAATGCTTGAGGACTCTGGCAAAGTTTGTAGAGCCTGCATTTACCCCTACTGATTGGAATTTCTTGAACATTTCTGAAGCCTTTGAAACGAATATTTTATTGAGAATATCCTACAACCAGAGCATTCTGTGAAATCATATTGTTGTGGGGGCGGTATCATGTTGAATAGTTCACATCTCCCTGCTTCCATGTTCTGCATATATCTACCAGGGTAGCTGCAATGAGTGGATTTGACAAAATCCCAAAGTTTGAGCATTCTGCCAAAGATTGAGGAATATAGATTGACGCCTGCAAATAAAAATTTCTAGTAAGATTTCGATACTTTTCCACAAATCCTCTTCCTAGGTATCCTGTAAGCAAGGTGTTCCATGCAAAGATATTTCTATGAAGTAGTCTGTCAAATAATTCCACGTTGTGCAAACAACATAGTTCTCTACAATAGATGGTTCTTTCTCCTCTGTAAGGCATCTTTTCACAATAGAAGGAAATAGATATGAGAGCGAATGAGGGAGAGTAGAGCAACATTTGACAAAGCAATGTTTTGCATGGTGGTAACTTAACATGTGAGCTGGTGGGCGGGAATAAGAAGTGAGTTTAAATTTTGAATTTGTGCTCATTCGAAAAACATCTCCATTAATGTTGAACGTGAAGACTAAGATGAGTCACAACTGGGCCCACACTAGCCATCGAAGCTATCAAAGCTTCGAGTGTGTCGGTTAAGCCTAGTTGATAGGATATGAATAAGGAGGATTGATGGGGACACGACCCAAGAAAAAAATGGAACCAAAAGAAAGGGAAAATTATATTAACTGAGAAAATAAGGTAGTACAAATAGTACAGAGAAAATAAACTTCAGAACATGCCCTAAGGGCTTACAATAGCATAAATCTAGGGAATATTTCTCCTTTTAGCACCTCCTCTCAAACTCCACTCCGAACTGCCTTTTACAATGCCAGAAATCTCCTTAAATAGACCCCAGAGGGTTAAGGACTAGGAGTAAATTCTAGAAAGTGATAGTAGGCATCCACCGATGAAATAGAAGGTTCCAGAAGCTGCGTTAGAAGTCGGTGCAAATCTAGAAGAATCCAGAAACAGTAACCGAACTTTCGGGAGGCATAACTTTTGAACCGTAGCTCTGATTGACGAACAGTTTACATTTTCGGAAAGCTCTCGAAGCGCTCTATAGACCTATGGACAAGCTTCACTCGTCCCCCATTTTTGACCCTTTTTGAGGTCATTTAATGCCCCAAACCTGACTTTGAAGCATTCTTAGGAGGTCTCCAAAACTCAAAAAATTGCAATAACTTTCAAACCGTGGGGCCTATTGACCCGATTCTTTTTTTGGAATGCTCTAAATCATGATTACATTCATCTGGCCAATTCACACCTTCCAGTTTACCGAAATGATGGCCCAAATACATGCTCCTATTTTTTTGGGATTTTCAAATGCACTGATAGTTGAACTATGAGAGTTGGAACCTTTATTTGAGCCAAATGGGTACCCAAAAATGTAAAGACATGAAACAAAATCTAAGTCTAAGTACATTTTTTTGGGTGACATAGGATTGCCCTTATACCTCTGGATGCTCCTGCATCAGACACCCAGGGTAGATTGAAAAGTGACCCTGTCACTTTATGGATGGTAGAGGAAATCCCAAATGGGAAACCTCAGCTGCTGAAATCCAAGTTGAGTCCTCGATCGGCCGTCCTTTCCATTTGACCAAATACTCTTCATACTGCCCGTTTCTGGTACTCCTACCCACACGATGATCTAGAATGTCTTCTATCTCCTCCTTCTTAGAAGCAGGAATTGGACATGGCTCTAAAACTAGCTCCTCATCTGCACCATCATCATGATACTCTATTAAATCTGCAATGTTGAAGATGGGAGAAATGTGAATACCTTCTGGTAGCTCCACCTCATATGCATTTCCTGAGTCATGTTTCTTCAAAATTTTGTAGGGGCCAAATTTCTTTATTTTCAGCTTCTTGTAAGTACCAACTGAAAATCTTTCTTTTCGTAAGTGCACCATGACTAGATCCCCTACTTGGAATTCCTTATGTCTTCTCCTTTGATCAGCCCTAGCTTTATACTCTTGATTCATCTTGGTAATGTGTGCTTGAACCTCCTCATGTAGACACTTGATATGTTCAGCAAATTCCTCAGATTCAACACTTGTCCTCTCCCCTTGTTCTATTTTCCTCAATTCTGGTGCAGTCCTTGGGCTATTCCCATATACAATTTGGAATGGTGATTTTCCAGTACTCCTATTTACAGAGTTATTATAAGAAAAATCTGCCTGTGGTAGAATCAAATCCCATCCCTTGGGCTTATCCCCAACTAAACATCTCGGCAAATTGCCCAGACTCTTGTTTACCACTTCTGTTTGGCCATCAGTTTGTGGGTGATGTGTGGAACTAAATTTCAAGTCTGTTCTCAACTTTTTCCACAATGTCCTCCAAAAATAGCCCACAAATTTAGTATCTCTATCAAAAACTATACTCCTTAGAATGCACAATTTACTACCTTTGAACAACATACCATCCTGAATCAAATAGTCTAACCACTTGGTTCTATCTACAGCAACAGGTTCTTTACAAGCTTTCCAGGCTTCAGCAAAATCAGGATCCTCAGGATACAAATTCTTGAGTTCATCAAACCCAACTACTTCAACCTGCATTATTCTAAGCAACAACTGTCTCCTACTTAGTTTATCTGCAACCCTGTTAGATTTTCCACTTCTATGCTTCAACACAAATGTATAACTCTGCAAGAATTCTACCCACTTCATATGCCTCTGATTCAATTTACCTTGGCTATTTAGGTACTGTAATGCCTGATGATCAGTATACAAAAAAAATTCCTTTGGCAATAAATAATGCCTCCATTTCTTTAAGGCTTGAACTATTGCATAGAACTCTTGATCATAAACAGAATACTTCTTCTTTGCATCATTCAATTTTTCACTAAAATATACAATAGGCTTACCTTCTTGGCTTAATACAGCCCCAATAGCGCTACCACTAGCATCACAATCCACCTGGAATACTTTTCTAAAATACGGAAGTGCCAACACAGGCTGTTCTATCACATTCTTCTATAGCAATTCAAAACTTCTCGTAGCTGCTGCAGTCCATTTGAACTCTTTTCTATCCCCTCTTATTGTATCAATTAGGGGTGCACATATGCCACTGAAATTCTTAATAAACTTCCTATAAAAACTAACCAGACCATGAAATGATCTTACCTCAGTAGCAGTCCTTGGAGTAGGCCATTCCAAGATGGCTTTTACCTTCTTTGGATCCATTTTGAGACCTTCAGGTGATATAACAAATCCCAAATAGACTAACTCCCTTTTTGCAAAGACACACTTCTTTAGATTAATTAACAGTTTCTCTTCCCTTAGCCTTTCAAGGACACTACGAATATGCAGTAAATGTTCTTCCAAAGTCTTGCTGAAAATTAAAATATCATCCAAATAGACAATAACAAATTTTCCCAAGAACTTCTTAAGTACCTCATTCATGAGCCGCATGAAGGTGCTTGGGGCGTTCGTCAATCCAAAGGGCATGACTAACCACTCATAAAGACCCTCCTTGGTTTTGAAGGCTGTTTTCCACTCATCTCCTTCTCGAATCCGTATCTGATGATAACCACTCTTCAGATCTATCTTTGTGAAGTACTGAGCTCCACTCAAGCAGTCCATAATATCATCCATCCTTGGAAAAGGAAACCGATACTTGATGGTGATCCTATTTATAGCTCTAGAATCTGTACACATCCTCCATTCTCCATCCTTCTTTGGTGTGAGTACTGCAGGTACTGCACATGGACTCAGGCTCTCTCGAATCAAGCCCTTCCTCAATAGCTCCTGAACATGTCTATTTAGCTCCTTTGTTTCAGTAGGAGTCATCCTGTGAGCAGCCTTGTTAGGCAAACTAGCTCTTGGAATCAGATCTATCTAATGACTGATTTGCCTTACTGGTGGCAATCCATCTAGAACATTATCAGAGATAATATCTCCAAATTCCCCTAGTAAATCTGAAACTTCAAATGGTATTTCACTACTACCTTCTTTATCTTTCCTAGGAATCAAAGCATAGGACATATGCTGATGTTTCATGCCATCTAAAAACTTCCTTCCATCAACAAGACAAATCCTAGCACTGCTACATACCTTTCCACCTTCCTTTTTCATGGGCTTCAATTTGTGGCGAACTCCATCCTTTGTCAGAGAGTATGTGTTTTCATGTCCATCATGCACTGGATGTCTATCAAACTGCCATGGTCTACCCAACAATAGATGGCAAACATCCATTGAAATAACATCATAGAGAACTTCATCATGGTAACTCCCAATTTTGAATTTTACTAAACATTGTTCACTTACCAGGACCTTATGATCATCTTTTACCCAAGAAATCCGATAGGGCTCGGGATGTTTCTCCCTCTTGAGCTTCAGCTTAGAGACCATCTCTTCTGATACCAAGTTATCAGTGCTACCACCATCAATGATCATGTCACAACATTTATCCTCACACTTGCATCTGGTATGAAACAAACTCCTTCATTGTCCTGGTTCATTCTCACCACTTAGTAGGACTCTTTCATTTACCAAGGTCTCTCCTCTTTCTGCATCCTCTGAATGTGATGATTGTGCATCCTCATCCACATGAGCAACCCTAGCTTGGCCCTCAGCTCTCCTATCTATCCTTCCTTGTCGTTGAGGGCATTCAAAGGCACGATGACCTTCTTCATTGCAATGGAAACAGGTACCACGGAAGCCTCCTCTTCCTTGTCCATGTCCTCTACCTCTTCATCTTTGATTTCCAAAGTCTTGATCAT
This sequence comes from Cupressus sempervirens, assembly GCA_028749045.1. NCBI lineage: Eukaryota > Viridiplantae > Streptophyta > Pinopsida > Cupressales > Cupressaceae > Cupressus > Cupressus sempervirens. Next base: position 211,183,660 of record CM053785.1, on the reverse strand, counting down.
GGGAGTGGTTGAAACCCTCATTCCTTTGGTTTCTGCTAGTATCCATATCTTCATTTTTCTTTTGGGTTTCATTGCGGCCTCCAGATGATTTACCGCTTCCCCTTCCTCCTTGACCGCACCCTCTTTGTCTTCCTTCAAACCTTTTATTCAGCTTCTCTTCAACTCGTAGGGAAAACTGGTATGCCTCTTCAACGTTGGTCATTCTTACCAGACTTAATTCCTCCTGGATGCTAGGTCGCAACCCACTGATATAACGAGCAACCTTCTCCTTATTTGCTTTTGCATGCCCCGCTCTAATCAAGAGTCAGTAAAAATCCTCTGTATATTTTTTGGACTGATCTTCCTGCTTGCTTTAACCCATGCATCTTCTTAAATAGATCAAGCTCGTAGTCCACAGGAATGAACTGCTTCTTCAATTTGTCCACCATGCGATCCCATCTTGTGATCTTCTCCTTTCCTCTTCTAAGCCTTTCTAGTTGAACCTCTTGCCACCAGATTTTAGCATGGCCTTTCAGTTTGGCCTTTGCAAACTTAACCCTATCTCGGTCCCTTATATCCTCATACTCAAAGTATTCTTCCAATTCATTGATCCAATCGATCAACTCATCTGGTTTCAAATTTCCTGAAAAATATACCCACTTCAATTGTAGGTCTTTTCCCAAACTTAGTAATGGCCCTAAAAAGCCTTTCCTCTACAGGATTCAGAACTTCCCTGTCAACTTCCTCTTCTGGTCCCATTACTTCCTCTTCATTGTCATCCTCACTATTGTCACCTACGGCAACATTTTCTCCTCTACGAAGCTCCTCTTGCAATGCTTGCACCTGCCTCTGGAGGGCGCTAACCTCCTTAGGATCAATAGCTCTGGCCCTTTCGCCATGCTCTCTTCGTGGAGGCATCTTCTAACTCGAACCCACAACCACACAGTCCTGGTGCAAACTGCCTCACAGTCGGCGTTCTGTCTACACACTCAGGAAAACCCGCTCTGATACCACTTGATGGGGACACGACCCAAGAATAGAATGGAACCAACAGAAAGGGAAAATTAGATTAACTGAGAAAATAAGCTAGTACAAATAGTACAGAGAAAATAAACTTTAGAACATGCCCTAAGGGCTTACAATAGCATAAATCTCGAGAACATTTCTCCTTTTAGCACCTCCTCTCAAACTCCACTCCGAAAGGCCTTTTACAATGCCAGAAATCTCCTTAAATAGACCCCGGAGGGTTAAGGACTAGGAGTACATTCTAGAAAGTGCTAGTAGGCATCCACCGACAAAATAGAAGGCTCCAAAAGCTGCGTTAGAAGTCGGCGCAAATCTAGAAGAATCCAGAAATGGTAACCGAACTTTTGGGAGGCATAACTTTTGAACCGTAGCTTCGATTGACGAACCGTTTACATTTTTAGAAAGCTCTTGAAGCGCTCTATAGCCCTATGGACAAGCTTCACTCATCCCCCATTTTTTGACCCTTTTCGAGGTCATTTAATGCCCCAAACCTAACTTTGAAGCATTCTTAGGAGGTCTCCAAAACCTGAAAAACTGCACTAACTTTCAAACCGTGGGGCCTATTGACTTGATTCTTTTTTTGGAATGCTCTAAATCATGATTACATTCATCTGGCCAATTCACACCTTCCAGTTTACCGAAATGATGGCCCAAATACATGCTCCTATTTTTTTTGGGATTTTCAAACGCACTGATAGTTGAACTATGAGAGTTGGAACCTTTATTTGAGCCAAATGGGTACCCAAAAATGTAAAGACGTGAAACAGAAACTAAGTCTAAGTATATTTTTTTGGGTGACATAGGATTGCCCTTATACCTCTGGATGCTCCTGCATCAAGGATCTAACACGTCACTTCATTTTCCCTGACCCCCACTTGCCACTTGAAAGACTGCTTTCTTATTTCCCAACTTAAGACTGTCAGAAAATCCAAACAAACTGGTCACGATCTCCCAAGGATTGAAGCCTATCGTCTTAATTCTACAAAATATTAAGTAATTTTGTTTTGATGAATAGTCCCTTTTCTATTAGAATTAAAATATAAAAGTTACATAGTCACAAAAAAGGGGTCGGGGGATACAAGATCATCCTACGAGAGTTCACTCAGCATCAGGCCAAAAATCGAAAACTATTCATCAAAAAAATCTTGTAATTTTCTTTGAGATGATGTTTGAATTTATTTTTGACATTGTATCTATCATGTTTTCTAAAGGTTTTAAAACAATTATGATGTCAAATTAGTTTTGTAATAAGAAAGGGTTCATTATTAGTATCTAATAGAAATATGAAATTCTTAACCTTTTTCTTGTATTGAAAAAATGCCAATGTTAAATTAAGTATCATGAAAAAACAATAATTTTAAATACAATAAGTTTTACTTTTTGATGAGATGGTAAAATGACATTAATTTAATTAGCATATTAATTATTCTCTCTAATTTTTAAAAATAATTTTATTGAGATAATTGGATTTTATTTCAACACATAATCTAAATTTTCATTATATTCAAAAATAATTACATTAAAAATATTAAATATATCTATTTCAAATTCATTATTTTTTTAATAAATTAACTAATTTTTTTACAATTATACTGAATGTATTGATCAATTTCAAAACTAATTATTTTAACTATTATGGGAAAGACAAATTAGTCTAAAAATAAATTAATTTTATTTATTTTAATAAATTGAAGACATATCAAAATTTATATTAAATTCTTAGAAAATTATCTTAATTATAATAATGTAGCATCAAAAATATAATCTACAAATTATGCCAATGATAAGTTTGAACAATTATATTGATAATACATCAGTGGTGGAAGAGTATACATTAGATGGTATGGGCTCATGCAGTAAATGGGATGTGTATGTTATTGGAGTGGGGGAAATTCGTTCATTGTATCTAGTCGACTCCTATTTTATGAGCCTTCTCTCACCTTGGAAATTGTATTTTCTTTCTATCAATCTATTAACAATGATTGACGTTGTTGAAAAATATTTTTAACAAGAGCTCTTGAGGAGCTGGAGTCCCCGCCTTTTGTTCTAAATGAAAGATCAATGTTTTTTTTATGATTAGAAAATTGTGTGTGAATATTTGTCATTTCACATGTCATGTTTTCATTTTTGAATTATTTATTTTGCTGCATAAGATATCCCATGACTATAATTGCAATCTTGACTCAAGTAGTACTACTTCTTGTAAAGTTAGGTAATTATAGCTAACTTAAGCAAGGGCATTTTCAACAAAAAGTAACTTAACATGTTCCTTCTAGACAATATAGTTGTATGTTGTTGGTATTCATTGTTATATCTAGACACAAAATTTTCATGAGACCTTTGAAATTTATGTGTTTTCCTCATCCATGATTTTCAAATAGATATATAAACAACGTGGCATGTTGCTTATTCTAACTAAATCAGTTCAACTATGCTACATAAGATGAGGAGATTTATGAGTACACAAGTGTGAGCATAAGAATCAATTCTTCTATTAACTTGGCAACTTTTCCACAAATTCAAATTCAATACAAATTATTGAACTCAACTAAATTGAAAATGCTAAATAGAAAAATACAATATTCAAAGATGTCGATTTCAATTGTCTATAGTCATCTTTCTAGATTCAACTTTGTAAAGAGCTTTTACATCCACTTTTCTAATCACACTACATGATCAAAGATCATATTAGTGAATACAATATCTATTTATTTATTTTAATCAATCAAATAAAATTAATCTTAAATTGTTAACTTATAATTTACCAAATTCCTTTTAAATTCATATGTATTCAATTTTCCTCTAAGGAAATATTTTATTTTAAATAAAACATATTTATGATCATAATTATAGAAAAAATAACAGTCTCAAATTAAAATTTAATTAAATGTATTCTAAGAAATCCATTCTATGTGGAAACATAATAATTCACTACATAATAAAAGAAGGAAACATGATGATTAGAAAATCTTTATTTATAATAATATAAACAAGTAACTAATACAACCAAAATTAATTTTTAATTGAAATGTAATATCATAATGAACTATTTATTTAAAAAGTCAAACTCTAACACTCATTAAATTTATATAAAATGTTCACACAATGCTATTACATTAATATTTCTATTGATTAAATACATTTAAAAAGAAAATGTAAGCATCAAAATATCAATGGCATATCGGTCATGACAATTAGCCAATTTAGCTATGAAAATCATATTTGTTCTATTTTAAACTAAGAACCACATGAACAAATAAGCATGCAATGATTTTCCTAAAGATTTTTGAAATGTATATATTTTAAGGGAATTGAAAATAGACAAATGTATGTGCAAACAAGGCTGTAGTATAGACCTTGACAACACAAATTTAAAACAGCCACCATTTTTATTTTAATATTAAAATATAGAGGTAGTTAAGTAATGTGTGTTCAAGAAATTTGATGAATAAATAAAACTGCTCTTTTACATTTATCTTGAAACTATAAACTTCTACAAATTTTGAGAGCCTCCGTCCATTTGGAGAGTTTTGAATGATGTTGGCTAATCTCCAGACAAAATGTACCAAAGACAAAAAAAAATTCAAACATGATTCTTTTTCAAATTCATGAAAACACAGTGAAATTCTCTCAAAAATTTTGTTGTTTTCGATCACAAAATATACAGATCATGAAGATCAAATGCTAAAAAATTGAAAAAAATTCATTGTGTTTACATTTTTTTGTAATTTAGTCAATGGTGCAATTTGTAGGGAGGATAGCCGCCTTCATTTTGAACACTTTGAAACACTACTAATAGTTGGTTAAAATGTCAATTTGTATACTCTTCCCTCTAGCATCTATTGACACTTGTTTAAGTTAAATATTAGATCAATACTGGTAAGAACATTAATTACATTCTTATCTTTTTTATTTTTTCTATATTTTGGCATTCAAAAAATAAGATTTATGACCTGGAAAATAGCTTTGGACCAATCAGAAATTAATATTTTCGTTGTGATAAATGAATTAAAAGCTACACAGTTCCAAACCTTAGCCTTTAAAAATTGATTTAATGTGGGGGCTAATGAATTATGTTAGGGACTAATAATTATACTCATAAGCAACTTTGATTGTTTGAACATTAGTGTAAATAGATTTATTTGAAAAGCATTGGTATATCTGAATATAGATTAATCACTACTTAACTAAAACCCTTCGCAATAGTTACTGCCATATGCATGGCAGGAACTAAAACTGGTCTCTTTCTTTCTTCTAATTGCCTCCCTTTAGAGGCTTGCTACTTTACCTTTTAGACAGTTTTTTTTCTTATAAAATAGCAAGTTTCCTTTTTATCAAAACTCCAACCAATCCACCTTTCTCATCAGCCATACATGTCCATCCTCCCCTCTTATCATAAGCCTTGTTTTATTCGAAAAGATGTGTGCTTTTCAGCCCCAAAAATCTGCAACTTTACCGAAAGTGTAACTTCCAATTCTATTGTTATCCTTCCTCTAAGCACTTGTTGTTTCTAATACCTCTTTCTTCCAAACTAACCATTGCTCTCTTGGCATTATTTTGTTTCTATCTTTTGGTGACTATCTTTAGCGGCCAACATTGTCAAAATACACATATGGACTTACCATAAGAATTACGTAGAGTTTTGATATGCATAATCAAATATGAATATTGTAAGAATGAATAGAGTTTAGTATTAATAGATTACTAGCATTTGAATGGTAATAATATTATGATTATATTGTTAGAAAATATTCATTTATTACTATCTTTGTCATTATCATTGTTCATAATATGATCATTAAAATATATGTATGTATAATCATTATTACTTTAGAAACAATAATCTACATTCCAACTTGTAATAGAGATTATTATTATTGTTTAATCATAATATCTTTATCATTGTCATAATATGAAATCTTTGACTAATTATTTTTCATAATCCAATCACAATTTTAATATTACCAATAAAATTATTAATAATGATAACAACAATTTCAATAGTGCATTTCTTAATTTAAAATGGGAGTAATAAAGCTACCACTCTAGAATCACAAGTAAAATTTTCATTTGATTTGACATTAGTGTTGTCAGTTAATTAACTATTTAGCTAGTCATAATATTTCTATTAACATTATCCTTGATTTCATATTATCAAATTATAGTGTTGTTGATTCATTAAGCTATATGTTGTTACTTTATTATTCCTTGAATGTTTTAAGTCATTGACTTCCTTGGAACTTCCTAAGATTCCTTATCTTCGTATTATCCTCTTATTATTATTATTATTATGCCTAAGGTTCTAATATTTCAATCCTTTTCTACTAACAACAAAAAAAAGGACAAGAAAAGAAAAAAATAACAAGTGAAATGTCAAGACATAGCCAAAAATTTGCTAAATGAAAGTACAAAACACAAAACCAAATGTAATACCAAATAAAATAAAAAGGGTTGTATGGGTTTGAGGAACATCCCCATTAATCATTGGTTTTCCATTTGGGGGAAGATACACTCAATCCTACCAAATTTAGGGGAATCTATCTAGTACCTATGATTGCATCACAAAGTCAAAACACATACATATACAAATACAAATACAAATATCTAAACATGAAGATAGTATGACCATGTAAACATCTCTCATACAGTTAGTATTGTCAGTATATGATATATAAGATAAACATATATTCCAAGAATCAAATCACTACATATATCCAAATGTATGATCATTAATTTTAAGATAAGTAGTATCCTCAAGTAAATGAAGAAATCCATAATCTCAATTCCCATACACAATTGTAGAAATATCTAATTTACTCCAAATTCATGATAAATTTCATAATCACTTATCCATCCCAAATCTTAAATATAAAAGCATGACCATAGAAATAGAAACATCTCAGGGTTAACATGTAACATTCAACCATAGTAAGTCATAGTATCAACTAATCATCAACCATGAAAGCATAAGTTAATAACAAGATCCTATCATAAAGTCATCTAGCCATAAAGATAATAATCATCAATTCTAAGCATGCTTTATCATGTAAATATTCATAGTGTGTCGAAGTATCACCAATATAAGTATCATCTAATGTATGCATCACCCACATAAAATAAAATAAATATCTGAATAACTGAGTTGAAATGGAGGGGCACTACAGTATGCTAATTACTATTGTGTTACTTTTTAGATTACTCATGTTAACTAGTTATTAAACGAGTTCTACTCTACCTATTGAAATTCATTTAATTTAATGTTTTTATATGAATATTATATTTCTTAGATTTTTACACCAATACCATTCTAAACAAGTGCCACATAGTGGCTAATATTTTCCTAATAGTTAGATATAATTTTAAATAATTAAATTACATAATAATATAATATAGTATGTAAAATGTGAATGATAGAATAAAAATAAAAATAAAAATAAAATTAAATACATATTTTTAAAAAATGTAGATAACATAATTATTAATATTAAACAATAATTAAATAATTTTACCTTTCTCAACTATAAATTTAATAAATTATAAAAATAATTCAAATATGAATTCAAGAATCACTTATGAACTTAACTAATTTACAATTATTTTTATGAAATTAAAATCAAAATAGATTAACAAGACTACAATTAAAATCTGAGATAAAGAAAAATATAAAAATTAAGAATGAAAAACATTTGTATTTATAAAACTTACTAAATATATATTTAAAGTATAAAAGAAGAATGAAAAACATTTGTTATTTTTTAATAATGTGTAAATTTGATATGAAAGGACAACGATATATATAAGAAAGTAAACGTATTAAAGATAGTAATATTTTTAAAATATTTTTTTAGAAATAATATTGGAGGGAAAGAAAGAAAAATAAGGTTTTAAAATATCTAAGAAAGAATAAGTTGTTAAAATATTTAGTTGAATGCATTTATTTTTTATATTAAATCAGTGTAAAAGATCTGTTAATAATAAGTAAATAAATAAATTATAATTTTTAGATCAAATTTGTGTATAAGATCTTAATTGCATTACCCAATTACTAATAAGATAAATCGTTTTCATAATTTTGTAAGTTAAAAAATTAGCATGTAGACATTACAATTTTGTTAGAAAAATTTAAGATAATAGAATTATTGAATTGTAATTGGTGGATATAATATTTTTTAATAATGAGTTAAAGAAAATTGATCGCAATAGTATTTAGCCTATCAAAAAATATGAATTAGATGAAATCATTCTTCTTTCACCATTGCTAAGATAAAATGAAACCCTAGATAAATGCTAAGAATGCAATTTATTTTTTACCTCCATTCACAGTATAACAATAGTCAAAATGCCACTTTAAAAAAAGTTTCTTTAATGAATTTTACCATATAAAACATACTCACCATGGAAATGGGAGGAAAATGTTGAGGCAATAGAATCAAGGGAGTAGCAACATATTTTCTCAACAATCTGAGGCTTTAAATTATGCAACTCTTACCAAATATGTTGGAAGTTGAGCATTGCAAAGATTCTACCAACACGCAAATTCCCTTTTCTTTAAGGAGTATGCTTTAGAAACTAGAAATGATGAAGAGCATATTGAAGAAGAAAAAGGGAAATAGGGGAGACAAATTCAACCAGAATTTGGTAAAATAATAAAGTTCTATCTTATAAAAATTAGATTCTACTAAAATAAAGTTATATCTTACAAAAATTAGATTGTATTAAATGATCTAGGGGAGAGGATCCAGTAGTTGTGCACCCTAAATTTGTGCTTCTCAAAATTGCATGTGGAAATTTCAAATCACTCCCATTTTTTGATAATAGCTTACTTGGCAAGTACCTTGCTTATAACTAAGGTTTCAGAGCCACATCATCAAATATGATGCCACATTAGCATGCTTTTTTCCAAGGTGTCCAAAACAGCCCAAAAAAAGGTGAGACCAATCATAATACATTGGAGACCCCCATCCTTGTGCCGCTGATGTGGCATCACACTATTGGTTTTTTTTTTGGGAAAAAGGACACTTTTCATTCAATTATGGGTAGCCATCACTAGCAAGAACAACTTTAAAGTCACAACTATTGGTGCAATCTTGTCAAAAATGTTGGATATTTAATCAACAAGTGTGGGTGTTAAGTTTAACAACTTCTATCACAACCATTGGAAGGCGCTCAACTATTGGATCCTCTCCCCTATATCCTAGAATGAAAGGATTAGGAAAAATAGAAAATAAGTTTAGAGAAAACCTAAATTTGAGATTTCTCTTGCATCAAAATGTTTATCCAGGAATGAGTTAAATGCAAACTTAAAATTCCAAATATATAAAAGAGTTAAGAAAAAAGGAATGAAGTATGCCTCTTGAAAGGATATGAATTCATTTTGTTGTTTAGACATTGCTACTACCAAAAAATATTTTTAAATAGATGATTTAACACTTAGATTTTTAGACTTAAATAAAATATTTATGCTGTAGGCATTCCCTATTTGAATGTGAGGAGCTCAATTTAACATCCAACGGTTGACAGCCATTGAGAGCAAATGACTACCATTGAAATGCTTTGAACCGTAGATGTCAAAAATAAAGGATATGGATGGACTTGTGTGGGGTTTCGAGCTACCATGGAAGGCACTAGGCACACATTGTGTTCATCCAGAAAGAGATAGATGGGACAAGTCAGCTTGCGAGGATGTCCAAATGTCTTTGTATTAACTATGTCCTGCCACATAGATTGACTCCACGGCCAAAAAAATTTTGCTTTACATTCCCCAAAATATCTCATCTTAGTTGTGATCTCATGCTTAAAAGCTCCATATGGTTTCTTATAATTGCATTTCTCATTTCACATTTATTCGTGGTAGAATGGTTTTGAGGAATGATTGAATGACTTAACTCAGTTAGTTGATTGCTATCTCAATTGGTCCCAATTTCGATGTGTAATGGTTACCCTAGAAATAGCTCTGATACCACTGTAATGATTACCCTAGAAATAGCTCTGATACCACTATAATGGATACCCAGGAATGACCAAAAATAGGACCAAGGCTGAAATTATATTAATGCTGAGAATGTTGCAATCAATTACAAAGAGTTGTATTCCAAAGGCCAAACCCTAAGGGAATGACGTCTAGAATGTTACAACAAAGAATGAACATCCTCTATTGCAAAAAGAAGGGAGTGTGATTCACACATCCAAGCTCTTATCAAATGCAAGTCATAATTATCCGATACAATAATCCCATGCCCAACAATGAGACTTTCAGCCCTATTTATCCTTTTCTTCATCCTTCTGGAAGGAACTAAAACATTAATTAATTGCAAGAGCTAGAAGCTTCCTCCTTCCCATAATTAATGAGTTCTCTAGAAATTCCTCCCTGGCAATAATTAATTAAGTCACGAGAGGCTTCTATCCTTCCAATAATTAATTCATACCCTAGAAGCTACTCCCTTTTTAATAATTAAATTAATTAAATACAAAGTCACCTTTAATTTTTAATTGAATGACTTTATAAGAAATTAATTTAATTTCTTCTTATCCTCCACTTAGACTTTGGAGAACATGAAGGCCAAAAGATGGGATCATTACAAATCCACCCTCCTTGAAATTGCTTGTCCTCAAGCAATTAAGTAACATAATGAACTCCAACCTCCACCTGGATCCCAATTGAAGTAATATGTGATATCCATATTAAGAAAACTGCAAATGAACATCATTAAGACCAACCACATGTCATACAAATTAGCTCCCAAAAGTTGTGCTAATGAAGTATAAGTCTCGATGTCACCAGAAGGTGGCTCCATAGAAGAGATATGAAACCTCTTCCTCCCAACTGCTGCAACACAAAACTGAATCTTTGTAGATGGTGAAAACTGAGCCCAACTCCACTCAGGTGAATGATCAACATCAGCCTCAAACATTAGATTGTCATAAGACAATGTTGCATCCATGTTGAACATAGTACTATCCCAAGAGTGAACATTAACACTTTGTTGATCGATAGTATAATATGACTATGTCACTATATTGCTCACCTCATTAGCAATAACGTGTACTATCATTAGAGAACACATCTACAACCGTATGCATACTGCCAAACTCCTCGTTAGATGGTTCAACTGACATAGAAGTGGTTGTTGATATAATAGTATCCTTGCATTCTTCTAATCCCACATCGATGGACTCCATATCACCAGCATCATAGCTAGCTGGCTCGATAGTGTCCCGATCCCACCTGAGGAATCAACTACCTTCTGCTCTAGAGCAACATACAAATCGTCAATGTTGATGCCCATCTATCTAGCCATAAGCTGCAACACCATATCCATTTTCCTATTCTGCTCCTGTTGCATCCTATTCTACTCCTGTTGCATACGTTGCCCCTTCTCCAATGTACCCAATAATTGTCTAAACATCACATCTTGATCTGGACTAATATACATTTTTTCAAACACTTTTCCCTTTATCCGACTATCTATATGATCTCCACAGGATGGTAGGACTTATAGCTCTGATACCACTATAATGGGCCCTTGTAATGAGCTCTGATACCACTATAATGAACACCCAGGAATGTGCTCCCAAAACTTGTGCTAATGAAGTATAAGTCTTGATGTCACCAGAAGGCGGCTACATAGAAGATCTATGAAACCTCTTCCTCCCAACTACTGCAACACAAAACTGAATCTTTGTAGATGGTGAAAACTGAGCCCAACTCTGCTTAGGTGAATGATCAACATCAGCCTCAAACATCAGATTGTCATAAGACAATGTTGCATCCATGTTGAACATAGTACTATCCCAAGAGTGAACATAATCACTTTGTTGATCAATAGTATAATATGACTCTGTCACTATATTGCTCACCTCATTAGCAATAACAAGTGTACTATCATTAGAGCACACATCTACAACCGCATGCATACTGCCAAACTCCTTGTTGGATGGTTCAATTGACATAGAAGTGGTTGTTGATATGATAGTATCCTTGCATTCTTCTAATCCCACATCGATGGACTCCAAATCACCAGCATCATAGATGGCTGGCTCTATACGTGTCTTGATCCCTCCTGAGGAATCAACTACCTTCTGCTTTGGAGCAACATACAAATCATCAATGTTGATGCCCATCTATCTAGCCATAAGTTGCAACATCATATCCATTTGCCTATTCTATTCATGTTGCATATGTTGCCCCTTCTCCAATGTACCCAATAATTGTTTGAACATCACATCTTGATCTGGACTAATATACATTTTTTCAAACACTTTTCCCTTTATCCGGCTATCTATATGATCTCCACATGATGGCAGGACTTATAGCTCTAATACCACTATAATGGTTACCCTAGAAATAGCTATGATACCACTATAATGATTACCCTAGAAATAGCTCTGATACCACTATAATGGATACCCAGGAATGACCAAAAATTGGACCAAGGCTGAAATTATATTAATGCTAAGAATGCTGCAATCAATTACAAAGAGTTGTATTCCAAAGGCTAGACCCTAAGGGAATGACGTCTAGAATGTTACAACAAAGAATGAACATCCTCTATTGCCAAAAGAAGAGAGTGTGATTCACACATCCAAGCTCTTATCAAATGCAAGTCATAATCATTTGATACAATAATCCCATGCCCAACAATGAAACTTTCAGCCCTATTTATCCTTTTCTTCATCCTTCTAGAAGGAACTAAAAAATTAATTAATTGCAAGAGCTAGAAGCTCCCTCCTTCCCATAATTAATGCGTTCTCTAGAAATTCCTCCCTAGCAATAATTAATTAAGTCACAAGAGGCTTCCATCCTTCCAATAATTAATTCATACCCTAGAAGCTACTCCCTTGTAAATAATTAAATTAATTAAATACAAAGTCACCTTTAATTTTTAATTGAATGACTTTATAAGAAATTAATTTAATTTCTTCTTATCCTCCACTTAGACTTTGGAGAACGTGAAGGCCAAAAGATGGGATCATTACACGATGGGAGATGATGTGATCTAGGATGACTGAGTATTTATTGGTGATCGATTTCTTTCTAGAAAGTCAGTCACCTCGCCATTCCATGAGGGCTATGACTGTGAAACTACACCACCATGGGAAGAAAGGAAAATAAGAAATATTGAATCCTAGGAAAGGTAATTTGGCCCAATCATTATTGAATAGAGGGAGCACACAGTGGTTTTTGCAATTGGAATAAAACTTTGGTAGGTCAATGCATTAAAAAGTGGAGATACAAGTAAGGAAGTGGGGTCTGATCTACATAAACAAGGATCATCGAACTAGGGAAGAGGTGAGAAAACACAAAAGAATTAAAGGAGGCTAAGCCTTAACTTCTAAGCACCTATCTTCATCAGTAAAGTCGCAAACCAAAAATAGTTGGAAAGAAGCAGCTAACGATCATGTTGAATAGTGTTAAGGGGGGCGGTAGAGATGACGCTCACCGCTAGGCCCAACACAACCACCTCACTACAGCCAAAATTTTGAGGTTAAGCCCAGCCGCTACTAACACATCAACTTATTGCAATCTGATTGACAGATATTAATGTATACCTGCAACGTCTTTGAGACCACCTTTAAATAGATCCAAGCACCCATACATTATTGCAGGACTATACATTGGAAACGTACGATATGCAAAGAACACAATCTACCACAATAGTTGTTTACTATAAGGTTTTCTCCTTTCCACCATCTATTTCTTCCCCTTCATTTTTTGTTATTTTGTAATTGGGATTCGCCATAGTTTGCTTAGTTTTGCTTGGAATGTTTTATGCAATTCACATGGTTATCTTCTAGCAATTGATTAGGTTTCTTTTATGCAATAAGCTTTAGATATTTGTATAGAGTTTTGTAATGAGTGTCAATAGCATCAATTTTCTAGACAAATTGAGAAAGATTGAAGTCATGCTTATCAGTTATTGTGGTGAGAAAATACCTAGTGAATGAGTAGTTGGGCAGGCATGAGAAAAGAGGAAGATGATAATAAATAAGGCCATTCAGATCTCGTGACTAATTACAATGAACTTCATCTAAAAAAAGATTCATTTCTTCCTTTGTGTCTAATTTGGAGCTTAACCTTGGAACTTTTTGCAATTTATCATTTTGTTGGTCATTGATTATCTTTCCCTATTGGAGGGTTTTGTAGTTAGATATTGTTATCTCTACCATTTTCGTTATCGACTATGAAATACGATCTAAAATATTAGTTTAACAAAAACTTACAATCTAATTAAGAAACAACATTCAATCAATTTTGTTCTCACTTCTGGAAAACAAGGTATACAAAACTAGTTATTATGTAGTTTTGAGAAAAATAAATTAGGCCATTTTTTCTGCCCTGTTCTATAGTTCATAATGCATAACTTGATGTAATGCTTTGTTTATAAATACATTGGTGAGAGCACAGAATTCGATTGGTAAATTATTTAAGCAATAGTTTGTTGGTCAGCATAAATATATCAGACTTAGTTCTTAGAATGTTAAACATAATTTAGAATTCTAGTCAAACTCAATGAAATCCTGACTAGTACAAAGCAATGCAAATTCCATTTTCTATTTAAAATTCTAGTCAAACTCGATGAAATCCTGACTAGTAAAAAGCAATGCAAATTCTATTTTCTAGATATAAAACTCTTATTTCAAACTGCTCCAAACTTATGCATTATGAATTATTAGTTTCTCTTTCAACTTAGTATCAAAGTAAATCATTTTGGAGGAGAAGAGACATAAAGAATTATTATTATAGTCCTAAAATGTGCCCAACCTTTGCTATTAAATATCTCTCTATACAATTACATATACATATTAAAAAAATTCTATTGCAATACTATGTTTGTTGTTTTTCACAAGTTTAAAGAAAAAAAGGTACAAGTCTTGCCAAAAAATAAGATGTGTTTCTTTCTCTAGCACTAACAAAACATGTATTTAAGTTCCTTATCATATCCTACTCTTATGTGTGAAATCTTAACTTTCTATTTAACACATACATATAACATATCAGTTCCTTCAAAATTTTCCTTTTCTATCTCTAGCACATATATCACAACATTTTGGATACATTTATAAATATTGAATTTAGTATTGAAATTGCTCATTAAAGTACGTTGTGTCTTGCCACAAAATGAACACCTCCCTTTGTCCCTATCTATATCTCCTTACCCAAATCTCTTTGTTATTAGTTATGCTCTCTAGATTTGTTAGGACTCTTTGTTCCAAAGCAAGATAATCATTACTATTGTGTTCTTTATACAATGTAAGTGAAAAGAATCAAAAACTTTACTTTTTGACATACCCATTGTGTTCGTATCATTTTTCTATATGAATTACTTGAAGCTTCTATTTGCATTGCATTACATACAAAATATAGCTTGCACCCTACTAACAATCCATGTATGTCTATATTAAAACAAACACTATTCTACACCAACATTAAATTGAGGAAAAATTTAATTTTTTTTGTAAATATTACATTTAATATTGTATAGGTAGAGGATGTCACTAATTAATTAAATGAAAAATAGCTTTACATGCCGTTGGATTTGCAAGAAAGCTTGTAAACGCTTTTCACTAAATCATCTACGGTTAAAACTTAAAGTATTAATAGTTTTAGATTTAGTACATTAATAAATTCTCGTTGATTAAGATAAAATTAGGATAATTAATATGTATATTAAGGTTAATTTTAATCATTATTTAATTTAAATTTATTTTCCATAAATGTTTACATATAATCATATTATTATTAGTTTATACTTTAATGTTCTTACTTAATTTATGATATAAATATTATTGTTTTTTTGCTATTTCTCAATTTCGTAGTTATTTATTCATTATAGATAGTGAAGCAAAAATTATTCACAAATAAATAACCAATGCATAGGATTTATATAATGGGTAGTATAGTGGTATAAACTGTTAGTTCTCTCTCTCTCTCTCTCTCTCTCTCTCTCTCTCTCTCTCCATTAGATGTTAGAAATCAATGGTCCACAATTTTTGAGAGCTATGGATGACCATTAAAACTTCTATGGCCATATAATTTTTTCCACCCATTTTTACACAATCATTCACTCTTCCTAATAAGTATGTATGGCTTGTCTTTTTGAATTATCTTTTGCGTTACTATGTTTTTTTCTAAAGTATCTAAGGTTTCCTTTTTTTTATTTTTTGTGTTTTATTTGATGCCTTAAATATACACACACTTGACGAACCAAATTTATTAATTTTACCTCTAAAAAATGAATAGAGACTAAAATATTGGTAAATTTGAAGTTTTAAAAAAAAATTCTTTTATAGATAGGTGACATTATTTATTTAATATAATTTGTAAATAGTTTGAGTTATATATAACTTTTATCTCTATCATTGTACCTCTTTCTATAACTATATTTTCCCTAAATCTCTCCCTCGCCATATTTTAGGTATAACAAAATCTTGCTAATAAATAATGTAAATAAACAAAATACATTTTTTTTGGGTTAGAAAATTTGCATACAAAAATAGACACAAGTATAAGAGCATTTAAACATTTATTGGAATCCCTTGCTTATAAATAACACAAATACAATTAGTCATTAGAAAATCCCCATGTATGAATTGAAGATAACAAAAATCAATGTAAAGTAGAAGAACATTCTATGTACAATCTACTTTGAACTCATACAAAATTAATGCTCCCTCCTCTTAGGAAATAGAAACAATTGCAAATAGCAAAGAAATCATCAAAATTTCAAGTGGGGATTCAACAAAGAGTATCAACAACTCCTTGCATGGACTTGCAGTAACTTCTTCCATAGGAGAAGCAAGTAGCTTTGCAAAAAGGCCAAAATATTTAGCAAGTAATGTACATAGCTTATCTTTGACTGTTTCAAGTAGCTGCCATGACATTTTGAATAACTCCAAACCAAATTGTCTCTCTTTGCCTCATGTGGAAGAAATGGATGTGATACAACTTTTGAATGGTTGCACTGAGTTGGACAGGTTGTGCACTTTCATTAGGGAGATCTACTATGACCAACACTATACATGTTGGGTGATGCGACGCGCTCCCCTGCCCATAGGTGGTTAATTATGTGGTGTTCCATGTTCACTAACAATCATGTCTTTTGGTGCAACGACAAATGGGCCCTACAATTGGTATCAGAGCCTAGTTTTGGCCTGGTCATGGGTTCAAATCTCCCTAGTGCCTTCCCGACCTGCGTAAGCACCTGGTATGCGCGTCGAGGGGGAGATTTATGGGTGATGCAACGTGCTCCCCTGACCATAGGTGGTTAATTATGTGGTGTTTCATGTTCACTAACAGTCATGGCTTTTGGTGTAATGGCAAATGGGCCCTACAATGCAAATGGTGATACAGTCTCAATAGTTGATGCATATGAGAGGTAGTTCAATAAAATGTGATCTTTTCTCTTGCTTTCATACTATGTAACTTGAAGATCATTTCCTTTATCGACTTTTATAATGTAGTTATCCAGTAGGCACTTGAAAGTCACATCTCATAAAAAGTGTCAGATACACAATGGTCAACTCAATGCCACATGGGCAGTCACCAATGCTATTACTAGCACCTATAGGTGTAGCAGCATTCAATATTCAAGCATCAAAAATTCATTCTGCTCTTCGAATACCAATCAAGGAAATGGAATCTCTGCAGGGACAGGCACTTGCTAGCTTCCAAGAGTGCATGTACTTCATTCGGTATATTCTAATAGATGAAATGAGCTTTACTGGTCCAAAGCTACTAGAAAAAATAGACATGAGATTACAACAAGCATTCCCTACTCAGAATCACAATCCCTTTGGGGGATGCTCTCTTGTTCTATTTGGTGACTTGGGATAGCTACCACCAGTAAAAGACATACCTATGTATGCCTCTACCTCCTATGGTGGCACACTATGGCATAGCTTCCAAACTATTGTTACATTAGACAAAATATTTCGACAGAGTGGAGACAATATTGTACAATTGCAGTTTTGTGAACTCCTATCAAATTTACGAAATGCAACACCAACAATTGCAGATTGGAGGCTTCTAATGTCAAGATCAGGCTCCACAATCAGCTCAGAAGAGAACACCCTCTTTTCTTCATCAATACATCTTTTCTCCACAAATCAATAGGTACTACTACATAACAAATGCATGCTACACTCATTGGCAAAACCAGTTGCCCTATCTGATGCAGAGAAGCTTAAAGGTTTACCATGTTCAAATCCAGATGAAGAACAACTTCAGTCAAGAATCCTCTTATGTGCTGACCAAAAGGTCATGCTCTGTGCAAACTTGTGGGTAGAAACTGGACTTGTCAATGGCGCACTTGGACAAGTCAAAAGAATTGTATATAATGTTGGTGAAAAGCCACCTCAACTCTCTTTATTTGCAGTTGTTGACTTTCCATAGTACATTGGGCCACCCTGGGACCATAACAACCCACAAAATATTCTAGTTCTACCAATAAGTTGTGGCATTCATAGACAAATACCTTTAAAAATGGCATGGGCCCTAACTATCCAAAAGTCGCAAGGACTGACACTACAAAGAGTGACAATCGACATTGGGAAAAAAGATTGGTAGGGGCTAACATTCACAGCAATATCAAGAGTACATGAAATTACTGACCTCTGCATTCAACCCACATTCACATTTGAAAGATATGCTCGAATGCAAAAAAACCCATTTGTTGCACGAAGGAAAGAAGAGGAGAAGTGCCTTCAAACATTATCAAATACAAGTCCTCCAACAATCTCTAATTTGAAAGAACTACTATAGGTAAGCTTGAATTACTTTTTTGATACATACATTACAAATTAGAGTCTACAAATTCAAAGCTGATAAAAATTCTCTAATCTACGTAGGTGTAATTGACATTGCATACACACACAAATAAAGGACCAGACATAGGATGGACTGGGAAATCAAAGGTCATTGAATTGTCTTGCACATTAATATTTGCTACTTTCCCTCCCCTGCCTAATTATCTATGTGCTTGTTGATTACCAAACATACTGTATTAAATGTGATGAACAAATAAAATGTCTCCTTTGTGTTAGTTAAGCAAAAAAAATTACACCAAAATACGGCGTACCTATTGCACACTAAGGTGTGATTGCTAGTAAATAGAAAGAACTAATTACTCTTTCCAAAGTGAAAGTGGGGATGACTTTGTTTCTCCAAGTCGATCACTGGATGAAAGGCATGTAATAGCAAAAGGAACTTAGGTTGGATCTACATGACCCACCACACCAATGTAATCAGATTTGACAATTACACAGGATTCCTTCGAAAAGTAGGACCAAACCTTCTTTCCCTTTATTTATGATATGGAAGCCCCACATCAAGATGGACATATATTGACCATAAAAGAGAGATATTTTATGACGATGGTCAAAATACTATATATATATATATATTAGATGACATTTTATCCAAAGAAAATGGATACATACATGACAAATGTGATGTAGTAGGCACATAACATTGAGTAGCAGCTCTAGGGGAAACAATCTAGTGGTAGTCTAGCTTATTTTTGCATATCTATAGTTTTTAATTTGTATATTAAAATTTCTTAAATGTTTTAGTTGAACCTTTATAGGTGATTGGAGAGCTTAAAGCTAAACGTCCAAGGGATACCGACCACTACAACCCCCAATAGCTCCTCACCAAAAAAGTAGTACTTTTTGCATAGATAGACCAATCAGCAACCAAAATTTTTTTATTTATCAACTATAAGTAAATTTAGCCACAATTCAATATAACTTTAGATCTTAGCTAGTTCAAACAAAGAATGATAGAAATTGTGAAAATTGTTAATAGTGGATCAGTATTTGTTACTTAATAATTTCATGTATTTTCTTCGTTGGAAAAAGGATTATTAATTATAGTCTACCTTCCCTCACTAAATTCACTAGTAGTTATATTGGACATTAAGAGATCAATACGATAGTCGTAATGTTTAACAAGAAATGGAAAGCTAGTCAACATGTAAAACTATAAACGATATATAATTAATGAAGTAACATGATTTCATTGCATGTGTTGTATTGTGGGCGGGTTGCTCTATTTTTCAAACCTTTGCCCATAACTTAACAAGTTGAAAGTCAATAGTCATTCTTATATGGACTCTATTTTCCTATGGTATGATTCTTATATTGCGTTGACGATATACAACAATTTAAAAATTAATATAGTGCTCCATGAGAGATATGTTCAGAATTATGCTTAAGTGTGAAGGGGCTAGGGAAAGTACTAATTGATAGCGTTTTTATTTTATTTTATTTTTTTGACATGACAATATAATTTATTTATATTGTGAATGTTCTTGTTTTGGAGTTGAAAGAGAAATTATGCCCCTGCGAAAAGCCTATTGGTTGAAGTTTAATAACTTGTGCATATTCGGGTTAAATTTGAGTTTACTGATGTAGTTGCAAGGAAATTATGCCACTGCACATGCCCATTGATTAAAATTTTAAAGGTCGAGTATATTCTGGTTAAATTTGGGTTCATTGTTAATGTGTTGCTATACAAAACAATTTTTTAGATTATTTGAGGGCCTAAGTTGGTTAAGTGTTTGTTTTTATTAACCTCTCTGAAAATATGCATATTGTTTGAAAATGTGGTGAAAAAAAGGTTTGTTTGAGGGTAAATAAAATTGTATTGTGAATGTACATATGTTGGCTTAGTTTAAATCAATTTTTTTAAAAAGAAATTGGATTTGATTATGTTTATTTTAGTATCAATAATTCAGATCACACTCTGTGATTTAGAATAAGGAAGAGAGTATTCGTTTTTCTAATCTTGCACTCTTTCTTCTTGATGATAGATCATGGACTATGATCCCAAACATTGATACTAAAAATAAACACAATTGGATCCATAAACAAATCGATATATACTAATGGGTTGTAGAAATCTAAAGATTTAATCAATCTTCTGTTGTCAAATCAATAACATTGTAGAATGTCACATAAACTTGGTTTAGAGCACTATAGTGATTTTTGTTAAGTTTAATTTCATTCTTTGACAAGCACTTTATTTTTATTTTATTTTTCAGATTCTACAAAAATATCAAAAATTATTAAATTTGTGTTGCTCTTTCAGAGGATGACACATTTAGAGTCACCTCAAGGACAATCAGTGTGTCTAACCATATATTCTAATCACACATTAAAATATTAGAATATGGTAGTTATAGAAAGAAAATATTTTCTTTTTAAAAATTATATTTAAATGAATATTTATAAGGTGTTTTCCTAGTAGACACTTTATTCTTTATCATCAAACAAATTGTAAATCTCATTCTTCTAATTTTAGGTTAAAACAAGGTTATGATTAGAAAAATAGTCATTAAAATATTGGTTCAAGGAAATGCATGTTTAAAATTTAATAATTACTTAATGATTTTAAAATAAATATTAATTTTTTTAAATGTTTATAATCATTATAATTGTAAAGATAAAAAACATAATACTTATGAAATTAAAAAGAATTGATCATCTTGAAAAATTGACAAAATAATTTGTACGAAAATACTACCAATTACAACTTTCTCTCCAAATAATTAGAAAGAAATGCTAGATCTTTTTCGTAATTTGTATTCACTCTTACATAAATTACAATCAGCCTAACCCTGGCAGGTCATTAGTATAAATGCTAGCATATAAGTCACATCCTTAGTGTATGCTTATTATCTTACTCCCTATGATAATATAGTCTTACACCGTCTAGTGTATGGTATTATCTTACATCCCTATAATATTTAGTCTTACACTGTGGACAGCAGTGTATTAAAATAGACTAGACATGCTCTCCTTTGAACTCACCTCATTGGATTTGGTTGACATTTCAATCAGTGCAGTGAATGGTTCCTCGGACGTACTCTCATTTGTTGATGGAAAAGTGTAACTCCTGAACTTGTATGAAGTTTGGGATAATTCTGTAGAAGTGCTTGCCTTCTCTGATATTGCATCATCACTCTGTAGATTATCATGGAATTTGTTCTTTCTTGCGCCATCTCGTACCCACAAAAGTTCTTCCACGATCTCTTTCATTGACGGTCTTTTCCTCCTTTCCAAATGAAGACACTCTCTCGCTAGCCTTCCAACATCTTCCATCTGTTGGAAATTATCCTCCAATACCTTGCTATCCAAGAGTTCTCTGAGGCGGTTTTGGTTGATCCTGGTAAGAAAAAGATTAGACAAACTACACTCCTCGCTGATCCTTTCTGCACTTAGTGGCTCCATGCCTGTTATAAGCTCAACCAGGACAACACCAAAACTGTACACATCGCTCTTGTCAGTGAGCTGATACGTCTGGAAGTACTCCGGATCCAAGTAACCCCTTGTGCCCATTATATTAGTTGTCAGATGTGTGTTGTTTGCAGCAGATATGAGACGAGAAATTCCAAAGTCTGCAACTTTGGGAGAAAACATCTCATTCAAAAGAATATTAGACGACTTTACATCTCGGTGGAAAATGGGTTGAGATGCTCCAGAATGTAAATACGCCAAAGCCTCCCCCGTTTCAATAGCAATCTGGAGACTGAAGCCCAAGGCAAACAGCCTTCCTTAGACTGTAAATGTTCAAACAATGTTCCGTTTGAAACGAACTCAGATACCAACATTGGATTTTTAGTTTGGATGCAGCAGCCAAACAATTTCACTATGTTTCTGTGATTTATCTGAGAGAGAATTGTAACTTCGTTGAGAAAGTCGTTTTTATCCTCCAGACTGAAAGCTTGCTTGGGCTTTTTAATGGCCACAAGAGTCCCGTCCAATAGATTGAAATTGAATACAGTTCCAAATCCGCCACTTCCCAACACCATATCATTTGAATACTGATTAGAAGCTCTTGCCAGTTCTTTAGCAGAAAACAGTCTCAGACTTTCTCTTCCTACAGTAGAAGCTATGTATTGCTGCAGCTGTTGAAAATACTTGGCCTCGACAAGTCTCAAGTGCCGTTTCTTCAACCACCAAACCAAAAGAGACGCTGCTACAGAAACGACCACAAAAGAAGAGACGGACCCTGTGTATTTTACCGAACAAGACATTAAAATAAACTTTATAGTTATACCAGAAATCTATATGACAAAGTCAAACAGTTAAAATAACGCTAACACACACGTGTTTAACTTCGTTTACCTGCGATCGCAGGCAATACTAGAGCATCTAATCTTGTGGACGAACATCTAGTCCCGTTGTGAAAGCCATCTCCCTTATATCCCTTTGCACAGTAACAGTTGTAGGAACCTCCTAAATTATGGCATATTCCTCCTTTCCTTGGTTCAACGCACTTATTCAAGGTTCTATTTTGGCACTCGTTAATGTCTGAACATTCATTGCCATTATCTTCAGAAATTTTCAGAAATTTGAGAGAGAAGTGATTATGAAAGATGACACATAATTTCACTAATACAAACACAATACCTTTGCAGCCAGTGCCATTGAAGTAACCATTTCCTTCGTATCCAGGGAGACATTTGCATACGTGACCCCCTCTTGACGGAGAGACCAAGCATTTTGAGTGTTTGGAACAGGAATAACTGCCAGTAGTTTTAGCCATGGAGCAATTGTCATAATATCCACCGACACCCCAGTTAACTCGGAGACCACAATGAGCCTTTTTTATTTCTGGCCAAGAGAGGTCTGTTTTATTGCCCACTCCAGTGAAGGTGGAGGGATCCATTATAGTGGAGAAGCCACAGTGTTCAGTACCATTTACTCTCTCGCCTGCGCTTCTGAAACGTATCGCATATTTGTCATCTGGAGAGGTAATTTCACAACAGCCATAGCGGCAATATGGTGGAATTTGAGGGTAACTTGAAGTTGCACATCTCGCTTCTCCCCTTTCATCCCCGTATGTGTAATTACCGGCTTTATAGGAACCAACCACCACAAATTTATCGTACATGGAAAAATAGAACGGTCCAGGTAGATAAAACCACTTGGATGCGTCTATTTTTTCACCATTTCCACAAGAAGAGGCTTTAAGTGAAGTCGAATCAATGACAACGTAACCTGAATAATCGATCTTCCAAATCTTATAATGAGCTATTCATCATCTTCTTCATCTGCTTTTGAGACATTAGCCGGAAGATATAGAGCCAGCTCCCCGGTATCTTTGTCCACGGTGCAATTTATCTGAAAACCCTCGTATCCACAATCAGATTTGTTAATATAAAAAGGTTAACTCACTTCCGAATCCCCACACTTTTCAGGAACACATTTGGCAGAAGAAGCAAATCGCACAACAGAGAGAGAAATTACAAAGCGGAGCAACACTCCATGATCCATCTGTGTCTTCAGCAAGATTTTCGTTTCAAGCAAAATTACCAGGTGCACAATCAATCACAGCAACAACGAGAAGAAATTTAGGAACGAAATGGCCGCGTTGAAGTTAAATAGCAGAGTGCATGTTTGACTGGACCAGAGCAAAAGACTTTGATCTGCTCCACAGAGTTCATTATTTCCTTCCATACTTTCCACATAATGTTGGAAATTTTATTTCCGCTACGACTCTTTCGAGCATTCATGCGTGGGAAGCTGCTTCTCGTTTTGTCTTAAGCCAGTGACATACTTTCCGTTTCTTAAAGTTGATTGTCTGTGAAAGGTAATAGATCCAATAAAATTCTAAGACAGAAGTTAAAAGCGCAGTCAAAATCAAAATTTTCCAAATATTTTAGAATCTCTCTCCGCTAAAATTTTCGACAATAGTCATTTCCACACTTATAGGGCCCATTTCTTCGGTGAAATTGATCGGGGAATTGGTATAACGTCAAATTTCGGAATTGACATCCTTTGTTAGGTATCGACTTTTCTTATTCTTGTGGACCATAACTTTAAATGCATTTGAACTTCAATCCTCCCAATATATTCATTACCGCGTTTCAATTTTTGGCACGTTTAGACATATCTGATCTCAACTGCCATTCCGTGCGATTTCCTTGGTTGCAGAAAGCTTGAACAGTCTAGTATGTAACATTCAGTATAGGTACAGAACAAGATTACATTATTGCAAACTGCCATGTGAAATTTGGACTTTTCAATACTCTGTCAAAGCTTTACTTTCCGTATTCTTTGGCCATATTATATTGCCATCTATTGCCAGTTTTTCCGACCCCGATCCAATTTCTACATTCTGATCTTTCCTGCGTGATTCTACCAAACGTTTTATATTGTCCTCTTCTTTTAAACTTTGTTGTGCATTCTAATTTTGGACCACTCAAAATCTATCATAATGATGATAAAATCTGCTTATCTTTTTTTTATTTTTTACTTCACATAGTTAACTACTTATAACTAAGATTTGGATTCGTCATTATCAAAATTAATATCAATTTTATATGCCGTAGTAAAAACTATTCAAATACTTATTTTTCTAATGTCCTACCTATTGTAGTAAATTACCACCCCTATCTTTAGTGTATCACGTCCTGTGAAAAATCAACTATTGTAGTCACTCATTATTAATCTCCTATCTTAAAAGATTATTAAATTGCCAAAAATAAATTCACAGCTTAATATCGAAAAAATAACACAACTGCAACTTCACTAATAAAAATATGGAAAAAAATGCACAATACAATGAACACAATATTTTTGGACAAATTGTCCTTGCAAAAACCCCTAAGGGAAAACTGGGTCTACAGATGAGGAATTATATTAAACTTCAGCAAATCAAGAGATACAAAATTCCTTGCCTCTCACTAGCAGAACTTCGACAACCTCCTAATTTATTCCCCACTACTATTCCTACGCTAACATTGTGCCCTTGCTAACACTGCAAGACTGTTTGCTAACACCGCAAACTTACAAACTCATTTGCTAGCACTGCAAATGTTTCTTCAAACTTCTTGTTCTCCAAATGCTCCCTAGACCTCCTTTTATACTACTCTCGTTGGTAAACCAACAGCCAAGATCGATTCACAATCGATGGCTAAGATATAAAACAACTTGCCAACCCTAACAAAATTGGTTTCTAGTTGCTTTTAAAAGAAGTCAATTATTTAATAAATAATTGTCCTTACTCTAAAAAATTTGTTAGCAAAAACAATTATATACTAAATAATAGCATATGGACAAATAGATGTCCAAGCTACCAAAACTAACACTCCCTCTTAGCAAGGAAGTTGTTCTACATGACACCCAACTTATCTCTGAAGAAGATGAATTTTGTCTTCCCCAATGCTTTAGTCAGAATGTCTGCTACTTTCCCTTCTATAGGTACTGTAGCTAAACAGTGTCCCATTGTACATAATCTCTAATGAAGTGATATTCAATATCTATATGTTTAGACTTATCATCAAACACTGGATTCTCAAAAAACTTGATGCAACTCTGATGATCACAATGTATCATAGTAGTCTCAACCTTCTGACCAAACAAAACTACTAACAACTTTCAAAGCCATATAGCTTCACATGTCGCCATGCTAGCTACTATATATTATGCTTATGTTGAACTCAAAACTGTAGACTTCCGGTTCCTGCTAAAGCAAGAAACAACTGCTGATCCCAAGCTGAAAGAACACCCTAAAGTGCTCATTTTGTCCATTGTATTTCTTGCCCCTCTAGTGATTACTTCCCCATAAATACCTTATATATCTTTACATAATGTCTCTTACTTTCTCTCACACATCTCTCTTTCCCAAACATATAATACATATATCTCCCCCTATAATTACTCTCTTTCCCTCTCTCCCCACCCTCCTCTCAACATATCTTCTCCAATTTAACCCCCCCATCCCCATCCACCCACTTATCACTATTATCCTCTCTTCCTTCATTACCATGTCCATCTATCATATTCCCTAATTATTATATTTACCCCATTTCTCCCCTATTCCCTCTACCATTACCTCTTTCTCTTATATTCGTCCCCCTCTCACCATTTATTCCTCTTGATTACCATCTAGCCCTAGCCCATGTATCTCAACCTCTAGGCACTCTCCTCTCTCTCTCTCTCTCTCTCTCTCTCTCTCTCTCTCTCTCTCTCATTCTCATCAAGTCTCCATCTCTTTTGGACCGTAGTTTTTGTCCATCTGCTAATTACCACATCTCTCTCTCTCTCTCTCTCTCTCTCTCTCTCGCTCTCTCTCTCTCTCTCTCCCCCCCCCCCCCCACCAAAAAATTTCTCACCCCATCACCATTTCCATCCATTCAATGTCCTAATTATTATCTTTCTCTCTCCTAATCACTCTCCCCCTTGACATTTTCTCTTTCTACCTCATACCTTCCCACATTTATCCCTTTTTCCTATTTCCACCCCTACTTGCCATATCCTCTCCTTTATTATCATTTATCTCTACATAATCTCTCTGCCTCCCTACCTCCTTAATCTCTTTAAGTCCCCTCTCCCTCCTCTCACAATCTCTTAACCCTATTTACCCTCTATATCTACCCCTAAGTGCCAGCAATGCATTCACACTGACTGAAAAGACCCTCTCTCTCTCTCTCTCTCTCTCTCTCTCTCTCTCTCTCTCTCTCTCCATTCAATTTTTTGATTCATGTAATTAAAATTAAATTTACGGTAGAAAATAGATTTTCAATTTTTGTTAGTGTATATATATCTTGATTATATATGTGTATATGTGTGTCTATGTATATACCATTTCTCTTTCTATGTATATGTGTGCATGTGTGAATATGTGTGTATATGTGAATCTATATATGCATCTCTCTCTCTCTCTCTCTCTCTCTATGTCTATCCTAAACCCTAACTATCCTCTTTCTTGAGCTCTATATCATGTCTCTACTCCCTCCCTCTCTTTTGTATGCCCTCTTCCCCTTATCCCTTCCCATGAGGTTGCAAAAAAAGGTTGAGAAGTTGAGAGAGAACGTATACTTGCATAATTACCTTCTCTCACACTAACCCCCCCTCTCTCTCCCTCACACACAAGTGCATGCGTGTGCACCCACACACACACACACACATTAATTATTCTCTTGCATACCATCTCTCACACATATCACCTTGTAATTACCCTCCCTTGTTCTATCCTCCATCACCATCTCTCTCTACTCTAAGTTCTAGATATCCTCTTTCTTTCTAGCTCTATCTCTTCTCTTGCCTCTTATTAACCTAGCATTAGAGTTATTGTGACCTCTCACCATTTCTTGGATCCTTTTTGTAATTTATTTCTACCACATGTTGGTCACAATCTCTCCCTTCTCCCACTCTCTGTTACAAGTTCCACATGTTGGAAAAATGTTCAGAGCTCCCATGCGGATTTGTGACAAAGGCTTAACTGCCTCCTATGTACTATAAGTTGAGTGGTTGTATTGACCATTGAAAAATTGATACTTGGGTGCAATAGAAACCCCACTCTAAGAAGTGGTCTCTCTCTCTCTCTCTCTCTCTCTCTCTCTCTCTCTCTCTCACACACACACACACACACACACAAACAATCCCACTCTTCTTTTCTCCTCACTCTCACCACATCATCCTCGCTCCTTACCCACTATGTCTTCTTCATGTCTCTCACCCCCTCCTTATCCTGTTATAATCTCTTTTTCACATATCCCTATGTAATTAATCTATGTTTTTGTCCCTCTCTCCTCCTTCCATCACCCACTTTTTCTATTATGAGCCCTAACTATCCTCCTTATTGAGCACTATCTCATATCTCTAACCCTCCCACTTCTCTCTTTACCTCATCTCTCTCATCTCCTCCTTCTCTTTGTTTACCTAAGATTTTTCCCTTCCTCCTATATGTTTCTCCCAACTCTCTCCTCTTAATATATCTTTCCCCTTATTTACCTCCCCCACTCTCCCTCTCCTTCTCCCTCTCCCTCTCATATCTATCTAGTCCTTATTAACAACTTATGGACTCTCTCCCCTTACTACTCTCAACATATTCCCCCTCATGCTCTCTCTCTCTCTCTCTCTCTCTCTCTCACACACACACACACACACACACACACACACACACACACACACACACACACACACACACACACACACACACAGACACAAGCACATGCACACACATACATATGTCCCTTAGGGTAGAGTTCAACTTGGTATGTAGTGTTAATTTAAATTTAGGAGGATTGGGGTTAGGAAGGTGTATTTTTAGGAATCATAATTTATTGGATTTTTGATAAATGGTAAGATAGTTAAGTATAGAATTAGTTTAACATGAGGGCTCCATTTGGTTTGATATTTATAGGAGACTTAGGGTTAGAAATTATTGATGCAATGATAAGATTAGAGTTAAATTTAGTTTAATTTAAAGTTAGGTTTAATCTTTTATTACAATTTGGTTAAAGGTTAAAATTAAATTAAATTAAATGTATGTGAACACATATGTATGTAAACTAAATATACACTATACATATGTTTACATATCACATATTTACATCTCTCTCTCTCTCTCTCTCTCTCTCTCTCTCTCTCTCTCTCTCTCTCTAGCTATTATTATTATGGTTATGGATATGATTTCTATTAGAATTTAGATAAAGGTAAGTGTTAGGATTAGGGTTCAACATTTAGGTTTATCATTTATATTTTAAGTTTGAAATTAAGGTTTAACATTTATTATTACTATTAAGGTTAGGTTTTATTATTTATGTTATGTTACATAGTTTTATATTAGGGCTTACCATTTAGGATTATGGTTTCAAGTAGGATTTATAGTTTATCATTTAGGATGTACATTCATTATTTAGGATTAGGGTAAGGGTTAGGATTTAGCATTGGGTTTAAGATGCATATTTATTTTGATATTCTTAAATGGATAGTAAAAAAGTAGTTGTTAGTGTCATGTTAGTTATACCATCATATTTAGAATATATAATCTTTGAAAGGCATGCATATATCCCATATTTTGAATAACTTGTTTCAAGAATAGATAATTGTGGCAATTATGAGAAAGCCCATATTAATTATCTATATAATCATATAATTTAGGGTGTTATTTCTTATGAATTAATTTTGTATTTCATATCCTCACACTCATTGTCATTTCAAATCATTGTCTCAATAATACAAAAATTAATAAACAAAATATTTCACCATACTAATATCATGACATACTAATTATTATTAATGAATTATTCCTCTCTAAAATCTATGATATATATATATATATATATATATATATATATATCCATTTATGTTCTAATCATACTGATTTACTTTGAAAGAAATTATAAAAGATTACTAATAATAGAAAATAATAATAATAAAAATTTAAAACTAAGAATTTATTATGAGTGTAAATATGAAAAAAATCTCTTAATCTTACTTTATTTAAGTATTTGTAACTAAACAATTGAAAAATATAGAAACATCTTAGTTTTCTATATACTTTTAAAAATATTCTATAGACTTTTGAAAGTATACATATGAAATGAAACTTTTCTAATATATATAGAAGTTTATCACTATTTCTAAACATCTTTAATTTCAATTAGAAAAGTAGGAAGTTTCTATATATTTACTTTGTTCTTTAGAATATTTCAACTTTTTAATATAGTTCACATAAATATTTCTCTTTAGAAATCTGTAAAAGAATAGAAACTTCTAAAAAAAAAATGCATTTTGTCAATATAGAAATATTTTATTCCTAATTAGAAAAATGAGATCTTTAAATGTTTAATGTTTACTAAATTTAAAGTAATAAAGATGGATATTATATATAGGAGAGAAACATATCATCACATTCAACCCCAAAATTATTACTCATGCATTGTGGTTGGCCGCTTGGAGTCATTAAAGTAGACTAGAAGAGTAATAACGAAATCTTTAACAATTTGCCCCAAATAAGTCTCAATAATCTCCATCTTGATGAACGCTCTGGAAGATATCTCCTTTGTAGAAAACTGTTGCTTCTCACCTTTAAAAGCGACTTTGATCTCTTACGACGATCTTGAAAAGACATGTTTTCATGATGCTCTACAGGAATAGATCAGAAAAGCACCAACTTGATGGATCAAAAAGCACTTGCCTAGTTGCTAATGTATTCACAAATTGATTCTGAGGAAAGAAATCAAAACATGTAACATATGGCCATGGACTCTTTATTATAGTGACTTTTAATTCTATCTTTACTTCTCATTATAAGACGTGTGAATGGCTATCCAATTTTTTCAAAAAGGCTAATTGTTTCAATATCTCTCGGCTTAATGAATTTGATTTGTGATATAACATTTTCACAAGTGAATTTTGTTTTTGGATTAAACTCTATGAAATAGCTTCCATTAATAACTTCAAAATAATAAAAATGCAAAGGCCTATAGAGCTCTCTGGATTGTACTGTGTGGAATGACAACAAAATGAAAGAAATTGGAAAGGAGTGTAAAGCTTTCAGATTAGACAATGAATTTTCATTTTGATTAACCTTTCTGGATTAAATATTGAATTTCATTTAATCTAAGATTTCCACGATTTATACTGTAGATCAATGTTCTTTTTGGTTAAAAAAATTTAAGTCCTTGCAAATCGAATCATGGCGATCGAACATTTAAGAGGAAAAATGCATTTGAGGAATGATTTAATTCTGTAGTTGGACTTTGTTATGTATGTAAATGGTATCTTCAATTAAAAAGCATGTAGAGTGACTTTCGAATATGGAAATTGCACGATGTTGATACCCTAAAGCAGTTACTTTGTGCCTATGCTTAAAATCATCAAATCCTTGCTGATGGATCCATGTCATTCAAGCATTTAAGATTAAAGAAGTATTTGAGAAATTATTTGACTCAATTATTTGGAAGCACAATCTGCAAAACAGGGACCTTCAAAGTGACGTCAGGGTTTGTCAAACCCAACTATAATGAAAGATGCACCACAATATCTAGGGCATTCAAAATATCGATGAATCTTTCCTGCCTTTACTCTGTCGACTTAGGGCTGCTACTCTTATCTGGTGGGTGCTACTTCCAAACTAGTACCATGCAGTCTATGCAAGCTTGAATGGTAACAATGGCCTTTGCAACACTCACACTCTCAGAAAACTCGATTAGCTCTAGCTTTCCTACCGTCAGGTCTCCAACCACACGGTAGAAGAGAACTGCTGCCATCGATCAATCGATTCCACTTGTCAAAAACTATTGTCAATAAACTTTGACCTGTTATAAAAGCGAATGGAGAAATATGATTAGAAGAAGATGAATGGATGAAGACAGAGATCTGTCCATCGATGACATGCAGTATCAAATTTGCAAGCTCGAAGCAAATGCTAATTTCTAATAAATATTTCTTCACGAAGGAAACCCCATGTGCCGATATAGATTCATCTTCCTCAACTCAATCCCTACTTGCAAGTAACTATTAAATGGAATATCTATTTATTCCTTGGAACAATTTTTGTTGAGTCAGATTTGTAACTGTAGATATATATATATATATATATATATATATATATATATATATATATATATTTAACAATAATATTAATTTGAACAGCCATCTGCACATCAATTTTTTACAAAAGTTATAAAATTTTACATTGATGAATTCTTCCATTGTAGAAAGCCTCTCGGCTTAACTAAAAATATGCATGTTGTTTGAAAATGTGGTGAAAACAAAGTTTGTTTGAGGGTAAATAAAATTGTACAACACTGTGAATGTACATATGTTGGCTTAGTTTAAATCAATCTTTTTTAAAATTTGTTTTTAGATTTGATTGTGTTTTTTTTCAGTATCAACATTTTAGATCACACTCTGTGATTTAGAATAAGAAAGAGAGCATTCATTTTTCTAATCTTGTACTCTTTCTTCTTGATGATAGATCAAGCAATGTGATCCCAAATATTAATACTAAAAATAAACACAATTAGACCCATAAAAAAATTAATATATACTAATAGATTGTAGAAATCTAATATGTTAATCAATCTTCTTTTGTCAAATGAATAACATTATAGAATCACATATAAACTTGGTTTAGAGCACTATTGTGATTTTTGTTAAGTGTAATGTCATTCTTTGACAACCAATTTATTTGTACTCATCTGATTAGCCATTGAAAACAATTAGTATCTATAAGATACTTAGATTTAGAGTGATTGGTTTATTGCATCTGTATTTTTCAGATTCTACAAAAATATCAAAAATTGTTAAATTTGTGTTGCTATTTCAAAGGATGACACATTCAAAGTCACCTCAAGGACAATCAATGTGTCTAACCATATATTCTAATCACACATTAAAACATCAGAATATGGTAGTTAAATAAAGAAAAGATTTTTTTTTTTAAATTTATATTTAAATGAATATTTATAAGGTGTTCTTCTAGTAGACACTTTGTTCTTTATCATCAAACAAATTGCGAATCTCATTCTTCTAATTTTAGGGTAAAACAAGGTTATGCTTAGAAAAATGATCATTAAAACATTGGTTCAAGGAAATGTAAGTTTAAAATTTAATAATTGCTTAATGATTTTAAAACAAATATTAATGTTATTTGAAGTGTTTACCATCATTATAATTGTAAATATTAAAAAATTATACTTTTGAAATTAAAAAGGATTTGTCATCTTAAAAAATTGACAAAATAATTTATTCAAAAATACTACCAATTACAATTTTCTCTCCAACTAATTAGAAAGAAATGCTAGATCTCTTTCGTAATTTGTATTCGGTCTTACACAAATTACAGTCAGCCTAACCTTGTCAGGTCATTAGTATAAATGCTAGCATATAAGTCACATCCCTAGTGTATGTTATTATCTTACTCCCTATAATATATATAGTATTGCACCGTCTAGTGTATGGTATTATCTTACATCCCTATAATATTTATTCTTACACTGTGGACTTCAATGTACTAAAATAGACTAGACATGCTCTTCTTTGAACTCACCTCATTGGATTTGGTTGACATTTCAATCAGTGGACTGAATCGTTCCTCGGACGTACTGTCATTTGTTGACGGAAAAGTGCAACTCCTCAACTTGTATGAAGTTTTGGATAATTCTGTAGAAGTGCTTGCCTGCTCTGATAATATTGCATCATCACTCTGTAGATTATCATGAAATTTGTTCTTTCTTGCGCCATCTCGTACCCACAAATGTTCTTCCACGATCTCTTTCATTGACGGTCTTTTCCTCCTTTCCAAAGGAAGACGCGCTCTCGCTAGCCTTCCAACATCTTCCATCTGTTGGAGATTATCCTCCTCCAATACCTTGCTATCCAAGAGTTCCCTGAGGCCATTTTGGTTGATTCTTGTGAGAAAAAGATTCGACAAACTGCACTCCTCGCTGATCCTTTCTGCACTTAGTGGCTCCAAGCCTGTTATAAGCTCAACCAGGACAACACCGAAACTGTACACATCGCTCTTGTCAGTGAGCTGATACGTCTGGAAGTACTCCGGATCCAAGATACCCCTTGTGCCCATTATATTAGTTGTCAGATGTGTGTTGTTTGCAGCAGATATGAGACGAGAAATTCCAAAGTCTGCAACTTTAGGAGAAAACGTCTCATTCAAAAGAATATTAGACGACTTTACATCTCGGTGGAAAATAGGTTGAGATGCTCCAGAATGTAAATACGCCAAAGACTCCCCTGTTTCAATTGCAATCTTAAGACGTGAAGCCCAAGGCAAACACCCTTCCTTAGACTGTAAATGTTCAAACAATGTTCTGTTCGAAACGACCTCAGATACCAACATTGGATTTTTAGTTTGGATGCAGCAGCCTAACGATTTCACTATGTTTCTGTGATTTATCTGAGAGAGAATTGTAACTTCGTTGAGAAAGTCGTCGTTATCCTCCAGACTGAAAGCTTGCTTGGACTTTTTAATGGCCACAAGAGTCCCCTTCAATAGAATGCCTTTGAATACAGTTCCGAATCCACCACTTCCCAACACCATATCATTTGATAATGATTAGAAGCTCTTGCTAGTTCTTTAGCAGAAAACAGTCTCAGACTTTCTCTTCCCACAATAGAAGCTATGTATTGCTGCAGCTGTTGAAAATACCTGGCCTCTGTTAATTATTGTCAGTTGGACAGCTGTTATTTCTGACCCGGAAATAGCAGTAGTATTTATGGGTAGCTTGGACAACTGTTCATCCTTATCTATGAATAGCGGTTGTATTTATGGATGGTTTGGACAGCTATTTGTCCACTTGCCAAAAATTAGTAAATGGTTATTATTTACTAATTTTAGTGATTCTTTTTGGACACTTTGCAACCAATTCTATTATTGGCTGTCGAGTTGTCTTAATCTCAGCCGTTGGTTTGATTTAATCTCGGTTGTTGGTTTAGCAACAGGAGTAGTATATAAAGGGGTCATTGGGTCATTTGGAGGGGCAGCTTTGTGAAGCAGTTTGCAGTGTTAGCAAGGGCACAATGTTAGTGCAGGGATAGCAGTGGGGAATATCAGTGAGATAAATTAGGAGGTTGTTGGAGTTCTGCCAGTGAGAGGCAAGGAATTTTGTATCTCTTGATTTGCTGAAGTTTAATATAATTCCTCATCTATAGAACTGGTTTTCCCTTAAGGGTTTTTCCAGAGACAATTTGTCCGAAAATAATGTGTTCATTTTGTTGCGCATTTCTTTCCATATTTTAAGTGAAGTTGCAGTTGTGTTGTTTTTCAATATTAGCTGGAAATTTGTTTTTAAGCAGTTTAATAATCGTTTACGATAGGAGATTAATAATCAGTGACTGCAATAGTTTGATTTTTCACATGGTATCAGAGCGTTGTTAAGGGTCGAAGAGTTTTTCCCTAAGAAAGAAATTTTGATCTCTTTAGATTTATTATTGCTTTAAACCCTTGAGATGGCTTCAGCTGGTTTGAGAGATCAGGACAGATTGGATGGTGCCTCAAATTTTGGTGTCTGGAAGGCCAGAATTTCTTTATTGTTGGAAGAGAATGGTATCAAGGATTATGCTACCAGTGGTGTACCTGTACCAATGGATGCAACACAGCTTGCAGCATATAGGAAGGACGATGCCAAAGCAAGGAGGATTATCCTTGATGGTGTCAAGGATCATATTGTTCCACATATCTCGGACCTAGATACAGCAAAGAAGATGTGGGACGTCATTCTAAATCTGTACCAAAATGCTACCACCAACAGGAAGTTGATTCTCAGAGAGAAGCTAAAGAATACCCGGATGAATCAGGGAGAAGACGTCACAAGTTACCTCACCAGGCTCAGACTTGTCAAGGATGAGTTAGCAGCTATTGGAGATAGCCCTAGTGATGATGAGCTAGTGAGAATAGCCCTAAATGGGTTTACTAAACAATTGAGTGTCTTTGTTCAAGTTGTCAGTGGACGAGATACTTTACCGAGTTGGGATCGACTATGGACTGATTTCACTCAGGAGGAGTTTAGACTAAGTCTTGTGAATGGGGCCAACCAGAGTCAGAAAAATGAGGTGGAACAAGAGAACGTTGCCCTAGCGGGTAAAGGGAAAGCAAAGAAGGGATCTAGCAAAGGATCAAATTCACAAAGTGAAAAGAAGAAGAAGGACCTTTCTAAGGTCAAGTGCTTTGGATGTCACGAATTTGGCCACTATGTCAGTGATTGCCCAGAGAGGGTTAAGGGTAAGAAGTAGGTGGCAGCTTCAGCAAGCGCAAAAGAACTCTCCAGTAGAATGGAAGATGAGTTTGCACTCATAGCTTGTATGGTTAGCTCAACCTCATAGTGTGTTTGGTATATAGATAGTGGGGTGTCATTTCATATGACAGGAGTTAGAGAGTACTTCTCCAGTTACAAGGAGGAGGACACCAACATCTAGATTTCTATGGGAAACTTGTCCAAACTCAACCCTATTGGGAAAGGGACTATTTAGTTTCAGAGAGAGAATGGAAAGATAATTCCACTTCATGATGTGTTATATGTGCCAGGCTTAGGTATGAATTTGATTTCTGTATCTGTTCTTCAAGATAGGGGGTATAATGTACTCTTTAGAGGGACACATGTGTTGATTAAGCACAAGGATTGGAAATCACCCATAACTATTGGAGTTAGGAGTGGTCGCCTTTATAGATTGTAGTTTGATACTCCTAAGGCACTTATGAGCAACAATAATCCTAGAGATCTTGGAGAGCTATGGCATAGGAGGATGGGTCATATTCATCATGGAGTACTTAGATTGCTTCGTGAGACCGTGACAGGTGTTTCAGAGGTGAGCACAGAGCATGACGATGTATGTAAGGGATGTGTGTTGGGGAAGTTTGCAAAAGCATCTTTTCCAAGGAGTGACACCAGATCTAAGGGTGTTCTTGATCTAGTACATTCAGATGTTTGTGGACCAATGTCGACGAAATCTCTCAGAGGATATGAGTACTATGTTACTTTTATTGATGATTTCTCTAGAAAGACCTGGATATACTTCTTGAAGACTAAGGATGAGGTTTTCAGTCGATTCCAAGAGTTCAAGGCTCTTGTGGAAAACTCGACAGGAAAGAAGATAAAGGTTCTTCGGTCAGACAATGGAGGCGAGTACAAAGGAAATGTCTTCCAGGAGTTCTGCACTAGAGAAGGAATCAAGAGAGAATGGACTGTTCGTTACAATCCACAGTAGAATGGAGTTGCTGAGAGGAAGAACCGTTCTATATCGGAGGCAGCAAGAGCTATGCTACATGACCAGGACATGCCCCGATACTTATGGGCAGAGGCGTGTAATACAACAGTCTACATTCAGAATAGAGTTCCACACAAGGTGCTAGGGAAGATGACACCAGAGGAGGCTTTCACAGGGAAGAAGCCAGATGTTAGTCACTTCAGGATATTCGAGAGTTTGGCATATTGTCATATTCCTAGAGATACACGTACAAAGTTAGATCAGACTGCAAAGAGGGGGTACTTTTTTGGGTACAATGAGACCTCAAAGGCATATATGATTTTCATTCCGGGGACTAAAAGAATTATTGTCAGACGGGATGTCAAGTTCATGGAGAACAAGGCATTCAGGAGATCTAGAGATTTGCTAGCAGATGATCAAAGTGAGCAGCCAACAGAAGCTCCAAGACCAAGTCAAGGGAAGCAAAGCTCAAGTACAGTTACCAGTATGAGTGTAGACTCAGTTAGTGAAGATTCACAGAGTATGGAGCAACGGGTGCAACAGGAAATGCATCTAGAAGACTTAGAGGTTGACATTTCATCCTCTATAGTTGGTAGCGGGAACCATGTGGTTCTAGATACATAAAGGGATACTCAGGAGTTTATGGGAGCTCTTAGGAAGAATACTAGACAGCGAAGACAACCAGCCAAGTTCAATTACTATGTGGCATTATTTAGTCAGTTGGTAGATAGTGAGCCTTCTAGCTATCAGGAAGCTGCAGAACATCAGGTATGGCGAGATGCTATGGTTGAGGAATATTCTTCAATAATGCAGAATGATGTGTGGGAGGTAGTACCTAGACCAACAGATAGGGCTGTAGTTGGATCACGCCGGATCTATAAGATAAAGCATGGTGCAGATGGTAGCATTGAGAAATACAAGGCTAGGTTCGTGGCAAAGGGGTTCTCTCAGAAGGAGGGAATAGACTATGAGGAGACATTTGCTCCAGTTGCCAGGTATACTTCTATACGAGCTGTAATCTCACTTGCAGCACAGATGGGATGGCAAATCCATCAAATGGATGTCAAGACAGCATTCCTCAATGGTGAGTTGAAGGAGGAGGTATACATAGAACAACCAGAAGGCTTTGTAGGACACAGCAAAGAGACCCACGTGTGCAGATTGAAGAAAGAATTGTACGAACTCAAGCAGGCTCCTAGAGCGTGGTATGAGCGCATTGATACATACTTGCAGAAAGTGGGCTTTGTGAAGAGTGAAGCAGATGCTAACCTCTACTACTTGATGGTTAGAGGTGAGATTCTCATTCTTGTTCTTTATGTGGACGACCTATTTCTTACAGGTTCACTAGGGCTCATAGTGGATTGCAAGAGGAACCTTGCAGAAGAGTTCGAGATGAAGGATTTAGGACTTATGCACTACTTTCTAGGCATGGAAGTGTGGCAGATAGATGGGGAGATTTTCCTTGGTCAAGGAAAATATTGCATTGAAATGTTGAAGAAATTCGGGATGGAGGATTGCAAAGGCATGTCTACACCCATGATCACGAATTGGAGGAAGGTAGATACATCTAAGGACAAAGATGTAGATCCCACTTTATATAGACAGTTGATTGGTTCGCTTATGCATTTGGTCAATACTAGGCTAGATATAGCATTTGCAGTAAACTCTCTTAGTCAGTTCATGGTTGAACCAAAGAGAATGCATTGGATAGCGGCTAAGCATGTGCTACGTTACTTGCGTGGTACAGTCGAGTATGGGATCAGATATGTTCGAGGTGAAGGTATCAGGTTGATAGGCTATACTGATGCAGATTGGGCAGGAAGTACAACAGACAAAAGGAGCACTTTAGGGTGTTGTTTCAGCTTGGGATCAGGAGTTGTATCTTGGTTTAGCAAGAAGCAGAAGTCTGTGGCTCTAAGTTCAGCAGAAGCAGAATACATAGCAGCTAGCATGGCGACATGTGAAGCTATATGGCTTCAAAAGTTGTTAGTAGCCTTGTTTGGTCAGAAGGTTGAGACTACTGTGATACATTGTGACAATCAGAGTTGCATCAAGTTGTCTGAGAATCCAGTGTTTCATGATAGGTCTAAACATATAGATATCAGATATCACTTTATCAGAGATTGTGTACAAAGGGGAGTTGTTCAACTACAATACATACCTACAGATGAGCAGGTAGCAGACATTCTGACGAAGGTTTTGGGAAAGGCCAAATTTATCTTCTTCAGAGATAAGATGGGTGTCATGCAGAACAACTTCCTCGCTAAGAGGGAGTGTTAATTATTGTCAGTTGGATAGCTGTTATTTCTGACGCAGAAATAGCACTAGTATTTATAGGTAGCTTGGACAGCTGTTCGTCCTTATCTATGAATAACGGTTGTATTTATGGGTGGTTTGGATAGCTATTTGTCCACTTGCCAAAAATTAGTAAATGGTTATTATTTACTAATTTTAGTGATTCCTTTTGGACACTTTGCAACCAATTCTATTATTGGCTGTCGAGTTGTCTTAATCTCAACCGTTGGTTTGATTTAATCTCGGTTGTTGGTTTACCAATAGGAGTAGTATAGAAAGGGGTCATTGGGTCATTTGGAGGGGCAACTTTGTGAAGCAGTTTGCAGTGTTAGCAAACAGTCTTGCAGTGTTAGCAAGGGCGCAGTGTTAGCGCAGGGATAGCAGTGGGGAATATCAGCGAGATAAATTAGGAGGTTGTCGGAGTTCTGCCAGTGAGAGGCAAGGAATTTTGTATCTCTTGATTTGCTGAAGTTTAATATAATTCCTCATTTGTAGAACTGGTTTTTCCTTAGGAGTTTTTCCAGGAACAATTTGTCCGAAAATATTGTGTTCATTGTGTTGCGCATTTCTTTCTGTATTTTAAGTGAAGTTGCAGTTGTGTTGTTTTTCAATATTAGC
Source organism: Cupressus sempervirens (assembly GCA_028749045.1). Taxonomy (NCBI): domain Eukaryota; kingdom Viridiplantae; phylum Streptophyta; class Pinopsida; order Cupressales; family Cupressaceae; genus Cupressus; species Cupressus sempervirens. The sequence goes on along the minus strand of CM053785.1, from coordinate 211,143,277 downwards.
TGGGAATTTGTTTTTCAGCAGTTTAATAATCGTTTACACTAAGAGATTAATAATCAGTGATTGCAATAATTTTATTTTTCACAGCCTCCACAAGTCTCAAGTGAGTTTCTTCAACCACCAAACCAAAAGAGAGGCTACTAAAGAGACAACCACAAAAGAAGAGACAGACCCTGTGTATTTTACCAAACAAGACATTGAAATAAATTTTATAATTATACCAGAAATCTATATCACAAAGTCAAACAGTTAAAATTACGCTAACACACACGTGTTTAACTTCGTTTACCTGCGATCGCAGGCAATACTAGAGCATCTAATCTTGTGGGCGAACATCTTGTCCCGTAGTGAAAGCCATCTCCCTTATATCCCTTTGCGCAGGAGCAGTTGTAGGAACCTCCTAAATTAAGGCATATTTCTCCTTTCTTTGGTTCAACGCACTTGTTCAAGGTTCTATTTTGGCACTCGTCAATGTCTGAACATTCATTGCCCTTATCGTAAGAAATTTGAGAAATTTGAGAGAGAAGTGATTATGAAAGATAACACATGATTTTACTAATACAAATACAATACCTGTGCAACCAGTGCCATTCAAGTAACCATTTCCTTCATATCCAGGAAGACATTTGCATACGTGTCCGTATCTTGACGGAGAGACCAAGCATTTTGAATGTTTGGAACAGGAATAACTGCCAGTATTTTTAGCCGTGATGCAATCGTGACCACTGACACCCCAGTTAACACGGAGACCATAATGAGAGTTTATTATTTCTGGCAAGGATAGATCTGTTTTATTGTCGAGTCCGGTGAAGGTGGAGGGATCCATTATGGTGGAGAAGCCAGTGTTCAATACCATTCATGCTCTTGCCTGCGCTTCTGAAACTTATCGACCCTTTATCATCTGGAAGGTAATTTCACAACAGCCATAGCGGCAATATGGTCCAATCTGATGGTATCTTAAAGTTGCACATCTCGCTTCTCCCCAGCTGCCATCCTCGTCTGTGTAATTGTCATCCTCGTATGTGTAAGTGCCGATTGTATAGGAACCAATAAACACAAATTTACCGTACATGGAAAAATAGAATGGCCAGGGTAGCGAAAACGACCTGAATGCGTCCGCTTTTTGACCATATCCACATGAAGAAGCCTTAAAGGGCTCGTTTGGTGAGGAATAGGAATACGTATTCTAAAAATTTTGAATTCTTTGTTTGGATGCAGTAAAATGGGATTGGAATATGAAGTAAAATAGGAATACGTATTTCAATTTTGGCTCAAAAATGGAGTTTTGCAATTCCACCCAAATAGGTGTTATTGGAATACGTATTCCTATTCCATTTTTATTTATTTTAGAAAACATAAATTTTCAGGTTCGCGAATTCCCATCAAATATTGGCTGAACCAAACGGAGAACAAGAATATGTTCTATTCCGAAATACGTATTCCTATTCCGTTCACCAAAAGAACCCTAAGAGAAGTCGAATTAATAACAATGTAACCAGAATAATCTATCTCCCAAATCTTAAAATAATCTATTGTTGAGTTTTCCTCCTCTCTCACAACGACATCAGCTGGAAGAAATAGAGCCAGCTCCCCAGTATCTTTGTCCTTGGTGCAATTTAACTGAAAACCCCAGTATCCACAATCAGAATTGTTAATGTAAAATGGGTAACTCACTTCCGAATCTCCACACTTTTCAGGAGTGCATTTTGTAGCGGAAGTAAAACCCACAAGAGAGAGAAATTACAAAGCAGAGCAACACTCCACAGTCCATTTGTGTCTTCAGCAACAGTTTTTCTTTTCAAGCAAAACCAATTACCCAATCAATTATCACAACCACCACGAGAAGAAATTAAGGAACGAAATCGCCGCGTTAAAGATAAATAGGGGAGTACCTGTTTGACCTGCTCCACGGAGTTCATTATTTCCTACCATACTTTCCACATTTTGTTGGAAATTTAATTGCGTGGGAAGCTGCTTCTCGTTTGTCTTAAGCCAGTGACATACTTTCCGTTTCTTAAAGTTGATTGTCTGCGAAAGGGTAGTAGATCCAATAAAATTGTAAGCAGAAGTCAAAAGCGCAGTCAAAATCAAAATTTTCCACATACTTGTGGAATTTCTCTCCCCGCTAAAATTTTCAAGAATAGTCATTTCTTTGGTGAAATTGATTGGGGAATTGGTACAACGTCAAATTTCGGAATTGACATCTTTTGTTAGGTATCGACTTTTCTTCGTGTTATCGACGACTTTAAATGCATTTGAACTTCAATTCTCCCAATTTATTCATTACCACTTTTTAATGTTTGGCACATTTTGACATTTCTCTCAACTGCCATTCCATGCAACTTCCTTGGTCGCAAAAAGCTTTAATTTGAATAGTCTTGTATGTTACATTATTGCGAACTGCCATGTGAAAATTGGACTTTTCAATTCTTTGTCAAAGCTTTACGTTCCGTATTCTTTGGCCATGTTATATTGCCATTTTTTCGACCCAATTTCTACGCTCATCGCCGTTTCTCACACGTTAAAGTTGATCTGGCTACTAGCTATATATACCTCTATATATATTACGCCGAAAGTAATCGTTCTCGAGGCGCCTATTTTTATTTAATCCCAAAGTTATTTTAATCGAAGTTGGGATTAATGAAAATAAAAATAGGTGCCTCGAGAACGATTACTCTCGGCGTAATATATATAGAGGTATATATAGCTAGTGGCAGTCGCGGCGCAATAGGAAAAATATTTACTTTTTATTTTTTATTTTGATAAGGTTATTATAAAATTGTTAATTAATTTTTAATTAGAGTTGTATGAAGTTAGTATAAAATTATGCTTCAAAATATTTTTAAAAATTTAATATAAAGAGTTTAATATAGATTAAAAATATATTTTTTATTTTTGGGATATTGTAATGTAAAATGTTATAGTCATACATAGATATATGGTTAGGGACAAAGTTACCATTATAGTTAATGTTAACCTTAGGGATAGAATTAGGGTTAGGGTTAGCATTAGAGTTAGGGTTGGAGTTAGGGTTAGGGTTTGAGCTATGGTTAAGGTTAGGGATAGAGTTATGGTTATGGTTTAGATTAGAGTTATGTTTATGGTTAACGTTAGGGTTAATGTTATGGTCATGGTTAAGGTTAGGGTTAGAGTTATGGTTATGGTTATGATTAGGGTTAGTGTTAGGGTTATAGTAAGGCTAACGTTAGAGTTATGCTCATGGTTAAGGCTAGGGTTAGAGTTATGCTTATAGTTAGGGTTAGGGATAGGATTAGAGTCCAATTATGGTAGAGTTAGAATTAGGGTTAGAGTTAGGTGTAGAGTTATGTTTATGGTTAAGGTTAGGGTTAGAGTAATGCTCATGGTTAAGGTTAGGGTTACGGTTAAGGTTTGAGTCAAATATTATTTTAAATTTAATATAAGGAGTTTAATTTAGATAAAAATATATATTTTATTTTTGGGATATTGTAATGTAAAATGTTATAGTCATACGTAGATATATGGTTAGGGACAAAGTTAGGGTAAGGGTTTGAGCTAGGGTTAAGGTTAGGGTTAGGGTTAGATTCTAATTATGGTAGAGTTAGATTTATGGTTAGAGTTAGGGGTAGGGTTAAGGTTAGTGTTAGGATTAGAATTACGGTTAAGATTAGGATTAGAGTTAGGGTTAGGATTAGGGTTATAGATAGGGTTAGGGTTAGGGTTAGGGTAAGGTTCTAGGTTAGGGTTAGGGCTAGGGTTAGGTTTAGGGTTAGAGTATGAGTTAGGGTTAGAGTTTGAGTTAGGGTTAGGGTTATAGTTTGAGTTAGGGGTAGACAGAGCATTATAATTTGGGTTAGGATTAGGGTTAGGTTTAGGGTTTGAGTTTGAGTTATGGTTAGAGTTAGGGTTAGAGCTAGAGCTAGAGTTAGAGTTAGGGTTAGAATTAGGGTTATTTTTAGGGTTTGAGTTACCAATAGAGTTAATTTTACAGTTGGGTTAATGTTAGAGTTAGGGTTAGGGTTAGAGTTTTGAGTCAAGGTTAGGGTTAGAGTTAGGGTTAGGGTTAAAATTAAAATCCAATTATGGTAGAGTTAGATTTACAGTTAGAGTTATGGGTAGGGGTAGGGTTACGCTTACAGTTAGGGTTAGAGTTAGATTTAGGGTTAGGGTTAGGGTTAGGGTTAGGGTTAGGTTTATATTTAGAGTTAGGGTTATATATAGAGAGAGTTATATCAATGTTAAGGTTAGGGTAAGGGGATTGAGTCAGGGTTAAGGTTAGAGTTACGGTTAGGGTTAGGGTTTCAGTCAGGATTAAAGTTAGGGTTAGGGTTAGAGTCTAATTATGGTAGAGTTAGATTTATAGAAAGAGTTAGATTTAGGGTTAGAGTTAGGGGTAGGGTTAGGGTTAGGGTTAGGGTTAGAGATAGGGGTAGACAAAGGGTTAGGCTTAGGCTTAGGCTTAGGGTTAGGGTCAAGGTTAGGGTTAGGTTTAGGGTTAGAATATGAGTTATGGTTAGAGTTTGAGGTATAGTTAGGGCTATAGTTTGAGTTAGGGGTAGAAAGAGTATTAGAATCCTAGCTACGATTAGGGTTAGGTTTTGGGTTACGGTTATGGTTACGGTTAAGGTTAGAGTTAGGTTTAGGGTTATAGTTATAGTAAGGGTTAAAGTCCAATTATGGTAGAGTTAGATTCAGGGTTATAGTTAGTGGTAGGGATAGGGTTACAATTATAGTTAGGGTTAGGGTTAGGGTTAGAGTTAGAGGAAGGGTTATATTTAGAAGTTTTCTTATGGTCACAGTTATAGTTAGGAGGGGAGTAAGGGTTGGGATTTTAGATTATATTTATTATTATATAAGGTGCCCTATATAATAATATGTATATTCCCACGCTCATGGATAAGGTTAGGGAAAGAAGTAGGACTGTGGTTATTAGTGTTACATTTAGAATTTCATTTAGGAGGGCATTGTGTGCTATTTTTTCCCCCTATTCAACCCATCACTGATGTCTGATCTGAGAGACCTTAAATGGGATAGGTTCTTTGCAGAGGGTTAACATCGCTAAAGTTGGCGGCTAACATTTTGTGTTGGCTTGGTTTCTTCATTGACCACGCTGAATCATTTTTTCTTGGTTGGGTTGATTCATGCTGCGAGATTCGATAACTCTTATTTCTTCGCGAGCTATCTTCCCATCTTCCCAAAAGTGCAAGATGTTGCCATGCATTCCCATTCTAACGTTTCTTTATATGCTAGTGTCTTCGAAACACTCTAAAGCCTAGAATTGCACAAGATGCTGCCATGCATCTCCATTCTGATGCATCGTCATGCTACATTGTTTCTTCAATTCTCTGAAGCCCAAAATTGCATCATGCTACCACACATTGCCTTTCCAACATTTCCTCACTCCACAATGCTTTCATGAGTCTTTAAGACCCAAAATTGTGCCACATGGAGGGGGTTCACACCTTTTGTGCTATCTGCTTTGTTTGTTGGGAGGAATCTCTTCACTACATCTTAGTCATCCATTGGAAATAAAGCCAATCTTGATCGACGAATGTGACTTAATCCTTCATTGGGAGGAGTTTGCTCATTGCATGTCAGTCATCCTTTTTGAGGGGAGAATCTACATCGACGGTTGCGACTTAATCCTTCATTGGTGAGGATTCACGATGCATCTATGCCGTCTATTTTGAGAGGAAGACCTTCATCGATGACCATCATTCATTTTTGGGGAAACCAAATTCCCCCTTGGGATCAACCTTGCATTTTTTGTGGGAGTTTAAGACATCATGTTATCTCTTTTCATAGTTTTTTGCCAGCGACATGAATGTCTTTCCTCTTCTTTCCATGAGTCTCCATTCTAGCGCCTCCTTAAGCTGCATTGTTTCTACAATGCTCTAAAGCCCAAAATTGCATCATGCTACTACATGTCACCGTTATGACATTTCCTCACTCTGTAGTGCTTTCGCAAGGCTCCAAGACCCAGAATTGTGCCATGTAGCGGGGGTCCCCACCTTTCGTGCTATGGTTACAATTTAGATTTTAGGGTTATGTTTAGAATCAAGGTCAATTCTAGAGTTTATAGAATATTTAGAGTTAAGATTAGGGATTAAATATACATGAGGGTTAGCATTGGGTTGTATGATAATTATAGTTAGGATTATAGTTAGATATATCATTTAGATTAGGTTTTAGTCAGGGTTTAATTAGACTTAAGATTAGGGTGAGGATCAAGGTGAAGTCTATATTAGGGTTCATATCATGGTAGGATTGAAACTAATGTTAGGGTTAACATTGAAATTATGATTAGGGGTAAGGTGAAGATTTATATTTGGTCATGATTGTGGTTTGTGCTAGGATTAGGGTCTAAGCTATGATTAATTTTATGATTGTACCTTTAGGGTTAGAGTTTTGTTTAAGTTTATGATTATGGTTACAACTATGGTTTATGGTTCAAGTTTAAAGTTGGGAATGTGATTAGGATCAGGGATTAGTAAATTTTTTAAGAGTTTGGTTATAGGTTTACACCATGGTTAGGACCTTGGGACTGGATTTAGAGTTTAATATCATGGTTATCCATATAGGTAGGTTTAGGATTTTGATCAATATTTTAGAGTTTTTTTTTACATTATGGTTAAGGGTTAGATTTTAGGGTTAGGACTATAACCAATATTAGTGTGTAGGTTTTTGGTTTAGATAATGGTTTGGACTGAGATTTTCATTATATCAATAGGGATATGTTTTAGTGCTATAATTATAGTTTAATGTTGGATTATAGTTATATTGTACATCATTGTTGGGGCTAGGGCTAAGGTAGGGGTTGTTGTTAGGGTTAACTAAGGATGACAATTAGGATGGTTTATCTTTTCAAATAGAAAAAAAAACTCATATTGGTTTAAAAACAAAGAAATTATACTTCGAAAATATTTTTCTATGTCATAATAGATTCATTTATTTTAATTATTGTATTAGTTAATTAGTTGTTTGATGTTTCAAAGTAAACATGGATTATTTTATTTAAATTTAAATAATATTATTGTTTTGAATTGAATTTAGCTTAATTGTTAATGATCATATTTATATTTCTAATATTAAGTCCAATTTGATCAAAGACCAAATATATTTTTGGTATTTTTGTAAACGAACTTGCTTAACACTTCCCTATTTCAAAGTTAGTAAAATATCATTTCTATTGTCTTAGATTTGAGAGTAAGTATATTAAATAAGTAATAATAAATGAACATTATGATTAATATATTTCTAAAATAAAAATATATTACTTAAAACCTTGTTTACTTTAAATGAATAAAGTACTCATTTACTTGTAAATTTTAAAAATAGAAATTAATCTACATATATATAAAATATTTATTCTTTTTCCTATTTGCATACAAATTAATTAAAATCTAAACTTTAAACTACATAAATATTTTTAAAATATATATCCATCAATAAATAGTTTAGAATAAAGTAAAATCTAAAAATTAGACACATATAGAATCTTTTTAATTTCTATATACATGTTTTTCTAATTTATTTCTACAAACATGCAACTGATATTTCTATTATCCATTTTTTTCCATTCTAAAAAGATCTAGATGTAAATAATTTTTTTTTAGATGCATGCAATCTTTCTAATTTTTTCTACATACATATATTAACATTTCTATTTTATATTTTGTTTTTACATTATGGTTATTTCAATCAAAATATGTAGATGTAAATAGAATTCTTTTCAAAAAAATTTATTTAAATTTAAATAACATTATTGTTTTGAACTGAATTTAGCTTAATTGTTAATGATCATATTTATATTTCTAATATTAAGTCCAATTTGATCAAAGACCAAATATATTTTTGGTATTTTTGTAAACGAACTTGCTTAACACTTCCCTATTTCAAAGTTAATAAAATATCATTTCTATTGTCTTAGATTTGAGAGTAAGTATATTAAATAAGTAATAATAAATGAACATTATGATTAATATATTTCTAAAATAAAAATATATTACTTAAAAACTTGTTTACTTTAAATGAATAAAGTACTCATTACTTGTAAATTTTAAAAATAGAAATTAATCTACATATATATAAAATATTTATTCTTTTTCCTATTTGCATACAAATTAATTAAAATCTAAACTTTAAACTACATAAATATTTTTAAAATATATATCCATCAATAATTAGTTTAGAATAAAGTAAAATCTAAAAATTAAACACATACAGAATCTTTTTAATTTCTAGATACATTTAAATTAAACTGATATATTTCTGGATTTGATTGTGTAAAGATTTATAAAAATCTTTACACAATCAAATCCAGAAATATATCAGTTTAATTGCTATGGATTGTGGAAATTTAATCTCTTTAATTTCTAGATACATGTTTTTCTAATTTATTTCTACAAACATGCAACTGATATTTCTATTATCCATTTTTTTCCATTCTAAAAAAATGTAGATGTAAATGGAATTTTTTTAGATGCATGCAATCTTTCTAATTTTTTCTACATACATATATTAACATTTATATTTTATATTTTTTTTTTACATTATGGTTATTTCAATCAAAATATCTAGATGTAAATAGAATTCTTTTCAATAAATCTAGATGTATATAGAATTCTTTTAATTTTTTACATACATAAAATCTTTCTAATTTTTTTCTACATACATAAAAGAATAATTTCTATTTTCTATTTTAAAAAAAAAGCTATCATAAAGATTGATAAAAAAATTGATTGCATATGCATTCTTTAGTTTGTGCACTAAATGCACAAAATAAATTGTATAGATTAAAACTTCCCATGTTGGGCATGGGAATATACAATAGAAATATCAGTTACCAAGAATAGTCGGCCATAAGCAATCAAATCTTAAACTCTGCAAAATTTCTTGCAAGCATTCTTTGTTCTGTCTTCGGCTGAAAAGGAAAAAAAGAATTTCAGATCTGAGATTGTTTAGATTGCCCTATTCAATTCAAAAAGCCATGGAAGTCACCGCAATTACATCTCCAAGAGGCCTAATGTGCCTTGATTTAGTACCCACATGCTTATCTCCACGAAAAACTCTGCACAGGTCCTCTAGTGGCCTCAATTTCGGTCATATGAACAGAATTCTAAATCTAAATGAAATTAATTAAAATTGAAATATAAATCAAAGTAAAATATTATAACTAATTTTGAATTTCAATTTACTTCTACATCTAAATCTAAATGAAAATGTAAATAAAAAATAGAAATCTCACCTGCAAAAATGTTACTCCAAAACTTCAATTTACTCCTATTCAAAAACTCCAATCTAATCCTCCAATAACCTCCACCTCGTCCTTCCTGCAAAAACATAAAATGAAAATGAAATGAAGAGCCTTGGTTTTATAACTTCTGAGAGGCTCCTCATATCCCCCAACAAACGTCTCTTCACATTCCACGAATTTGTTTCAAATTCTCCCACTCCCCGCAAAAAAAAAAGCATGAATGTGCATGCAAAATTATATTTAACAAAAAAACAAATCATATTGAAATTATTTCGCCCCTATTTTTCGGGCCCTATTTTTTCGGGTCCTACTTTTTCGGGCCCTACTTTTTCGAGCCTATTATTTCGGCCTCCATTTGGCTTCCTATTATTTCGGCCAGCTATTATTTCGAGAATTCTTTTTTAATATTTAATTTGGAGGTTTGTAACTGCTCCCAATTCTTTTTTATTGACAAAGAATCTTGGCATTTTCCCGTGCTGGGCATTTGTGCTGCCATTGTATAGAACGCCTCTCAGCGTAACTAGTTTTTGTTTAATTTTCTTTTAAAAATCAACTAGTCCCCCTAATTTTGCTTACCTTTCTTTCATCTTTCCAATTTCGTCCATTCTGGAAAATTCAGAAATCAGGTTTACATAGAGCTTTAGTATATACATTCCAGGTTCTGCAAATTCATTCACACAATACAATGTGTATAAATATCACTACGAGCACAGAAAAAATCATTTATAATACAGTCGATAAAATATGAAATTGCATACCAGACAATTTCGGTATCACCTGGGAGGGAGCATATTGATGCTTAAACACAATAGAGAATTAAAAAATTTGTATATATAATTTTTTGTAAACCCTACCTACATATTGCCTCCATGCCGTTTCGCAATTCAACATTGGGAGAAATGTGCGTTTTCAGCCGTTAAAAATGTTTATTACACGGTGCAGGTCTGGAGAAATATGGACAGAATCTCAGTTTTCAGCAGAGTCGAGAGTTCATTTATTGTTTTCTAATAATGGAAAAATTTGTCAGCTGGGCATGTGAAGTGCTGTTCATTATTTGATTAATTCGCATTAACTTTTTTATCTTTAATAAATTAATTTTTAAATTTTAATTTTTATATCAGTAAGGTGAACGATGTCAGAGTCCAGATAACATTTGGTCAAGGTGATTGTAAGATGACTAGAGGTTCCATTATTTTATCTACAGGTGAGCACATTAGAACATTCTATAGGTTAGATACATTTAACATGTATTTAGTCATTCTATTATTTTATCTATAATTGAGCACATTAGAACATTCTATAAGTTAGATAACATGTATTTAGTAATAGTATTGCTGTAAAGTTTCATAAAAAATAATATGGAAACACATAGTGTGAATGCTAAGGAAGTTTAATTTCTTGCCTAGAAAACAATGCTTAGACATTATAGGCTTGGTTAAATTGGCGAGGAAGGTTTAAAAATCTTGAAGAATAAAAGGTTTTTTGAGGGGTTGGTTCACTATGACTTTGAGTTTGATTACTATAAATATTGTACATTTATAGAAAGCTAAACAATGTTCCATTTCATTCGTGCTCTCAAAACTCTTTTAGTTTGTTGGACTATATTCATTCTGATGTATTTGGTCCTATAGATGTTCCATCTATGTCTATGTCAACATATTATGTGTAATTTCTAGATGATTTTTTCAAGGAAAAATATTCATTTTTTTTCTTTCCAAAGATTAAATTAGAAGTGTTCAATCATTCTATGGAATTTAAAAGCCTTGATGAAAATCATTGCACAAAAATCAAATGTTTAAGGTCACATGATATTGGTCAGTATTGTAATGCTATTTTTTCATAAGTTCTATCTACATCATGGAATCAAGGGGTTTAAGATGACTCCTTATAATATGGAATAAAATAGACTAGCGAAAACGATGAATTGGTCTTTGATGGAGAGAGGAGGATGTTGCTTAGTACTAATTTGGAGCAGAAGTTCTAGGCAGGTGTAGTGAGTACAACACATTACTTGTTGCACCATTCTCCTACTATAATGTTACATGACAAAACACATATGGAAGGATGGTCTAGTAAGAAGCCATTGTTAAAATATTTGCACGTCTTTGGCTATGAAATGTGCACTCATGTACCTGATCTGAGTAGGTCAAAATTGAATGGAAAAGTTATAAATGTATCTTTATCAGCTATGAAATTGGTTTGAAGGGAACCAACTAGGGAATCCTCTTACTGAAAAAGTGTTGTACAACAAGAGTGCTATCTTTTTTGAGATGAAATGGTCTCAATAGACTAGCTAGAGAGGATGGGAAAAAGAAATTAAGTAGTTGAAATCTTCTAATCTTTTAAAAGTGAGATATCTCAAATTCTAAATGAGTTTGAAAATGAGGACCTTGGTGTGCATGAGAATGAGGATGGGGAGAGCTCAAGTAGCCATACAAGGCCAGAAGAACATGATTGTGAACCTCACATTGAACCTCATCAATCTTCACTACAAGAAGCAAGAAGATCTATTTGGGAGAGGTGACAACCCAATAGGTATGGGTATTCCTAGAAGAGCTTTAATTATTCCATCTTGAATGTTAATTGTTCCAATGTTTTTCTTATTGATGTTGATGAGCCTCAAACTATCAAAGAATCAATTAGTATGCCCTATTCATATTATTGGTTGGATGCAGACGAAATGAAGTCCTTAGAGAAGAATGAAACTTGTGATCTCATAGCCTTTCCTCAAGGTAGAAACCTTGTGGGATGTAAGTGGGTATTTAAGAAGAAGTACTATCCAAATGGCATTACCTATTGAGAAATAATTTCTTTTTTAACTTTAAGATAACATCATTGTATTTCTATTGTCACTTGCAATGACTCATGACCTTGAAATTGATCAAATAGATGTGATGACAATGTTTCTTAATGGCGATCTTGAAGAAGAGATACATATGTCCCAATCAGAGTGCTTTGTAGAAAAAAGATAAAGAGAATTTGTTATGTAAGTTAAATAAGTCTCTTTGTGGTTCGAAATTGTTGCCCAAAATGTGGTATCAAAAGTATGTATGTATGTAGTGTTTTGGTTTTATGAGATCTAAACTTGATCATTTGTTGTTGTTGTTGGAAACTACAATTGTTGTATTGTCATTGATTTGAAATCTACTGATGAGACATGTTCCTATTTGAAAATTTCATATCTATTTGATTGATGCATTTGATTTGAGAGATTTATCATAACAAAAGCACCTAGAGGAGAGGTTCGGTTATGAAAAGGAAGCTACAATGTACATTTGATTAGTTAGACTGTGACAAAACAAAACTATGATTGTTTAAATCATGTTGATGTTCAAATCTTTATAGTAAAAGTCAATATATATTGCTTGTGTAAAGCTTGATTGAGAAATAGAGTAAATGACTAAGGTATAAATGACGATGATTAAAATTATTTTTAAATATTTTTTAAAATTTAAATTGAGCCATGTATTTTGTTTTATAAATAGACCTTAATTGTTTTTAACATTTGACCATACAAGGAAAATGACAACAATTGGCTCTAACTATGGACATTAATTGTAAAAGGATGTAGGAGGAACCCAAAGAATGCATAACTATTAGTGTGTTGATAAGTAGGAGATGGGTCATCGAGTTTGACTCAAAAATCACACAGTTAAATCCTGATATTCACATCACTATTAGTGTGTTATCCAAAGGGTCATAGACTCATAAGGAAACCAAAAAAACAGACACCTTATATACTACTAGGAGAAACTCAAGGAAGTCAAAAATGGAGTTGACAAAAAAAAAACTTCTACCTAATATATTGACATGGTAGGTGAACCCTTACTTTAGGTAGCTCTAGTAAAACTATGCAAACCCATTGACTTGTTAAGAAAAATAAATTCCATGGTGAGCTAACAAGAAAAAATCTAAAAGTATTGATGAACTTATTTACAATCTCACTCCTTCAGATTTGGTTTGAATATCCCTAAAACACACACCATCTTCATGTTAGGTACAATGTCCAAATAACCACACCTCATCAAAAATATTTGCATTTGGAATTCACTCTTCTTCCTATCAAGTGTTATTTACACCAAATTACTAAATAAGCTAAACTATTAGATTTTCAAGTCTTTTAGTGCATCTTTGATTATATTCGCATCTATAACATGGTGACTTGAAGAATGCTTTTCTATCATTGGATTAGAAAAACCACATTTAGGGCTTGTGGGAGTAGTAGGAGGCTGAGTCAATATAGGTGGCTTACATATATTAAAGCTCAAGGAATTTCATTTTGTGGATTTATCATTAGACCCTCAGGTTATAATATTACATTTGAATCTTATTGAGCAGTATTTAGAGCAAGCACCACCAAGTACAAAGTTTTTTTTTTGTTAGTAAGATATTGGGTTGACAAGTTTTTTTCAATTATAGTTATATTTGATTGAATTGATGAAGTGGTCAGTAATTTTCTATCCAATATTTAAATGTATATTCTAGAAATATTAGGTAGATGATTGCCAAGAGGAAATATATTAATTAATAAATTTTGATTTAAATAATGGTAGATGCATTGTATTAGGAAAGTTTGGTGCTTCGGTATTATTTTTCTTCTTGCTTGAGCATTTTTAAAATGTAGACATTAAAAACCAAAAAAATGTTAGATCAATGTCAATTTTTGTAACATGCAAAGTTGATAGATGTCTCTAGTATTAGTCTCATTTACTTGTGAATTTAACCATATTAATGCAGGTGAAAATCTATCTATCTCTCTCTCTCTCTCTCTCTCTCTCTCTCTCTCTCTCTCTCTCTCTCTCTCTCTCTCTCTCTCTCTCTCTCTCTCTCTCTCTCTCTCTCTCTCTCTCTCACATACACCTTGCAAAAGCCATTCAACTGACTTGTCTTAAATTCAAAAACTTAAAACAACCATGAGATTCAAAATGATAGAAAGCATTATATTATTCTTTTTGATATAGGGGACTCCTTTTAGATACCACAAAATAATTTCTACAAATTCCATTGATTGAGTTACCTTAATGAGATCTCAAATAACACCACAATACCAAACTTATATAAATTATAAATCTCTCTTAGACAAACATTGCAATGCAAAAATGCTTCAAACAATTGTAAAAAATATGCAAACTCTAATGAAATTACTCATACCAAACCACTTGAATTAATATTTCAACAAAGAAAGCTAAAATAACATTGATACAACAACCATAGGGGCTGATCAAATCATCACAAACTGATGTAAAACCATCCATCACAACAACCTCACATAATCTTTAAATTTGAAAGAGACCTAACAAACTGTCTACATCTCTAAGTCTACAGGCTTCACAAAAAAACTTCAATTTTTGAATCTGAAATCAAAACCACCTTCAAAAGAAATTGTAAGAAAAAAGCCACCTGAAAATTTGATTACAACCTTCATTCCTTCCTTTTCCAAATCTAAATCAGAAAACTCTTGCTTCAACTGGGCCGTCTAGCTTCTATTATCTCTTCATTCTCTTTAGCAATCTTAATTAAATGGTGAATTTATTGCAACAAATAGGTATGTGGAAAATGCAACTATATTGAGAAAATGGGCATTAGAAAAACTTGTAACAAGAGTTGTATTCATCAAAAATCCCTAGTAACTTAAATAAAATAAGTTTTATACATATATCTATAATCCCAACACTCATGTTTCTAACCAATTCAAACTAAAGACTTTCTTGGACAAAAAAAACCTACAAAATTCTAGAAAACAATGAAATTGGATACCCCAACTTGGTGGAGTCATAAGTTTCTATTTCATGCCCAGAATTATGACTTAATAAAACATAACTCACCAAATAACTGATGCCTTCCCACTTTATTGCAGCTAATAACTGATGCAAGTAACTAAACATTGTTGGAAATGTAAGAGGAGTAACTAACAAGAAATGAGTAAATCAGTTACCACAAAAACAAATCCTAGTCCCTTAAGATATTGTTATAAAATAAAAACCAAACTCTGTTGAAACTAAGATATTATTATAACTTAGTTAGAACTAAAACAGTCTGTTAACACAGTAACTCAATTTACGTTAAGAATAAGTGTCATTTGGGAAACACTCAATTAATATTAAATATATGCACTATTACTTTGTAAACACTAAACATGTATATTTTGTGATATTAAGTGTGATTAAGCTTAATTAACCTAGTTGCAGAATCATAAATAAAATAACATGAACACAAGAGACATTGAGATTTAACGTGGAAACCCAATTTGGGAAAAACCACTAATAGAATCTAGTTGCTATTTATTACTCTTCTAAAGTAAGCCCTGTTATGAGCCAACCCTATCAAAGGTTACAAAACACAATGCTAGGTATGACCCTATTAAAGGATTTAGTTCATCTGTAATGACCCCATCTTTTAGCCTTCATGTTCTCCAAAGTCTAAGTAGAGCATAAGAGGAAATTAAATTAATTTCTTATAAATTCATTAAATAAATTAAAATAAAAAATGAAAAGGTGGCTTTATATTTAATTAATTTAATTAATTATTGTATTACAAGGGAGAAGCTTCTAGAGTGTGTATTAATTATTGGAAAGGTGAAAGCATCTAGTAATTTAATTTTCTAGAAGCACAATTAATTTTTGTATTGTAAGGGAGCATTTTCGAAGAGTGCATTAATTATTGGAAGGGGGAAGCTTCTAGCACTTGTAATTAATTAATGTTTTAGTTCCTTCTAGAAGGGTGCAGGAAAAGGATAAATAGGGGCAAGAGTCTCATTGTTGAGCACTAGATATTTGTGAATGACATTTGATAAGAGCTTGGATGTGTGAATACATATCTTTCCTGTCAATAGGGGACGTTCATCCTCTCTTATAACATTCTAGACATCATTCCCTTGGGGTTTGGCCTTTGGAATACATTGCTTGTACTTGATTTCATCATTTTGAGAATTAATATAATTTCAGCATCAGTTCCATCTTCAGTTTGCATTAAAAAATATATTTCAGCAATTGGTTCAATTTTTGGGCATTTCTAGGGTGTCCATTATAGTGGTATCAGAGCTATAAATTAGGTGTCCATTATAGTCATATCAGAGCTATAAGTCCTACCATCCTATGGAGATCTTAAGCATCTATGTTTGAGCATGTGACAAGGACTTTATAATTTTTGCAATAGCAGAGCAAGACAAAGTAGGAGTTCGGACTTGTAGAATGAATAGGGTAGTTCATCCATGCAGAGGGACATACAATCTAGTCATACAGACATGGAGGAGACATTCTTTGAACAAGACAGTAGTATGGATGACCAAGATGATAGGAATACTAGTCCAGATCAAGAAAATATAATATTTAGGTTATTGGGTACATTAGAGGGGGGGCAACAGATGCAACAGGAGCAAAATAGGTGATTGGATATGATGCAACAAGAGAAAAATAGGCATATGGATATGATGCAACAGGAGTAGGATAGGTGAATGGATATGATGTGGCAGCAAATGGCTAGACAGATGGGCACCAATATTAATCAAGGTGATGCCAACAATGGAAACAACAATAATAAGGGCAATGATAATGGAGGTCGAGACAACATTAATGGTAATAATGGACATTACAACAATGGCAATGAGGCTGATAACTTTAGACATGTTGCATGCCCAACTCGAATAACTAGCATGAGACCTCTTCTACCCACCTTCCCACCTAGAGATCTAGTTCAACAGATTAATGTGTATATGAGCAATGTTAGTATGCTAATAGACACCAAATTTAAATAAAGCTTCTACAAACTAAAAAAAATTCATAAACTTCAAGATAGACTAAGATGAGCTCTCAATTGAAAATATGAGCCATTAATGGGCTCTCTCAATGAGAAGCTCTCTTGTTGAGTGGCTTTATCTAAATGGATAGGATGTATGCTCAATATGCTTCCAAAGGCTTCAATGGATGATTGTGGATTTTTGGTGTGAATAGATGGCTTTAGTATGGATTTGGCTCTCAAAATAGCATTACAACTTTACTTCATGGATTGTGTTTTTTTGCAAAGAGGAAGGATCCAATTTATAGGCAAGAGGCTTGAGGGATTGAAGGCTAAGATGCAAGGATGGGAAAAATCTTATGGAGGGGTCAGATTGCATGAGAGGAGAGCATATGGATTGTGCTTCTTTATAGCCAATCAAAGAGTGACACATGTCACATGGTGAGAGGATGGAGGAAAGGGGAAGGATGAGTCAACAAAAGAGGCTCAAGGGATAAAATCTTCATAAAGACCCTCATAATGACTTGTAAGAGCAATAAAAGGGCTTGGAAGAGTCATTTATGGCCTAGTGGGCTTCATAAAGTTTTATGGTTGAGATATTTTGAGGGAGATGAGAGCAATTTCGACTTGGGCTTGATTAGGAAGGTTTTAAGCTTGCTTAAGATTGTGCAAATGATTAGAGGATGGATTAGGATGGTTTAGGATTAGCTTAGTGATAGGCAAGTGGATGGCATTTAATGAGGGTGGGTGAAGGAGGAGATATTTGTTAACTTTTGCTTGGGTTAGTAATTCTTAACCCATGTTTAGGGAATGTGACAAGGTTAGGAGGGGATTAGGATTAGGTTTAAAGACATCTTCTAGAAGAGTCTAGACTTTGGATGAGGATAAAGACTTTCTAGAATAGTCTAGAATTTCCTAGGATGAGGATGAAGACTTTCTAGAAGAGTCTAGAACTTCTTAGGATGAGGATAAATTAGATTTTTAGGAAATAAATAAAGTTTTATTTATTTCAAGGGTTTGAGTTGAGGAGATATTTATTAAAACTTTTTTAATAAACATGAGGATTAATATTTAATCTTAATTAAATATTTTGAGTTGGGATTAGGGGTAGGAAATGATGGGATTAGCCTTTAATCGGAATTAAAGAAGGATTAGAAGATTTTGGAAGAGGTTATTGGTCTCAATAAGATTGGCCAAGTTTTGGGCAAAAAATAATTTTTTTATTTATTTTAGGATTTTTGGTCAATTTATTAATTAAATAATTAATAAATAAGGAAATAATGTTTAAATAAGATTTAAACATTTTTGGGAGAAATTCCTTAATTAAATATTTTTAATTAAGATAAAGGGATTTAATGGAATAAAAATTAATTAATTAATTAATTAAATAATTAATTAATAAATGATGATGTCATCAGAGATTTTTTCAAAAAATAAAAATACTTTATTTTCTAACAGATTTTTAGGTGTCTACATTTTTCCCCTCTTTGATGTGATGCCACAAGTGGCATGGCATCAAAGATAAGAAAATAAGATTCCCAAGGCTAGAGCAGAAGAGGAGAGAATGGACTGTGAGATGCCCCCTCAAGAAGGTGGCGGAGAGAGAAAGCGAGGCTCGATGACTTCTTGAAAAGTACAAGAATCTCAGATGAGCAAGGAAACTCAGATTGGCAAAGAGAAAGGGTTGAATTAGCTCAAACTCTCACTATGGGAGAATGATAAAGGAGAATCAGATGCACAAGAGGAAGCAAGCTTAAGACTTTAGGGAAGGTGGAGGATGAAGGAGCATAGCGCTATAAAAAGGAATCCAGGATAGGGAGATGGATGAGGGGATTATAAAGCTAATGCAACAGGATTTCAAAGAGTCAGATTGGTGGAAGATGGGTTTCGGAGATCCCTAGGACTAGGATTGTGGATCTCGAAAGATGAGGCTTGGTGGATTGATTTGGATTGGTGGATCCCTAAGACTAGGATTGTGGATCCCTAAAGGTAAAGGTGAAGACTGATTCAAAGAGATATTGATGCATAAGCTGGGGTAGGAGAGACAGATGCTGGATATGGATGGGGGATAATGAAGATGAAGGAAAACCATTGAAGCTTTTTGAGCGGGGGGGATACTTCAAAGAGAAGTACCACCACGTAGTTGAGCACAAGATTTGCTATAGGACTATTGGTTAATTGCCAAGGTTACCAAGAACATCAAGGCCTTTTCACCAACTGTCTAGAGGACTAACAGACTGACTCAAAACAAACATGCAAGGATTACCCCAGCATCACACATGAGTCCAAGAGGAAGCAGTGTGGAACCGACACTGGGTAACCCACAAGCAGAAAAGAAAAATAAACAAAAGACTTGATCAAGACCTTACGCTCAGATTGCCCCATTCATAGCATACCATGATATGGAAGATCGTGGCAACCTTGAGGAGGAAACAAAAAGATTTCTTGGAAAAGATATTTCAAGACCCAAAAGGGAAGATTCCAAATCAAAAGAAAGCAAAAATCCAAAAGAGAACCGTTTGCCAATGAGATGGGTAGGACGAGGTACTAACGGACCAAGATCAGACATGAGGAAAGCTATATCCTACAAGGATCTATCGGAGAACACCTAAGCTGATGGATCTGGATGGGTGATGTGTCTGGCAAGCTGAACTAAGAAGGATAGCACTTTGGTGATAGGAGATCTAGCTAAAGGATGCATTGGAATAGCTAACCAAGGGTTGTGCGATGTGTGCAAGATGCTAATCAAGGAGGAACGAAAATGAAAGTTGGATAGATACAACGGTACTAAGCTAAAGAGGATGTACAAGCTAACAGACCAAGATATTTACAAGCGGGCTAATCAAGATATGGTACAAGCTAATAGACCAATGATAGGTATGATACAGATGGATAAAAAGCTCAGGATGAGAGGATAGCGGTATAGCTCGATTTTGTGTAAGATGCAGAAACTAAGGATGAGGTGATAGCGTAAGATATGGATTTGGAAGGATGCATCCAATGATGATGATAGATGTGCGAGCAAGGATGGGGACAATGCTAAGGTTGGTGGCAGCTGAGCTGATAGATAGTGCTAGAGTGAATGGCTAATGAGAGGATGACATTGGATTTTCATGAGGATAGCCTAGAGCGAGGTACCAATGACAAGGGAGGATGGACAAGACAAGATCTCCAAGGAATACAGTGCCCCCAGTTAGAAGATGACATGCGGAAGGAGGTCTTACGATGGATGTGATAGGATTGAAGCTAGGATGGAAAAGCTGAAGGCGCTAGGGAGATGGATGATAACTAGGATGATGGGGTGAGGTTGCAGAAGATAAGTGGATAGTGATAGATAAAAGCTGGAGGATGAAAGATAGGTGGATAGTGATAGATAAAAGCTGGAGGATGAAAGATAGGTGGATAAATTGGAAGATGGAGCTAGATGGCAAGATGTGACCAAAAGCATGAGGATGATAGGCTAAGCTGGGGATGGCTAGATTACGCATGGTGCTTGTTTGCCAAGTTTTCATCATGGTACTTGTCCACGGTGCTTGAATTGCCAAGTTTTCACCAATGGATGCTTTTTTTTTTTTTTTTTGACTTTTTGACTTTTGGACTTAGCTGGAATGATTTTGGCTTTCTTCAGCTATTTTGGCTTTTTTGGGATTTTTCACTGGCTGTTGGAATGTTTAATTTTGTTGCTAGTTTTTGGTACACCGGATGTGTGATTTATGCAATAGATTGGATTAGATGGGATTGATGGTAGGAGATGGAGGGATGAAAAGGTTGGAAAGGAGCATGATATGGGGATGCTTGCAAGAGCAACATTGGCACATGTTGGGATGGGTGTGAAAAGAGCATATGGGGGATAGATGGTAGATGCGGGCGTGATGGAGGATTTGTGGAAGTGTGCTTGGGGATATAGGCACCCAAGATGGAGTTAGGAGATGGGGGACACGAGTCACTAGATGGGGGATTAGCAATGGTGGATGCCATTATGCATTGGGTTTCAACTTTTTTCTTGGGGATCCACATGGTTTTGGATTTTCTTTTCATAGGCTTTTGCATTGTTTTGCATTCTTTGATTGGATTTTGCCTTTTTGGAGTATGTCTTTTAGAATAGACATATGATTGCCTAGGATGTGGATTTTTAGCTTTATGCATTTTGAAGTTGGCATTTACATTGTTGTGGTAAGCTTTGAGAAGATGGTTAGGAGAAGCTTTGTGAGATGGAGAGGATATGAAAGAGCATGTAGGGGGATGATGATGGATGATGTGCCCTGATATGTGCCTTTGTTGATCTTGCATAGGAATGGATGGAATAGGATTTTTATGATGGCTAATAGGAGGATGGAGGATGGTAGATTTTGGGACATAGGGACCCAAAATGGATTTAGCGGATGAAGGGGGGATATGGTAGGTTGTTTTGGGTTGCAAAGATGGTGGAGGGGGGATGAAATAAGATTTCTTGAAGGAGTGATGGGAGGCTGGCATGGTGGGCTTGGATATAGGCTTGGTTTGGGGGTGTGGTGTACCAACACCTTTAGATGGTGAGCCTTTGGATACATATCCAAGACCATGAAATCCTAGATTTTTTTGTGCAATAATAGGCTCTCTGATTCCTTGCTCTTGTGGTCCTAAACCTTGACCTTGATAATGCCATCGATTAAGCATTTGAACAAGCTGAGGAAACTTTTTGCTTGCAGAAAATGGTAGAAGTGATTTATTAGGTGTATTGCAATGGGGATATACTGTTCTTAATTCTTCTGCTGAGAGAGGGCCACCGTGGATGAATGTAAGTGAACCAAGAGGGTAGATTATAGATGGTGGAATAGCTTGGATAGGTGGTAAGATGGAAGCATGGTGCGAGGGAGATGGAAGGATAGGATCTTGATGTAGCTGGTGGGATGACAAGATATCTTGTAGTGGAGGAGATATGGCTTGAGGTTTTGGAGATGGAGGAGATGGTGACTGCACTATGGATGGAAGACATGGTACGTTGATATCTTCATTTATGCTTTGGGGGATGTCAACATGCTGTTGGGCAAGATCTTGATAGGATTGGTTTGGAGTGGATGGTGTGATACGAGGTGAAGGGATGGATTCTTCAAAGGCAGCAGATGGATAGATGGGAGATTCAGTAGTGGAGATGGGTGAGTAGAAGATGGATGCATAAGGGTCATTACGAGAGATTTGGGAAATGCTTGGAGGCAATGTGGATAGGATTTGGAGGGATTTGATAGGTGGTGGGATTTTGATTCTTGCGGGAAGTGGAAGGATTTTAAGAAATTTGATGGATGGTATGGGGATGATAGCTATGGGAGATGGAGGTGATATTATAGATGGGGAAGCTTCATCACTGACTACTTCACATGGTTGGATTAGATGACATGGCTTATCGACTGTTGGAGGCAAATTTTCTTGTATTTCCTCTAGGAGATTCCTTGGAGACTCGTGTGTCGAAGGTGGAGGTGGATTGACAGGAATAGCTAGTGTGATGGGGGTGGAAGATTGGAAGCTTGGTTGATGGGGTGATGGAGGGGAAGCTGGAATATCAGATGGCATGACTAGATAGTTTGGAATAACTCTTGGATTTTGGGGGATGCTTCAGGGAATGTTTCTAAGGCTTTCAATATACCCGTCATAGTCAACAAGATTTTCATCATCATTGGAATAGGAGGTGGCGGGAGCAAGGACAATGCGACCAAACACATCATGATAGGATTGGTACTTCATGCTTTGATGGGGATGGGGTCTTGCATATGGATGAACACGGAAGCTCATGGTTGGATTTGGATTAAGCACAGATTTTGGATTGGCTGATGAAAGATTTCCTAGGGAGAGTCAAAGCTGCATGACAGGCCTAAGGAGGATTGGCTAGAGATTTTTGGCTTCCCTATGGATGGAAGACTTCAAGGGCATGTTGTCAAAAGGTGAGAGTTTTGCTTTCCTATGTGCTAGATTTGGTGGTGGCTGTGTCAACTTGAGGATAGACTAATGATCCTATGGGCATGACACGAGATTGACCACTTGTGGATCCCAACCATTAGCTCAAGGTGATGAGGGATGCAAGTGACAAAGCTAGATTACCCTAGACAATGCTCTGTCAGAGGGATAACCTTGGTGAGATTGGTTGATTGGTAGGATAGATTGATTGGATAGAAAATTTTGGCAAAGTGACAACAACTCTTTAAAGGCTTGGGTGATTTTGGATTGGGTTGCTAGCTGGCTAGGGGGATGATTTGGATGGACTTTGGATTTGGGATTGTTCTAAGGCAAAGAACTAGATAGATTCGGTTGCAGTGGGGGAGCTTAGATAATTTTTTGATAAGGCAGTGACTATGCTAAGTATGCCTTGAGCTGGGAGATTTCTACTTTTCTGGGATTTCGACCAAAATTGGCAAACATTCATTCAAAAGATATGAACAAACAAGCAGAAAAAAGTTTTCAGCAAGCACATCAAACACACCAACATCCTAGGAAGCTTTCTACAAGGATGAAATTTGGTTTAGCTAGGGAGTCCTCGATATACGCAAGGTACGTGAGGCCCAAATCCATAGATGAAACCAAAAAGATGTCACACAGCCGAGAGGAGCGGTAACCCACTTCTCCTCTTTCACTTCTCAAGGGTATAAAGTTCCTTGAGGCTTAGCCTGAGTGACAAAATTTTGATCCCAAGAGAGGTGTCTTTGGATTCACCTCCTGATCTTTATACTCCGCCGGAACGCTGGAGTTGAGGTCATCCCAAGGGGTGATGAAATTCCCAAGCAGGCCTCCTAAAAAGCTAAGACAAGATTTTGGATCCTAATCTTATGCACCCAAGATGGCCTCGAAAGACGACAAGGGGAGAGAAGACTTGGATGATCTTGGGCTAAAAAACATGCTTGTTCTTTTACCAACTGACGCTTAAGTTTTTTGATCTAGAATTTGCAAGCACTCATATTTAAGATACAATGTTTATTCCAACTTTGAAGCATTGACAAAAATAAAATTGATCGAAGAATGCGAACAAGAAGAAGAGTTAGGGTCAACAAGAAGGTAAACCCGTGCGCCCGAAGGCCCTCCACGTCAAGTATCGATTGACTTTTCTTTAAGGCATTCAAGATTGAGTGTGAGTTTATTTTAAGCCCAAAACAAAAGTATGTGAGATTTGATTTCAAGCGTGCACTCGGAGGCCCTCCACGTCAAGATTTGTCCAATTTTTTTTCCCAAATGAAGTGTGAGCGAGATTAATGCGCATTCAAGGAGTTTTCTAACTTAGAAAACCCACTAAAAACCCAAGTGAGTGGAGTTTGATTTGCGTGGAGCACTTAACAACCTCTTAGGTGGACCCATCCCCATAGATGGCACTAAGATTGCAACGAATGGTTAAATTGATGGGTGATTAAAGAGGGTGAGTCCAACAACAAACTCACTCAAAGCATTTTTATTTGTTTTTATAACTTAAAAGATTACAAAAATGTAGATTCTTTTTATGCTCCAAAAGATTATTATTTGATCTATGGCATTCAAGATTGGATTTGTTGTTTTAATCATGCATTCATAAAAAAACAAAAACTTTGATTTTAATCCATGGCACTCAAGAGTGATTTTAGCAACATGCATTCAAAGACAAGTGATTAAACATTCAAGTTTTTTCCTTTGAGCATTCAAGATTGAGATTTTGTGTGTTGTTTTAAGAACTTTGAAGTGCTTTGTTTTAACCTTAGATCATTCAAGATTGTTTTTGGACTCAAAAGTGAAAATGACTCTTTGGACTTTGCTTTTCATTCAAGATTTTGTGTTCTAGTTTGCATGTTTTAAGCCCAAAAATGATATTCCTATATTGTTTTGATGCATGAAAAACCTAAGAAAAATTCAAAATTTTGCAACAAGACATTTGTTTGGAACAAATAACAAAGCTTTTTAGGAAAATTTTGGCAACCATTTAGGACTCTTAGTTTTCATGAGATTTTTAAAAGAACTTTAACATATTTGCAAATTAGGTTCATTTTATCCTTGATTGATGCTTTGAGTTTGATTTAGATTTTAGTGTGCACTTAGTGTTGATTTTGAACCTTTTGAAATGGAAACTTGAAGTTCTTTTTAAATTCCCAAAAATGAAGTGTTCCTAACTTTGCATGAATGCATCTAAAACCTTGATGTTGCAAGGATGCAAATGATTAGATTGGTTTAGTTTCACTTGTTAAAAGATTTTTTCTTTTTTGCAAATTTTTAATTTTTTAATGGATTTAAGTATGATTTGGGGGTTCATTTTAAGCACTAAAAAGAAGTGTGTATGATTTTGCTTCCTTAAAAAAAAAAAAGGCCAAGATCTCCCACAAGAAGAAGAAGAAGAAGTAGATAGAATAAGAAGAATATAGACAAGAAGAGGAAGAAGAATTCCAAGTGCTTTGTCCACCTATAAGCTTGAAAAATCTGCAAATACTATGAGATAGACTATGAGTTCCTTTGTCTTCTTCATGCTCATGTGGACCTACAAAACCAATTTATAAAATCCTACCAAACACAAAACAAGAAAAATTAGCCAAAATCAGCAAATGACATACAAAACTTGACTAAAAAAGCTAATGAAGATGACCCATGCGGGGTCCCACCGGGCGTGCCAAAATGTATATGAGCAATGTTAGTATGCTAATAGACACCAAATTTAAATAAAGCTTCTACAAACCAAACAAAATTCATAAACTTCAAGATAGACTAAGATGAGCTCTCAATTGAAAATATGAGCCATTAATGGGCTCTCTCAATGAGAAGCTCTCTTGTTGAGTGGCTTTATCTAAATGGATAGGATGTATGCTCAATATGCTTCCAAAGGCTTCAATGGATGATTGTGAATTTTTGGTGTGGATAGATGGCTTTAGTATGGATTTGGCTCTCAAAATAGCATTACAACTTTATTTCATGGATTGTGTTTTTTTGCAAATGGGAAGGATCCAATTTATAGGCAAGAGGCTTGAGGGATTGAATGCTAAGATGCAAGGATGGGAAAAAGCTTATGGAGGGCTCAGATTGCATGAGAGGAGAGCACATGGATTGTGCTTCCTTATAGCCAATCAAAGAGTGACACATGTCACATGGTGAGAGGATGGAGGAAAGGGGAAGGATGAGTCAACAAAAGAGGCTCAAGGGATAAAATCTTCATAAATACCCTCATAATGACTTGTAAGAGCAATAAAAGGGCTTGGAAGAGTCATTTATGGCCTAGTGGGCTTCATAAAGTTTTATGGTTGAGATATTTTGAGGGAGATGAGAGCAATTTTGACTTGGGCTTGATTAGGAAGGTTTTAAGCTTGCTTAAGATTGTGCAAATGATTAGAGGATGGATTAGGATGGTTTAGGATTAGCTTAGGAATAGGCAAGTGGATGGCATGAGGGTGGGTGAAGGAGGAGATATTTGTTAACTTTGGCTTGGGTTAGTAATTCTTAACCCATGTTTAGGGAATGTGACAAGGTTAGGAGGGGATTAGGATTAGGTTTAAAGACATCTTCTAGAAGAGTCTAGACTTTGGATGAGGATAAAGACTTTCTAGAATAGTCTAGAATTTCCTAGGATGAGGATGAAGACTTTCTAGAAGAGTCTAGAACTTCTTAGGATGAGGATAAATTAGATTTTTAGGAAATAAATAAAGTTTTATTTATTTCAAGGGTTTGGGTTGAGGAGATATTTATTAAAACTTTTTTAATAAACATGAGGATTAATATTTAATCTTAATTAAATATTTTGAGTTGGGATTAGGGGTAGGAAATGATGGGATTAGCCTTTAATCAAAATTAAAGAAGGATTAGAAGATTTTGGAAGAGGTTATTGGTCTCAAGAAGATTGGCCAAGTTTTGGGCAAAAAATAAATTTATTTATTTATTTTAGGATTTTTGGTCAATTTATTAATTAAATAATTAATAAATAAGGAAATAATGTTTAAATAAGATTTAAACATTTTTGGGAGGAATTCCTTAATTAAATATTTTTAATTAAGATAAAGGGATTTAATGGCATAAAAATTAATTAATTAATTAATTAAATAATTAATTAATAAATGATGATGTCATCAGGGATTTTTTCAAAAAATAAAAATACTTTATTTTCTAACAGATGATTAGGTGTCTACATAATGAACCACAAATTGTGGAGTTACAGGATCAGTTCAAGAGGGATTAGGAGGCTAGTGGATCAAAGTTTCAGGAAGACATTTCTCTCAGAGCTCACTTGGACTTGAGGATGAGACACATGCCCAGATCAAGAGGAAAAAGTCAAAACCTTGAGCTGAGAAAGAAAGTTGGGAAACTTTCTTTACCTTAGTATGATGCTGCAAGGAAGATGACCACATGAGCTTGAGTGTAGAAGATGGATACGCACTTGTAGCTAAATCCTATGCCTGAAGAGGAGGCTATAAAGTATGTGGCTATTCACTTGGATCGACTGGCATATGAGTGGTGGCACCATGGCATGGTAACCTTGGGACATAATCAAATCACATCTTATGAGGAGTTCACTAAGAAGCTCATAGAGAGATTTGATACCAAGGATCCCAAATTATAGTTTAAGGAGTTGGCACAACTCAAGTAGTGGGGGTTAGTTGAGATGTATATTAGTTAGTTTCAGAGGTTAGTTTTTTTGGTCATAGATATTTTAGAGAGGAGGTTAGTAGTGCTGTTTATGGATGGACTCTCTGAACCCTTGCGAGGTTAGGTCAAGGGGCATGACCCAGCTATGTTGCGGGAAGCCACTAAAAAGGCATGTGACTTAGCACCTTCTTCATTTAGGAGTAGATTTCAGCACAAGGATTCTTCTATGAAAGAGGACAAGGAGAAGGACAAAAAACCTTTTCACAAAGATGCTCAGCCCAAAAGAGATAAGTTGGATAATGACACATTGAATGATTTAAGAAAGAGTTATGTTTTCATTGCAAAGAGCCTTGGAATTTATTTCATAAGTGTCCTCTCAAGACTAAGGCAAATCAAATGGAAAATTTCTTAGTAGAAGAGTCATAGCCAAAGAGGGAGGATTAGCACTCTGATTTAGATGAGGATAACACTACAAAGGAGAGAAACATTCCTAAGGATGAGAAGTCATTAGCATGATTAACTGGGGCTCAAAAGGCAATCACATTTAAGGACAAAGGTACTATCTAAGGTGAGAAAGTAATCTCACTCACTGACATTGGGGCTATGCATAATTTTATAGATGCACAATTGGTAGCCAAAAGAGGCCTACAAACTAAGGAGCATGCTGGATTTAGAGTTATGTTAGCTAAGGGTGACAAACTATTATGCACTTGGAAGATATCTAATCTCCACATCAGGTTTGGAGATGGTTATGAGTTGGAAGATGAGTTTTATGTGGTACACATGGGAGACTATAATGTCATCCTCAGCATTCTATGGATGGCCTCACTAGTAGAGTTCACACTTAACCTAGCAAAATTGGAGATGAAGTTTAAGCATGAGGGAAGAGCTTTTGTACTTAGATAACCTTCAGATGTGAGTTGTAGAGTAGTTTCCCTCAGGAGAATGCAAAGATTTCTTTGGCATAGTAACATAGAGTGAGAAATAGAATGTTTCATTATGCCAACTTCATAAGAGCCACAGGTGAAGAGTCATCCACCAAATATCCAAGAGATACTTGATAGGAACACTAAGGTATTTGGTGAGATTCCACATGGGGTTCCTCCTGACAGGGGGATAGAGCATGTTTTTTTCAACTCTCCTTTTTTAAAAATTTTCTTTTGGGGATTTTTCAATTTTAAATTTTTTTTTGTGATTTTTGAACTCAACTTTAAAATCCTTCTCCTAACTCGAATTGTGAGTTCAGGAGTCAAAAAAAATAGGGGGTCCCTATTCCTAGTGAGGAATGGGCATGTGTTGTGGACACCACAATAGGTCCCTACAGAGTGATTCACAAGGTGGGCGAGGTTGCTTACGAGATTGAGCTTCTAGAGGGTAGTTGGGTACATAATGTGTTTCATGTGTTAAGGCTTAAGAAAGCCATCAGTCAAAGAGATGTGCCTTTAGCAGAATTACCACCATTAGATGAGGAGGGAAAGCTCGTATTGATTCTTGAGGCTATTATGGATACTAGGGAAAGGAATCTATGTAGAAAGTTGATTAAAAAATATTTATTCAAATGGAGATATCTTCTAGAGGAAGATGCTACTTGGGAGAGTGAGCAAGTGCTATAGCAAATAGGATTGAGATTGCTTGAGGACAAGCAATTTCAAGGAGGGTAGATTGTAATGACCCCATCTTTTAGCCTTCATGTTCTCCAAAGTCTAAGTAGAGCATAAGAGAAAATTAAATTAGTTTCTTATAAATTCATTAAATAAATTAAAATTAAAAATTAAAAGGTGACTTTATATTTAATTAATTAAATTAATTATTGTATTAGAAGGGAGAAGCTTCTATAGTGTGTATTAATCAACCATTTGGATTGATCAACCATTTTCTCAATGGGGGCTAGATTTTATAAGCCAAATCAATCCAGCTTCCATCTCTTATCACATGTGGATCTTTGCTAAAACTGGTTATTTTACAAGTTGGACAGATGCAGTAGCCTTGAAGGATGCTACAAAGACTTCAGTGATTGAGTAGCTTAATGAAATTGTAACCAAATTTGGCACCCCTTAAACAACAATATCTAACAATGCTAAATCTTTTGTTGGAGTTCATATATGTTCTTGAGTAGTTGATCATAGCATCTATTTGAGCACTTGCTCAAATTACTACTCCCAAGAGAATGGCTTGGCTAAGTCCTCTAACAAGAATCTAATTAGAATCATGAAGAAGACCATTGAAGATAACTAGAGGATTTGGCATGCCAAATCAAAGAAAACCCTTTGGGCTAATAGAATTACACCTAAGATGGCCATTGGAAACTCTCCTTTTGTGTTAGTCTATGGAAGAGAAGTGAGGCTTCCTATTTCACTAGAGTTCCCCTCTCTTGAATTAGCTCAGCAATTGGAGCTAGAAGGGAATGATGCCATGATGGTCAAAATTGCCAAACTAATGGAGCTAGAAGAGAAAACACAAGCAGCTATGTAGACCCTTAAGATAGATCAACAATAGGTAAAGAAGAGTTTTGAGAAGAGGTCCAAGGATAGGGTTTTCAGAGAGGGATACCTTGTTCTCAATTTGGATGTAGATGGATCCAAATTGGGTAGACACTCTAAAATGATGCTATCTTGAGTGTGCCTTATGTTATCACCAGTTGCAAGGAGGCCAATGCTTTTTAGCTATCTAGGCCCAATGGTGATGTCCTACCAATTCACTCAATGGAATTTACCTCAAACCTTGCTTCTAGAGAGGATTAGGGTTTCATGCATACATTAGCGTAGTTTCCATTTTTCCAAGAAGTGTTGAGCATGGGCTTTCCTTGGGCTAGCCAGGTTTTTTGAAATTTTGCAATAGTAGAGAAGATAGAGGTAGGGTTATGGTTTCATAATGTTTAGTTCTCATATTTTTTGTATGACTCTGTAACCCAATGGATGCTCAAGGTCACTGGTAATATGCATAGCAAGCTAGCATCCCCTTTGAGTCATAAAAATTGTTAGCCATATTTTCCCTCCTTCCAAATATTTGAATTTTAAAATATAAAAGCATGGCCTATGGTCATATTTATAATATTTAAATATTCAAATGACATAAAAATATGAAAAAAATTTAAAATATTTTGTATATGTCTAAGTTTGTTCCCATAGGGCCCACAATTATTCTCAATCGTCAGATCTTGGTAAATCAAGGGTTGGTGCTTTCCCACTTTACAAAGATGCAAGGTCTTTAACAAAGTGAAAAAGAAAGAATTTTCCATGTTAACTTGTGGGACCATTTTCAATTTGTAGAATGGAACAAGGATGTGTCAAGGCAATGTGGTAGGTTGGTGGTGTTCAATTGGTCAAAGTGTTGACTAGGAAAAGGGTAGACTAGCTTTATGTTTTTGCCATCAGATGCAAGATGATCTATGGCTATTGTATCCTCATAATTTGAAGTTGTGATAGGTTTAACTTTTTTGAGAATGCGACAGGAAGAAACGTGGCTCAGTGGGCCATTTTCCTTTATGGCTTGTAGAGATGTTAGAGTGAGTTGGCATATGGATGTAGTATGATTGGTCAATAGTGCTGATGTACATGGTAGAGCTGCCATCTTTTTTTTTTATCATTGATCAAACATTAATTCATAGCTATGGCATCCTCACAATTTGAAGATGAAAGAAGTTTAGTTATTGCAAGAATGCGACAGAAGGACACATGTACTTGTGGGCTTGGGTAGCAATTATAGGATCATTAGACTCAGGTCAAAGCATATGGGTGACCTTTTCACCTACTGAGCTAGAAAATATAAAGATGCCTGTGACCAATAGGATCTTGGGAAAGGTATAGGGTGGTGGTTGAATATTTTTGACTTGTTTATTTTTTGACTTGGCATACTAATAGAAAGGAGAAAGAAAGTCTTTAATAGCAGATCCGATCTTTTTAACCCTTTGCAAATTATTTTCAGCATTCTGCATGCTTGATAAATAAGAAGGGACACTCCATGACCCTAGTTATCTGTCTACTCAGCTAGGGTGTTAATGACTGCTATTTTTGTCTTCTTAGGGTGTAGGTTGGTATGAATATATGATTTTCTTGCATTTGGGTGTGCACTTGATCAAATCCTTCTATATCAGCATTGATATCTTCTTCTGTAACTTGGTAATAGTGGTTAAATTTTTGGCTTCCAGTAGATGTTTCTCAATTATGCTTACACTATAAAAGAAGATTTTGCAACCCTTCTTAGGGTTGATCTTTTCTCTACTTCTATAGCATTGTATTTCTATAGTGTGCTACTATAATTTCCTTCATCTTTGAGCTAATATAATTATATGTTATATCTCTTTCTTCCATTAATATACTATTCAATGACTCCTTATATTGTGTTAATGTATTGTCTTATTCTTCAACTATATGATTGTATCTATTTGGCATTTGAATGATATAGAGTGACATCTCTTCCTTATAACATTCTATTGGTGTCTGAGCTACGTGGAGTTGTTGGGTTAAGCAAGGATGAACTTATATACTTTGAGATTATATTAGTGAAATGTGTAATTTTAGGAAAAAATAAGATGGAACATAATATTTTGGTGTATTACCCCCCTTTAGATTAGATTAGGTAGTTTTATTTCATGAATTCCTTCTCCCTTTTCCTCTCAAAGAGTAGTTAGATTAACCCTAATATTAACAAGGTTGGTCTTCTCCAGAGACTAAATCTCATAGTTCAAGTCCCATAGCTTGGAGATTGTTTGCATGTTTCACAAGGTTGCCTTTAATTAAAAAATTTAGGCAAGGGTGCTAGATTTTGCACCAAGAAGTTATTTTTTCTTTGAATGTACATTCAAGATTATTAGAAGGAGTATAGTTATAAAATTTATCCAACTCAAAAGTAGTCAATCCTCCCACACAAGCATCTAGGGTTAAATTATGTGTTGGATTGCATCTCATCTCTTGAATAGCTAGAACTCTAATTTCATAAATAGGAAGAAGAGTTCTTATTACCTTGTTGATTCAAATTCATAATTAATTTTACCTCCTCCAACTTTGATTACATTTGCACTTTCTTTGATCCTTTTACCGTACTGGATAATCTTCTCACCTTCTTTCATTTTCAATCAATCAAACTTACCTCTTAAACATTTTTCCCTGTCTCTTTTCATATTTTTAACAACCTCCAAGGAGTTTCTTTATTTTTTCCCACATGTCAAATGTAATAGGATGATATTTAACTTCATCAAACTCAGAATAGTTCAAAGAAGATGCAGTATCAATCATCACAATATTGTGATCCTTAGCTTCTTTTATTTGCTCTACATTCATAGGTTTGGGTGGTGGAACATATTTTTTCTCCAAGTAGAACACACCAATATCACTAATGCTTGATATATGTAGCTTTTTCAACTCTTTCGATGGTGAAAAGTTCTCTTTATTTATCTTAGGGATCTCCCTTCTATAGGACATCATGATCTTTAGCTTAGGTACTTAAAACCTTTTCCAAGCACCAATTTCTCTAATACCAATTGTTGGAAATGTAAGAGAGTAACTAAGAGGGGAGAGGTGGATCAGTTACCACAAAAAAAATCCTTGTCCTTTAGATGTCAATACAAACTTCCACAAATCATGCAATACTAACTAGCTTGGTTAACATTAGAATTTTACTCTCACTTGGTTAACAAAGCAATTTTAAGATTATTAATTAATTTGAAGCTTTAGTAAATTAGTTGTATAAATATAAAGCATAAGAAAATAAAATGAACACAAATGATAGTAAGATTTATCATGAAAACCCAATATGAGAAAAACCACCCTACAACTAGTCACAATAATTTTCGCTCTTCTGAAGTGAGCTCTATTAGGAGCCAACCCTATTAAAAGTTTAGAAACATAATATTAAGTATGACCCTATTAGGAGTGGCTTGGTTAGAGGTCTTCAAACACTTCATGTTCGAAATGATTGAAATGATCATAAGAAAAGTTGTTGGAATAATATATGGAACTGGTAAAGAATGTCCTCAATCATTGTTTTGTCATTGATGTCAAACCTGCTACTTGCAGGAATGAAAATTGCTTTAGTGATCCAAATACTATCAATTAGTTGATTGTCAAGGAGAAGGAAATCAATAAGAAGTTACTAGAACAACTAGAGAAAGGTTGAAGTTATGATGTTGTAATGAAGTACAAGGATCAGCTAAGCCATTGATGAAAAAGTGTATTTGATGACATACTATAAGATACAGAGAATAGGCACACTAAAACATATCAAAGATTTAAGGTTTTAGCTAAGTCTTTTGTAAAGCTCAACTAAGTTCATTAGAGAGAAGGAGCCGAGCAAGCTAGTAAGAGCTGAGAAAATTCCTAGTTAATGCCGAGTAAACTTCAGATGCAGAATAAACTTCAGATGCCGAGTAAACTTTAGATGTCGAGTGACACAGAGTTTATCAAGTGTTGAGTAGAACCAAGTGCCTAGCAGGTATAGGTGCCGAGTAACACAGAGGTGCCGAGCACCAGTAACTTAATCATGCCGAGTTCCTGCATTATTTTGGAAATCGGAGATTCACCAAATCTAAGCCGACAAGGTTGTTATCTAGAAATTTGTGAATTAAAAGGAAGATAAGAATGATGAGTTGGTGGCACAGAACACCATGCAGAACATTTTTAAGGATACAACTGGAAAAGTTTCTAGAAGAAAATAAGATATGGGCTAGATACATTGTATCCTACCTAATCCATTT
This sequence comes from Cupressus sempervirens, assembly GCA_028749045.1. NCBI lineage: Eukaryota > Viridiplantae > Streptophyta > Pinopsida > Cupressales > Cupressaceae > Cupressus > Cupressus sempervirens. Next base: position 211,109,072 of record CM053785.1, on the reverse strand, counting down.
TGAAACCCTAAAATTGGAGAGGGATAATTGAGCGGCAAAGGCAAATCAGATTTCTATTTAAGAAGACATAAGTTAACGAAAAAAGAAGAAGAGAGAGAGGTGGTCAAGCATAAATGTATGAAGTACTAAAGAACGTGCTAAGTAGAAGAAAGCATAAGAATTCTATTTGGATAGACGACCACAAGGATGATTGCATTGGCAGAATGAGTAAGAAGACTCATGGAGATGGAGCTTGAGAGGAAGACAAGCAATCAAAGCTGGAATGATTGAAGCCAAGCATAAGGATTGAACTGAAAGTGTCATCTAAAATATGCAAAGTATGTTGTAAGTTATATCAGATCAAAAGACCATTATCGTTACTTTCTAGCAATTTTAATAGTAATTTTAAATCTTATGGACTTAGGTTGGTTTAATAGCCATAAGATAAATCCATTAACAGGGTGACATTCTAAGTGAATATTCTAAAGACCTTTAACTAGGCCCATTCCTAACAGTTTGGTGAAATCCTCTAATAGGGTCACATTTAACAGTGTGTTGTAAGCCTTTAATAGGGCAGGCTCTTAACAGGGCATCACTTTAGAAGAGTGAGAATCAACTAGCATGTTACTGGTGTTTTTTCCCAAATTGGGTTTCCACATAAATCATTGTGTCATGTGTTGATCTTTGACGTTTTATCTTTGCATGTTGATTTACTATAACTTGCTAATATGGTTGAATTTAAAGTTTGGATGGATGAAAAGTGTATGGATTCATTAAAAGTAGTAAAAAGGAATTAATAGGGCATTTGAACCTTGAATAACTGATTCACCCCCCCTTCTCAGTTATTCTAAAGAATTCTAACAATTGGTATCAGAGCCTAACTGTTGATTCAGTTTAAAGGGACTACATGTAGAAAAGATCAAAATATCAAAGAGAGAAGTTCCCAAGCTCAACAAAGACAACTTTGTTGCATGGAAATTTTGATGAAGCTACATCTTGGATCCATAGGAGATTATGCCCAAAATTTAATTGTCACTGAACATGTAGATCCAACAGGTGCTCCTGCTACAGAAGACATGAAAAACAAGCATGAACACAATCAGACAATGCTGGAAATTGCCTATGCACTCAACTATGTTGAATTTGATGATATCAAATGATGTGACACTGCATTCAAAATGTGGAAAGCCCTATCAGAAAATCTATGGAGGAGATCAGAATGTACAAAGAGCAAAAAGAGAAAGTCTCAGAGGAAAGTTTGATGACATGAAAATGGAAGAAAATGAGAATGTTGCTCAGTATGGTGAAAGAATAAAGGAAGTGGTAAGTGCAATAAGATGCTTGAGTGGTCAACTGGATGAAGATACTGTTAATAGTAAGTTCTTAAGAACCTTGCTCCCTATCTATGCTATTAGAGTATCAGCAATACAAGAGCTAAGATGTATACCAAGAAACAATCTAAGTTTTGAAGGTATAATAGGTAGACTCACTGCATTTGAGTTATCTAACTTTGAAAACTACAAACTTGAAAATGTTGAATCTGCTTTTAAGGCCAAGTTATCACTGAAAGATGTTGAACAGGTGAAATCAAAGAAAGGAAGAAAAATGAAGTATGTATCCAGTGATAGTAGCACTGATGAGGAAGATGTGGAACAATTGGAAGCATTGCTCGCTAGAAGATTTCACAGGGGCAAAGAAAAATTCAAAGGTAAGATGCCTATCATTTGTTTCAATTGCAATGAAGTAGGTCATATTGCTGCAAGGTGTCCACAAAAAAAGGATTCCAAGGAAGGCAACAAATACAAGTACAAAAGAGATGATGACAAGATAGATTACAAAAAAAAAGGTAAGAAGTGTTATATTGTTGAAGAAAATTCTGATGACAATGATGATGAAGTTGTTTATGTAGCCATGAAGGACCAATCTGATGAAGAAGACCCCACAACACTGGTAACATGTATAAACAAGAATGACAGATGGATCATAGATAGTGGATGCTCACATCATATGACAGGAGACAAAAGTAAGTTTTTTAACTTTACTCAGTATGATAGAAATAGTGTTAGATTTGGTAATGATGCTCCATGTCAAATCAAAGGAAAAGGTTTTATTAAACTCACAGAACAAATTTCATGTGACAATGCATACTATGTTGAAGGATTAAACTACAATTTACTGGGTGTCTCACAGTTAGGCAATATAGGTTGCAAAGTGGAATTTGGAAACAAAACTGCAAAGATCTATGATATCGATGGTAAACTGATAGGAAAAGGAGATCAAACAAAGAGTAATTTGTTTTACCTTGATATGGATGATGTTTCTTGTCTATTTGCAAAATTTGATGATGAATGGTTATGGCATAGAAGATTATGTCATGTCAACTATGACAATCTAGTCAACATCAGTAAAATGATGAAAGTCAGAGGTTTAGTAAAATTGAAGAAGTCTAATAATATCATGTGCAAACAATGTCAGCTAAGAAAGATGACAAAGTCAAGTTTCAAAAGAAAAAACTATACATCTAAAGAGATACTTGAGTTAGTTCACACTGACTTATGTGGTCCAATGGAAATACAAAGCTATAGAGGAGATAAATACATAATGCTATTTTGTTGATGACTATTCCAGAATGATGACTATTATGTTCTTAAAACAAAAATTTGATGCTTTTCAAATGTTTAAGTGATATGTGGCTAGAGTTGAAAAGGAAACTAGAAAAAGCTTGAAATGCCTAAGATCAAATAGAGGTGGTGAATTTACATCAAATGAATTCGAGATATTCTATAATGATAAAGGAATCAAAAGCCAAACGTTAGGTCCTAGAACTTCTCCACATAATGGAATTGCTGAGAGAAGAAATAGATCCGTGATTGACTATGCCAGAACATTAATGATGGAGAAGACCGTTTCTCTAAAATACTGGAGAGAAGCGGTAAGTGTAGCTGTTCATACACTAAACCAAGTACAAGTCAAGAAAGGTACAAATACAACACCTTTTGAATTATGTTATGGTTACTCACCCAATGTAAAACATTTCAAAGTATTTGGTTGCAAATGCTTTAACCTTAAAGATGGTAGAAATGGAAAATTTGATGCAAAAAGTGATGAAGGCATATTTCTTGGTCATTCCACTAGAAGTAAGGCATATAAGTGCTTGAATACTAACACTAAAAAAATTATGGAAAGTGCAGATGTAAATTTTGATGAGCACATAAAAATTTAAGATGAAGTACCAAAGAAAATGGAAGAGTATAGAACCTTTGTGTATTCTTATGAAGGAATGACTATTGATGAGGATGATGTCAATCAAATTGAAACTCAACAACAAACTTTAGTCTCAGCCGAGTCTCAACCAATGAATGTCGAGTTGCATTCAGAAACTGAGTTCCATTCAGAAGCCGAGTTGCAAAATGAAAAAAATGCACAATCTGATTCATAAGACAGTACACATGATGAAGAACAACCTAATAATGAAGTGCATAGTGATCCTGAATCTGAAAGATCAAACATGGAAGTAAGGACAGAGCCAAGATTATCCAAATATGTAAAAAGAAATCACCCTGCTGAATAGATAATTGGTGACAAAGATGCAAGACCAATGACAAGGAAAAAACTAAGACATGAATCATGTCTGATTAGCAAATCTGAACCCAAGATAGTATATGGTGCATTACAAGATGATGACTGGTATAAAGCTATGGAAGAAGAAATTGATCAAATAAGAAAAAACAAAACCTGGAGTTTGGTTCCCAGACCAACTGACAATAATGTGATTGGCACCAAATGGGTATTCATAAACAAACTAGATGAGAATGGTGAAATTACTAGAAACAAAGCTAGACTAGTATGCAAGGATTATGCTCAAGAAGAAGGAATAGACTATGTGGAAACATTTTCCATTATTTCTAGAATGGAAGGAATAAGAACTTTACTTGCAT